>ML797384.1:158135-226407 GCA_009831015.1 Picea engelmannii
GTAAGACTATCGGGACTCCCATCCCTAGGGGGTGAAAGCAGCATGAGTGTCAAAGTGCCAAAAGGGGACTATGAATGGGACAATTCATGTGGGGGAGAGTGCTACCAGGTGACAGTACTTAAAATGCAATAGAGGTGATAGTATTGCAGAGCTAGATGGGGAGATCCTATAGTCAAATGTCGGAGGGTGTGACTGGGAGATGCAATTGATATTCAGAGGGAATGATTACATGCTAGTATTGATCATATACCTGGAGGGGTTGCGCTGGTGTGTGATGACCAAGTACCTGCACACATGAAAACCGAATACCCAACATGAAAAATATATGAAGATAAAGAACATATAACAGTTATTCGATAATTTTGAACATGAGCATGTGTACATGGGCGTGATGTGAGAAAAATGCTTCTCCAGGGCCGAGGATGGATGGTGACCCGGGGAATTTGGATGTGTAGGTGGTGGGATCCTGATCCCGTGGCTGAAGATGGATCGAAAAATAGATGCTCTAAGATCCTGTAATTGAGCATGGAATTTGGGCAAAAGGGACTATATATAGTTGTAGGGCCCACATTGCCACCTCATTTGTACCTGCTGCCATAGTGAGTTGGCTAGAGGTTTTTAGAGGATATTTGGAGATTCTGGGAGTTCGAGCCAATCGATTTAGGATTTGCGAGAACAAGGTTAGTGGTCTCATCCTCCTGCATAGTAGGTAGGGTTTCTTTTCTGGGCAGGATCGTACGGATGGCCATATGATGGGATTTTGTGAGGGTGGACCCCCTAGTGCACAGGACATCAAAGGATACCCATGATGGGGTGTGCGGCTGTAGAGAGGAAAATCGTGCATGGGGGCATGTGAGTGAGTAAAACAGGTTCGCGTTGGATGCGTGCCTACTCAAATTACAACCACACACTATGCATAGTTGTTTCTTTGACAGCTGCGCACTGGTGCGCGGCTATGTACCGAACAGGTGGGCATGAAGGCATGCCTGTGGGTGTGACAGATGCGCATTTGTTTCTTTGACAGTTGTGCATTGATGCGCATCTGTTTCTTCGACAATTTCGCATTGATGCACAATTTTCCATGCCTATGGGGGGTGATAGGCGTGCACATGAGGCAAAGCTGGGGGTTTTTGAAAAAACTTATCTTTTTTGAATTTTTTCGTTCTATGAATTGTGATGGCTGATCAAGTGTTGTTTGTGTGAATCCAGGTGATCAATTTAGGATGTCAGTTCACTAGAGGGAGAGGGACTGGGTGCGCCTCAGGGAGGCGGTGAAGGATGATGAGCCGGGTGTTTAGGGACCTTTGGCAGCCTGTGGGTTTCTAAAGTTCTTTGACTGCCCACTGCTACGGGCACAGGAGTACCTATTGTAGTTTTTGTATTTCCATGTGGAGCACTGAGTTGCAATGTTTCATTGTGTCGGGGGAGAAACTGACATTCTATATGATGGAGGATGTTTATTTCTTGACTGGGCTCCCTTTTTGGGGGAGGGCCCTAACTGTTGATCCACAGTTTCCAGGGGAGGCACACTTGGCAGACTTGGCACAGACGTACTATTCGGGGCCAAATTTTATGTCTGGTTCAGTTGTTCAGATTGGGGTGATGGATGAACTAATGCATCGTTGCATCACCATGATGATCGTGAGGATCTATGGATCCTTAGCTACTTAGTGGATCGATGGTGGTCAGCTAAGGATCATGCAAAGGGCATTGGGTGGAGAGCATTTTTCCTGGGGCTTGATGATGCACACCAAGATGATGGGGCAACTCAACCGATATCGGGATGCTGAGTCAGGTGATTTTTCCTTTGGGTTGATCTTGGTGGTGTGGTTCTTGGAGATGGTGCCCATGTTGCTCCCTAAAGTTTTGTTTTCAGTGGTTGATGCACGGGAGCCACGACTGATGCGATGGGAATCGATTTTGGTATGGCATGGATGTGGTGAGGGTGGCCATTATTTTATAGCTGATATGGCCCGTGTGTGGTGCTAGATGCCACATATTATACTGTGGTACCCATATGGTGGGATGGACTACCGCCAAGACCCAAAGATGGTTTTACCTCCTAGAGAGGATTGGGACCATAGAGGTATGTTGATGTATTTTATGTTTTGTGATTTGGATAGTATAACATATTTTTTTATGTATGGATGGATGTTGATGCTATCGTTTGTTTGTTGTGTGTGAAGATGTGGGGCCGCGAGGGCGAGAGGTGGAGTTGGTTAGAGCATCGACTAGTTAGGAGCTCGTGAGACCATCGTGGGGAGAGTCGCGAGAGGGCGAGAGACATTCGAGAGACGAGGCTGGAGCGAGGCTAGCCAATGATGTGAGAGTTGGTAGGAGACATGAATTTGATGACCCTAGTACAGGGCCATCAAATGCACCTCAGGGAGAGGTCGGCGGGGTGCTTGAGGATTTTTGCTACTGGTTGGAGGTGGTGCTACAGGGAGTGCCTAAGGACATGTGGACTTAGGTCTAGGACGAGGGAGTCTTGGATAAATGCATGGGCCTTCCAACAGAGTTGCGGACCTTAATCCACAGAGTAGTTGTAGCGGGGGCCGCTATGACTGGGTGACTTCCTCGAGGACCTGGAGGACTCCCAGCTGGTGGGGAACCTTCTCCACATAGAGGATCTTGTGGTGGTGCTCTAGAGGCACCATGAGTGCTTGATGTATATGTTTTTGTATTTATATAGGCATGTGAGCCCATTTTGTATAGGGTTGTGTGACACCTATTTTGTACCTATAGGGATGAGGGGGTTCACCTGCCTACGGGCGATGTATAGTTAGTACCATTTTTTGTAAACATTGATGATACCGTGATCGTTATATATATATATATATATATATACATTTTTATGATCTCTATGATGTTCACATGTGATGATGTTTTGTGATCCTTTTAATGATGTCTAACCTATATGTTGTGACAGACTTTTGTTGATTTATGTATGTGTAATGGTGTCCTGATGTGATAAATGCTAATCTAACACTAGGTTAGCCATATTATCTGCTATTTGATTGAATTGTCGTGGAATATGTGTAAATGTGATTGAATCAAAATGTCGAGATAAGAGTCTAACTTGCAATTATTTGCGAAAGAGGCAAGGATCGTGGACACGGTACACATTGTTGAGCTACAGGATGACAAGCTGGGAATCTAGTAAGATGCTACGGTGGCGAATATGGAGGTGTCTAGCCTTGGCAAGGAGGCCAATGACGGTTGTGTATTCTGGTTGGTTGTTGGTTGTTGAGCCCAAAAATATGTCGTTGGAGTGGAGTAGTTCATGTGAGGGGGTATAGAGGGTCCAAGTGGTCGAAGCGAGATGTTGTATCCATTGTCTAGCTCCATCAGCGTAAATGATGTTGTAGGCCGATGGAGGAAACATTTGTCAATAACAAAAATGGTAGATCAGACATAAGGCATGGAGGGAAAAAGAAGATTAAAAACTCTACAAAACATGTACAAAAAAGAAAAATCTTAGTGTAGAAGGACTACGCTCAGGCGTAAAATTTCTTTAAGTACAACCCGTTGATGGGTTATTTGAGAGGGTAGCCTTCTGGAGAGGCCAGGATGTATGCACCTTTGGTGAGGCGGTGTTGGATGATGTAGGGTCCATGCCATGATGACTCGAATTTTCCATGGCCAAGGGTATCGTGATAAATATTGTAGGCAAGGACAAGGTCACCTTCATTAAATGAGTGAAGGTTGACATGGCGGTCAAAGGTGGCCTTCAACTATTTTTTAGTTGCCTCATTGTTCTGTAATAAAGGCCAAAGATCTTCATCCAATGACTCTAAGTTCAGCAAGCACTGCTCCATTGGAGCAGTGTCAGGTAATAGCTCAATAGCGGTGTGTGATGTGGAAATCTTTCACTCGATGGGGAGAGTGGCTTCGACTCCATGGACAATATGAAATGGTGTAAAACCAGTGGCAATTTTAACTGTTGTGCGATAAGCCCATAGTGCAGAAAACAACATATGATTCAAATTGGTCTTATGTTTATTAACCATGCGCTGCAACATGGTTTTGAGAACCTTGTTGACCACCTCTACCGGTCCATTGGACTAAGGGTAGTACGGGGAGGCAAAATCGTGGGAGAAGCCTAAATTTGAGAAAAGTTCAACGAAGATATCATTCTCAAAGTGTTTTTCATGATCGGAGACTAGATGTAGTGGTACGCTGAAGCGAGAAATGACGTGATTAAAGAAAAAATGTTTCATAGTGTCAGCGGTGTTGTTGAAGGTAGGCATGGCTTCAACCCATTTGGTAAAGTAATCGACTGCCACAACGATGTACTTGTGCCCGTTTCTAGATGGAGGGTTGCAAGTCATGAATTCTATGCCCCATTTGCAAAAGGGGTCGGCAGTGATGACTGGGTGAAGAAGATAAGGTGGTGCTCGTGCTTTGTTTGCATAAATATAGCATTTGTCACATCGCTTCACAGTGTTGATGCAATCATGAAACAATGTGGGCCAGAAGTAGCCTGCTCAAATGATTTTCTAGGCGGTGGACATTCCTGAAAGGTGGCCACCGCAAGCGCTGCTATGGAAATCATTCAAGACTCTTTCTGCTTTGTCGATGGTCAGACATCAATGGAGTATGGTGTCGACCCCACGTTGACACAAATTGTCACCAATGAGGAGGTAGGGAGGGGCCTGATGGCGAATGCACCGACGATCATCTCGAGAGAGGTGAGACCCAAACTTCTGTGTCCGAAGGTAGATGAGAAGGTCGCCATACCAGGGGTCATCCGAGGGGATGTAGAATAGGTGCTTGTCTGGAAAATCTATATTGACGGGTGAACTTGTAGCATCTGAGGGAAATTTTGTGATGAGTTCGAAGAGAACAAGTGATTTCTTACTTTTGGGAGTTGAAAACTCTAGGTCGTACTCCTGAAGGATGATGATCCATCGAGAAAACTTACCATTAATTTGTCATCGACTAAGCAAGTACTGCATGGGGTTGGAATCTTCCACGACTTTGGTAGTACGGAGCAAGATATAATGACAGTTTTTGGATTGCAAGGGCGAGTTTCTCTTCATGATTGTATTTCAAGGGTGGTCCTGAAAGGTTTTTTCTAATGTAGTAAATAACATGCTCGTGGCCATCATCCCCAAGTTGTATGAGAACTCCTGCTACTGATACGACTGAGGCTGATAAGTAGAGGATGTAGTCACGATCATAATCAGGTGGACTAATCAAAGGGGCGTTGGAGAGTGCCACTTTTAAATCATCGAAAGAGGTTTGGGCATGTTCATCCCATCGAAATGGGATATCATGACGCAGTAGGCGGAGGAAACCATGTGCACGAGTGGCGTAGTCGGGGACAAAGAGTAGCAAAAAGTTGGCTTTTCCTTGTAGGCTCTGCAGTTGGCACAAATTATGAGGTAGTGGAATTTATGTGATGGATTCGACCTTGAGGGGGTCCACTATGATTCCATCTTGGGAAACGATGAACCCAAGGAGGCATCCAGCAGTGATGCAGAATACACACTTGAGGGGGTTCAAGCGAATATTGTACTGTTGACATCGTTGAAAGATAACCTGTAAATCGTCTAGATGTTGAGTGTGTTTCTTGGAGTGAGCAGTGAGGTCATCCAAGTAAGCGAGGATGATGCAAGTGAGATCATGGAAAACATAAGTCATGGCCCATTGAAACGTCACACCAATGTTCTTGAGTCCAAAAGTCATGACATGATATGCAAAAGTACCCCATGGGGTAGTGAATGCGGTCTTATACTGATATGTTGGATGAATTTGGATTTTATTGTAGCCAGAGAACCCATCCATGAAGGACAAGGCCTCGTGGCTAGCACAGTCATCGATAATTTTGTCAATGAAATGAGTTGGGAAGTTATCTTTGCGACAAGCATGATTGAGATCGTGAAAGTCGGTGCAGACGCGAGTAGTGCCCTGTGTTTTGTTGACAGGGACATGGTTGGAAACACATGACGTGTATGCGATGGGGTATATGAACCCTATAGCACGTAATTTGTCAATTTCAGCTTTTATGGCCGCTGCTTTGGATGGGTGTAGTGGGAGTTTATTTTGACGTACAGGGGTGACATCTGGACATGTGTCGATGCGATGTTCGATGATAGAAGGATGGAGGCCGAGCATCTTTGTATATGACCAAGAAAAAATATCGCGGTATTCCAAAAAGAGAGCTTTGTACGTCATGAGTTCTTCAAGGAAGCATGCGGTGCCAACAGTGATTTCCTATATGATTCTTGGTTTGATGGAAATGTCAATTTTGACAATGGGGGAAATGTTGGCCATGTTGCCTTCTTCAAAATTATCAGGGGCAGGGATAGGGTTGTTGAACCAGTCTATATGCCCGGATGGAATAAAATCCTTGGTTTCTATTGCACATATGGTAGCTTGGATAGGAGGGTCAAAGGCTTCCTGTGAGAGAAAGAGCGATTGGTGATGGAGCACATTCCATGGGCAATCAAGTGTAGTTAGTTCCTTAAGGATATCTTTGTCGCAGTGGAACATGCGGGAATATAGGGGATCTGGGGAAGTAACATTGGTGACTGTCACCATGTGATTGTCTTCAGGTGGTGAATATGTAGAGGGGGTATCGTAAAGATGGTGTGATGGTGTGCTTGACATAAACCGGATGTTCATACACTGTGGGTTGTGGCCTGTGGGTGGGGGTAATATTTCCTGAGGGAAATGAACCAGAGAGTTGGGAGGGTTTAGGGGTAAATCCTCAGACAGTTGATCCATGAACCATGGGGGGTAGGAAGTGCCTCAGGTTCACGGGAGATGATGTGAACATTATCTGGAGAGGAAGTAGGGGGAATCACTTGTATCGCAGGAAGTGAGGGGTTTGGAGGATTTTAAATAATCCATTTGGCGATGCCTATGTTCAATTATCGTGGGACACTGGTAGGTGAAATGATCAGGGGATTCACAAAGAGAGCAAGGGCATCTTATTTGTTCGTTGACTAAGGTCGTCACATAATGGATTTCAGTGACTCAGGTACTCGATGACGTGGATGGAGGGGAATTTTGCTGAAATCTTTGGTGTACTGCTGTGAGCGTCTGTCGAAACTGAGGTAGCATCGGGCAATGGTGGGTGTAATGGCCATACTCTGAACAGATGGCACATGCAGATTTGGTTCACAGCCCTTTCCTTCTTTTAGTAGGGGATGCGATGGTAGTACTAGGTGTGCTTGGTGAAGCGACGAGCGATGTGGTCGCTTGAGGGAGTTGGATCAGATTGTGTAACTCGGGGAGAGAGGGACATCTATTTGTGGGGTATCCTTTTTTCTCGCATAGTGTGAAAGGAGGTTGAACTCAGGGGGGAAGTGGAGCAGTGGGCTCTTTATTCTTTCGTCTACCCCCAACTATAGCAGTGGTGCTAGCAAGTGGGGGTGAGGGTGGTGCGGTTGGAGTTAGTACTAGAATCTGCATTGGGATTCCCTCTGTTTGGGGAGGGAGGGATGGTTGAGGGACCATCGTGGGTGGGTGGAGATACCATACCAGAATGGAAAGCACCATGTTGGGAAGGGTAAGTGTTGCGTCTACCTGAAAATATTGTATGCCCGGTGGGGGGTAGAAGAAGGAGATTTGAGTGATGGCTTGAGGGATTGTCTCCCAAACCAGGATTTGTCCTTGGAGAAGGGTGAAATTGGGGGTAAGTGGTGGCGTAAGTTCTCAGGCAATTCCTGAGGTAGGAGTTCTTCCACTAGTGGAACATTGAGGGGTGGAGAATCCTCTGTGGGAGGGATGGTATCTCCAGTTTTAGTTCCATCAAAAGATAAAACACACACTTGTGTCAAGGGGTGGAGGAGTGGTGGTGCTCCATGGTATGTCCCCATCAAGGATGGGCCCTTGAAAATTCTGGGGGCCATCTCTAGGAGTGGGTAGGCATCAAAATTAGTGTGGACAAGAGGTAGGATGTTATCGATGTTGGATGAATGGTTAGGATCATAATGTGAAACTTGGTCGATGGTGATGATCTTCCCATTATGGGGGAACATCATCGTTCGAAACACAGAAGAGGCCACAACCTTCATAGCGTACATGTAGGTACGTCCAAACAAGATCTTGTAATCGAGTGGGTGTCGATAACCTCAATGTCAATAAGAATGGTTTTGCCCCCGAGTTCAAAGGGGACATTTTGAAAGATCCCTTCAGTAGAGGATGGTCATCCATCATAAGCTCTCAACGTGATGGCGGATGGTATTATCTTGGGGGAGCCAAGTTTCTTCCATAACATTTTGGAAATGATGTGTGTGGATGCACCTTCATCAATGATGCATCGATGAATTGTGATGTTCCGAATTTTGACTGGTATCTAGAAAGCTACCAAAGCGGGGAGACGGGGTTCCCCACAATCTATATCAAATGTGATTAGTCTAGTATCAATAGGGTCGACTACCCCCAGGGTGGAAAGTAATGATTTTCGTTGAGTGGGACAGGTTTGAAGGACCTCCAAGACTGACATGTCTGCAGGAGATTGCACCAAGTCATCGACCAAACTATAATTGTGTGTTGCCCTAGCCTGAGGGTTGTTGACATTTCGTCGTAATGGGATGTGAGGAATACAAATGGGTGGTTCAGTGTTAGGGTGTGGAATCATCAAAGGTTGTCCAGCTGTAACTGGAGTTGCTTCCGAAGTGGTGGGAGTATATTCAGGGGGTGCGTTGTATTGACGGTTGCACATTTGTAGAAGAATTTCTTCTTCGCTAGTGAGGAGGATATTACGATCCGTCAGATTCCTAGGGTTTTGATACTGTCCCATCTGTGGTGGGGCAGGATGCATCTCATGTTGGGTATTCATCACACCTTGGTGTGGAATAGGGTTTTGCAACACAACCAGGGGTGGTTGTTGCAAATATTGTTGTGGGGCCTGTTGAGTGGCAGGCGGCACTTGAGGACATGGTGCATTCACATAATATTTCATCCATTTGAAGTCTGGAATTTGGGGGCAATGGTGAGTATAATGGCCATGCTCACTACAAGGAGCACAAGGGAAGTTCATCTGGAGGTTGTTGTCATTGTCCCCTTGGGGGTTTTGGTCTCCCCTAGCAGGTTCATTTTGTTGGGGGTTGTTTCCCCCTGGTCATGGGTTACTATTGTTTCAATTTTTCCTTTCTTTTTGGCATTATTCGACTGATGGACTAGATTTTCCATATTCAGTTGTTCAAAATTCTGAAATTGTTGAATGGGAGAGGGATGAAAAAAATTAACCCCAGCGTGTGGTTGTCCTTGTGGAGGAGAAATGGGCTGGGGAGGACTAGGAAATGGAAAGTACGGATTATTTTGTGGTAATAACCCATAGGGTGCATAGGAAGGCGTAGATATTTCACTAGTGCTTAGGGTGTAATCTGAGGTAGAGGGGGTACCAAAACTTGGTTGAACAGTCAGTCACATCATGGGCGTCGATGCCGGTCCACTCATGGGTGGGGGGGTAATAGCAGGGTATGGCTATTGATAAGGGGGAGGAGGGTAATAAGGGGGTCCTCCATACATCGGTGGATGTTGGGGTGTACCATACATAGGTGGTGGTTGGACGTATGGATTGTAGTGTGTTGTGGTACCAATCAATCCATCCACTGAGTGAGACATCCCAGGTTTTTTCTGGCTGAATGGTGTGGGTCTCGAGGCATCAAGTAGTACCGTATATAAGTATCGTGACTGTGCGTAAATGAGGTCATACTGTTGAGCCTTTCTAATGGCTTCCTCTTCAGATTGGGGGAAGGTGGAGGCCACATATTTGGCAAGGAGGGAGATGAGAGATCTGAGAAACCAATCGAGGCATTGTTGCTTGGTGGTTTCTGATTTGCATAAACCACATCACCAACGCCATTCATGAATGTGGTCAGCGATATATGTGGTTGAGGTTTGTTTGAATTCGGAGAGCATTTCAATACCATTGTCATGGCAGATTGGTAGTTGAAAGAAGGTAAAAAATTCTTTGGCCATGGATTCAAAAGTCACATGGGACCCTGATTTTTTGTCCACATACCACTTGCCTGATGGACCTGTGAGTGTGCGCTAAAATAAACTTAATTGGACGGAGTCATCCATGATGTTGTTTAAAGAGAACCATAAGTGGAAGGTCGTGATATTATTGGCGGGATATTCTCCTGCCTTTCCTTCAAACTTGGGAATGTCCGAAGTTAGTTTGGTAGGCATTGCAGGCCATGTGGGGTCGTGCAATATAGGATCGTTGGTGAGCTTACTAAGATTTGGTATGTTGAGGGAGGCCAAATATGGCATCTGGAGTGGAGGTGGAGGATTAGTTCCAGCCATGGCATGAGTGGTTTGTGTACTTGAACTTTGAGGGGGGTTAGGTGGGGTTGTACTTCCTCCTTGAGAAGAATTTTTCCCCCCGCTTCCTTGTAAAGGAGAGATAGTGGATGGTTGACCTTGGGAAGTGGACCCAAGTAAAGTGGAACCAATCAAAGTTTATCCCAATATAGTAGCACTCACAAGGGTGTGAGAGGGTTGGTTCGATGAGTTGACGAGACTAGGAACTCCTCCTAAAAGAGGAGGGAGGTTCTGCAAGCATCTGGAACGGTGGGTATTCATTGTGTCCCCTATGATATCCGACTAGAAAAGTGAATGTGTGAAAATGGTGATGAGAGAAAATAAAATGAACAAGAGTCTTTGTATAATTTTGGAACTTCACAATATATCTCACAATCACATGTAATCACAAGAGCATCATACATAAATCAATTGAAAAGAAGCATACATGTGGGGAGGTGTATTTTTTCCGCATGGGAGAAAAAATAAAACAAATGCTTGTGTCCTAAAAAGATGTAACATCATTCCTCTTAAATAGCACTGGACCTTCCAATARCACTCAACAGTGGGGTATGAAGCCACCGAAAGAGAAACTTAGTGAAGGATGAAATAATCAGTTATAATGAGGGGTAGAGGGTGCATATCCCAAAAGAGCTAGCGATATTTCCCAATAGCCACACAAAATCMAATCAAGGTGCAATTGCAGCCCACAATTGCCACCTAGGTAGATGTCCTAAAATTTGGCCACTAGGTACCTCGGTCAAAGTGTGGCATTTAGATTTTCGGCCTCAGAAATGGGTCAYGGGTTGGATCTCTTCCAAGAGGTGGGTGCCTCAAGGGGGGATGCACAGAACAACCAGACCTCGTCCTTCGACCCTTCAAGGGTATCTCCSTACCTTATGGTGTAGGAACACTTGACTTGGAGGATTTTAAAGTTCCCTATTTGTCAACTTCTAATGTTTGAAGATGTGAGAACCAGATAATGGGGAGTTATTTGAATGCATATCCCCGAGATCCTACCTAGACTAAAAAATTTCTTTTGGCACCTCATGTGGAGGAAAACTTAGTGAGTTTTTAGAAAAAATTTAGATGTGGTTGTTTGAGAGATTGGGGGTGTGAACCAATCTCATTTGAATTAAGTGGGAGTGGATAATTCCTTCAAGAAAAAGTGGGACGTTTTAGAATCCCTTTGGAGGAAACCTACTTCAACCTCCACAATTTGAGATGAAATTATGTGAGTGAGTAGTGACTTTGTGTGTGAGAAAGTGATAAAATGTGACAAATTTTTAATAAGTTAGGTGTCACCTTGTAGCATGTGGACTTCATGTGGTCCTTACAAGTCTTGATTACCTATCTTACTAGATGCCATTGGTACAACCTTGCGGAATTTTAAAGTCCCTAAGAACTAGCATGTGGACATATGGGTCCTTACCAATCCTTTAAACTCCCTAATGTGATTTAATCTAAGAAATCTTCAAAAACCATCCTATATTGAAAGAATGTGGGTATGTATGGGCCCATTACAATAATCTTTAAACTCCCATAGTGATGTAAACTAAGAAATTAGCTTCAAAACTATCATATATTTGCAACATGTGGGCATGTATGGGCTCTTACAAATTTAAGATGTTTAAAAAGAAACGAAGAGGGGGCCCTAGGGGGGCTTTGTCCTCTCCTAAAGATTTTGTTTTTAAGGGAGATGAAATCTTCCCTCAATCATTTTTATGATTCTCAAGATTGCTCTATGGTGCGAGAGAAGAGCATACTCAATGATTGAAGTTTGATTTATGGTCCCAATGCAAGTGTATATATATGTGATAGAAAATGATCTTAACTTAACTTTTACAATCAAAACAAGCCATCCATGTGGAAAAATGAAAGCAAAAGAGGAGAAATATGGTTCTTTTTAACCCCCTAAGTGCCTATGTTCTGACTAACCCTTCAAGTGGAGAGGGAATCTCAGTGTGGTTCATTTACAAATAACATAGAATCAATATTTAGAAGGCTAGGGGTGTTCCAAACATCACAAAAAAATCTTACAATGTTGGATTTTATGGACAGATGTGTGGGCCCTAGTTTAGATAGAGGCGCATGTGGCACCAATGTGTAGAGAAACAAGGACCTGTTGGCGTACCATGAATAGAATGAGCTGGGAAACACACTGTTGTTGGTGCACGTGCTCGGAAGACGTGCCCGTGGGCTGAAAAACCTGTGCACGTTATGATACATGGCCAGGAAGAAAATTTAAATGAAATTCTCTGATTCCAGCTCCGAATTCAGCTTTTTGCAGGTAGGACTGGGCTGGTTATGATCCCTGCAAGGTAAATAGATAAAAAATAAGTTCTCAAACAACCCATACAGGGAGTAAATTGATATCTTTCCCTAGTATGGTCGCCAATCTGTTGTATCATTTTCGCCACTTGAATGAGCAAAAGAGGGACACTTGCAAGTCCGGTTGGGTCAGCTGAACAGGACAGAAGTTAGTGTATGAATCAAATGAATCAATCACATGAAATAAAAAAACAACTAAGCTAATAACAACTAAAGAAATGAAACTACAATGCATAAGGAGATTAGAACCAAAATTAATCAAACAATTGACCAATATTCATGCCACCAATGGATAGATTGTATTAATGGGAAAACACCAAAGAAAAATAGGGACTTATGGATACCCTCTTCATCCAAGGGAGGGCTATTGAGTCCCCTATATGAGATCTCTTCTTACAAATAGAAAACTAGAAAGGAAATGGTGAAGAAATCCAAGCTTATTCCCTCAAGAGGTGAGGTGAATAGCTTAATGAGATGATGCTAGTATGCTCCAAGAAGGAAAGAGGTTCCTTATAGGAGAATAGAGGCAACATAAAAATACAATGAGATTCTTGAATTCATTGTGCACCCATGGCCTCTTTTTATAGAAAATCTTTGAGGCATTATCCAACCAGTGTTCAGTGTGAAAAAGGGGCCCTTTAGGGAACCCTTAGGTCTTTGACCAGCCCCCCACTCAGATTCAGCTCGGATTTGAGGGTCAAATCGACTTGGGAGTTGAACCAGAAGTGGGTGAGGGGCCGACAAGAACCATAAATGCATCGTTCTCAGGTGTGCATAGATTTTTGCATACACAGTCACGCGTCGGGCGCATGTGCGCTTTTTTGGCTTTTTTGGCCTGCGCATGTGTGCGCATTTCTTGTATTGTTTCTACACATGTCAATTTTATAACTAGTTGTATAGTTTGTGCCCTTTGAAAATGCATTTTTTTGGGGTTATGAATGAACTAATAGGTGCTTGGAGATGTTGGATTCCTGTAACCATTTGCGGACGAAATTTCAGTGATAACACACATCTCTCCACACTTATATATTGATTGATCGCTTTTCCATGTCATACATTCATCAAGGGCCCATACCATATCAACAAGCTATGAATCACTATGCATGATGTGACCATTTTTTACATAGAATTATGTGTGTGTGTTTGTGTGTGTGACAACTTGGAGAATATAGACAATAAGAAAGGATAGCCAAGTGGTTCCAAACAGAAATACCACCAAGATGCTTCCAAGGAGGGGACGAAGAAGTGGAAAGGTAAGGACAAGAAGACAACAACCACTGCAACCATTATAATATTGATGGTCACACTAAACATAAGTGTTGGAAGTAATATACATAGTGAAATCCAAAGAACCATAAGAAGGATACCAAGAAGAAGAACCTACTAGCCATGGATTCATGGAACCGGGTAGAGAGAAACTCAAATGTAGATTAAAATATTTTCTACACTACAATGTAGAAGAAGATGAACCTAAGTATCCTTCATCACAAGGAAGAGAATGAGATGACTAAAATCTTCAAGTGGATGCTCTAGTCCATTAGTTCACATGCGAACCCCATATCAGAAGATTTGGTCAGCAATCTTGGATTGGAATTTTATAATTATCCTAACCGATAACCATTGGCATGGGTAAATAAGGATGCAAAGATCAAGATCAATAAACAATGTAAGATCAAATTTTCTATAAGTGCAAACTATATTGATGAAGTGGTGGTATATGTAATACCACTTGATGTGTGTGGTGTAGTGTTTGGAATCCTTAAATGTATATGATGGATGCAAACTTCATGACGAGAGTAAACTAATACTGCCAGATCAAGGATGGGAAGTCTTTCATCATCAATGCACACAAAGGTAAATCAAATATCTCTCTAGTAAGTGCTAATCAAGACAAGAAATTGATCAATCCTAGTAGGAAGTTTGTATTACTTTTCTTAARAGAGAATCAACCAAGTTATGAATTAGTAAAAGTAAACCCATCTATGGAGGGGTGTASTAAAGYGTAGAAATGTCAATTGAAGGAGTTTTTTTAGGCATATAGAGGAGTGTTTTAGGAGAATAAAGGGTATCACCTCGGAGGAAAGTGGAACATGAGATAGAGTTGTTACCTAGATCCCCATTGTCAAATATTGGGTTGTACAAACAATCCATCCTAAAAGAAGATAAAGTGAAGAAACAATTGCAACAATTTTTGGAGCAGGAAGTAATTCAACTAAGCACATCACCTTGTGGATCACCTATCATCATAGTACCTAAGAAGGATGGAACTTGGAGAATGTGTATCAACTATAGATATTTGAACAAAATTTCCCTCAAGAATCGTTATCCTCTACCCAAGATCGATGATTTACTAGATCAATTGCAACATGTCAAGTATTTCACTAAGTTGGATCTCAAATTGGGATACCACCAGGTATGAGTTAAAGAAGAATATATCTAGAAGACCACCTTCAATACAAGGAAAGGTCTATATGAATGGTTTGTAATTCCTTTAGGTTTATGTAATACACCAGGTTCATTTATGTGTTTGATGAATGATGTATTGTGTCCCTTTCTAGATTCATTTGTGATTTTGTACGTAGATGATGTATTGGTTTATAACTTTACCTAGGAAGAGAAAATCTCACTTTTCATGTAGGTGTTAAAAACTCTTAAAAATAATCATTGGCTCGCTAACCTTAATAAATGTGATTTTTATCAACATCCATTTGTGTATTTGGGATATGTGATTGTGGAGGTGAACTCAAGATAAATCATGTGAAGATGGAGGCCATTCTCAAGTCACCAGTTCCTACTAATATCATTGAAGTTAGGAGCTTTGTTGGAGCAGAATAGTACCTACAAAAACTTATAGCATCCTTTTCAATTGTAGTTGTGCCACTTCATGCCACAATAACTAGTGGTAATATTTTCCAATGGGTGGTGGGGGGGGGGGATTCAACAAAAAAATTCGATGAGATGAAATGAAATTTCAATCAAGCACTAGTTTTATCATTTCCTAATTTACATAAGTCTTTCTAAGTGGATACATATGCAAGTGGATATGCTATGGGAGTAGTCTTGATGCAAGGAGTTAATTCAGTATGCTATCATTATAAAATCTTTCATGGTAGAGTCCTAAACTACCCAACATGTGATAAGGAACTCTATGCCCTAGTTCAAGTTGTTAAGAAGTGGAAGCACTATTTTATGGGAAAGAAAATGATTGTCCACATTGATCACTAGAAACTACAGTATTTGTAAGCCCAAAGTAAGCTTCAACAATCCAGACACTACAAGTGGGTGGCGTTTTTGCAAAAATTCATCTAGGCATCAAATATAAGAAGGGCGGAACTAATAAGTTGGAAAACATGCTTTCAAGTCCACCCACATCCAATATTATGAATTTGGGAACTCTTATGCACATGGAGCCTTTTATCCATGATGCATACAAAGAGGCATACATGGAATATGAGAACTTTAAATAAGTGTTTCAACAACAACAAGGCCAAATTCATGTAGAATAAAGTGATGCTAAGGTTAACTATCATCTTCATATTGGGTTGTTCTACAAGCTAGACAAGCTTAGTGTTCCTAATGGTGAAATATTGCATCTTATCATAGAGGCTCACACCTCCAAGGTTGTAAGAAATTTTGGTTTTGGGAAGACAATTGTTAACTTACAAATATATGTGTATTGGCCCAAAATGCAAGAATATATAGCTTGGTTTATTAGAGAACGCATACTTTGTTTTAATAACAAGCCTAGTAATATAATGCAAGGTTTATAACATCCCTTACATGTACCCACTAGACCTTAGGATAGCATCTCCATGGATTGTTTTGGGTTTTTGTAGGTTTAGAAAGATGTGCATTCTTATGCCTTCTAAAAAGACCATCAAAGGGAAAGAAGCAACAAACATGTTCTTTAAAAAGGTATAGGTGCACTTTGGCATACCAAGCAACATCATCTCAGATAGGAATACCAAATTTATTAATTTCTTTTGGGCTATACTTTTTGGAGAAGATGGACACCAAGTTGAAGAGATATACAACTTTCCATCCATGGACAGAAGTAGTCAACGGGACATTATTTCATCTTTTGAGGGATTACAATCATAATCATCCAAATAACTGGGATGAAAATTTGATTTATATACAATATTCTTATAACAGATCAATCCACACTTCTATCGGTAAGTCCCCTTTTTAAATTTTATTTGGGTGTTATCCACCATCACCCTTAGCTATTATATATGAACAACATGGAGGAGAGATGGAAGACATCACAGGAGATTCATTAAAAGAAGAAAAATTTGTGGAAAATATTAGGGAGATCCATTTGTAGGTATATGAGACATTGAAGAAGTCACAGGAAACTTAAAAGGCTCAACATGATCGGCATAGAATTGAGAAAAAATTCAAGGTGAAAGAAAAATTTCAGTTGCATCTAAACAAAGAAAGGATAGTACGTCCTCATAAGAATATCAAGGATCTATAATATGGTCTTTTTGAAGTATTGGAGAAGGTAAGTGATAATGACTACATAATTAGTCTACCCCCATATATGTGCATTCAATCGGTTGTAAATGTGAAAAAAATAAAACTATATGAGATCTCAATGTTGGATCAAGAAACTAAGGAGTAGGTCCTACCTACCATAGAGGAATTAGCACCAGAAGCTCAAGAAAATTTAGAAGAACATATAATTTTGTAGAAGAAGTATAGAACTATCAAACAAGGGCAACATGAACTCTAGCAAATTGGGTTTGTTATGAACCAACTCTTTGAGAATCATAAAAATCAATGAATGACATTCCATTTCAAGGGGGAAACCTCATTTTTACAATATATTCAATGTACGAGATGAGATAAGATTATCCTAAGACCAGGTCTCTTATATATATATAAGACAAAAGGTACAATTATAATGAAAGAATGCAATGAAGAGTTTTATCCTACCTACTAATATAACACTAGAAATGTAATAATTCAATATCTAGGGCTTAATAAGAGGTTTTACACATAAAAAGGGGCTTTGTCTAGGGATTAATATACTCAATCCCTTCAAACAAGTGTTTTCTGCAACACTTGACTAACCGCATGCGTTTCTGCATGAAGTACTCATATTCCCATGTCGCCTCTTCCACTAGTAGGTTTTTCCATTTGACAAGGTACTCAATAATTGCTCGATTTTGCAGCTACTTAATCCTTGTTTCAAGGATTGTTTATGGTTCTACTATGATTTTCCATTCTTCATTAATCTCTGGTAAAATAGTTTGGATTGGGTTCTTGTCACCGATTACCTTCTTTAAAAAATAAACATGGAAGATTGGATGTACATGTGAATATGGAGGCAACTCCAATTTGTAAGTCATACTTACAATCCTTTGCAACGCCTTATAGGAGCCATGGTATTTAGGTGTTAATTTATAGTCCTTATTTTACTTCTCGATGGACATATGTTTATATGGTTGTATCCTCAAAAGTACCCAGTCCCCCACTTCAAATGCCCTTTCATTGCGATGTTCATATGGTTGTTCTTTCATCCTATTTTGTGCCATAACCAAGTTGTCCTTCAATAGTTTGAGAACCTCTTGTTGGTGCCCTATGTGGTCCTCCACTACTTGAACCTTTGCAGTCTCTTTCAAGAGTGATGTGATGGATGGAGAATGATATACATAAAGTGCCATAAATGGGGAGATTTTTTATAAAGTATGGAATGATGTGTTGTACCACCATTCTACCAAGGGAAACCATTTGACCCATTGTGTTTGTTTAGTAGATGCAAAGAAACAAATATATCATTTTAGACATTTATTCACAATCTCAATTTGCACATCGGATTGAGGATGGTAATATGAGCTATGAGCCAATTGAGTACCCAAACAGGAAAATAATTCAATCCAAAAATTTCTAGTAAAAATTGGATCCCTATCACTTACAATAATCTTGGGTACTCCATGTAGTTTTTGAACTGTTTCCATGAATGTTGTGGCTACTATACTTGCTTTAAAGGGATGATAAAGAGATAAAAAATAGGCATACTTTGTCAGACGATCCACTACTTCCATGATAACAATATTTCCTTCAAATTTGGGTAAACTTGTAATAAAATCCATTGAAACTTCTTCCCAATGTTGACTTGGTATAGATAATGGTTGTAAGAGACCCGGTGTCTTGATTGTGTCTCCCTTATCCTGTTGGAAGACCACACGTTCAGAGACAAAATTTTGAACATTAGTTTTAATACCTTCCCAGAAAGAATCCTTCTTGATCCTCTGGTAAGTTTTCAAGAACCACGCATCTCCTCTTATATGAGAAGTGTGCAATTACAGAAGGACCTTCTATTTGAGTTGGGAATTATTACATAAATATAGGTGATCATGATATCATAACAAATCATTCTTCCATAAAAATATATCTAATGCACTGGGTTCCTCGGTCCTCTTTTAGTTGTTGAATGATCTTGCATACCTCTTGATCTTACATCCATTCTATCCTTGCTTCTTCCACCCAATCATATTGTAGAATAGAAATAGAAAATAGTGAACCCTTTGTTTCCTCTTCTTTCCTTGAAAGTGCATCTTCCATAATATTATGTTTTCTTTTTTGTAGATAATTTTAAGCTCATAACCTAGCATATTTGTAACCCATTTTTTTTTTCTCTTTTGAAGATAATCATTGCTCCAAGAAGTACTTCAAACTATTTTGATATGTTTTTACTTTTAAGTGTCTCCCTATTAGGTAAGGGTGTCATTTCTTAATTGCATGTATTATGGCCAACATTTTTTTTCATAAATGGGTTTGAGTAATTTTTTTCCTTTAAGATGGCTACTTTCAAAGGAAAGGGACCTTCATTCTTGCATTAAAAATGCACCAATTCCATGGACTGAGGTATCACACTCCACAATAAATGTTTTTGTGAAGTCAGATGTATCTAGGACGAGAGTTGTACACATAGCCTCTGTAATTTTTTCAAAAGCTTCAATTGTTTCTTGAGTCTAAGAAAATGATTCCTTCTTTAATATTGTTGTTAGAGGTGTCTCTATTTGACCATAGTTCCTGAAAAAATTGAGGTAATATCCTATCAATCCTAAGAATCCTCTAATTTTCTTCATTTTTGGGGGAATTGGTCATTCCCTCGTAGATTTAATTTTGTTAGAGTCCACTTTTACACCTTCATGAGATACAATATGACTCAAATATTCCACTTCTTGAACCCCAAATGCACACTTGGAAGGATTTGTATAAATTTGTTGCTCTTCTAATAGTTGTAATACTATGTCAACATGTTGTACATTCTCTTCCCAATTTTTTTTGTCTATTAGTATGTCATCAAAAAATACTAACACAAATTTTCTATATCATCAAAAAATACTAACAAAAAATTTCTAAGGAAGGGTTTGAAAATAGAATTCATCAAGCTTTGAAATGTTGAAGGTACATTAGTAAGTCCAAATGGAATAACAAAAAACTCATAATGACCTTCATGTGTTCTAAAGGTTGTTTTGGGAATGTCTTCTGGCCTCTTTCTCATTTGATAATATCCTAAATGAAAACCCAACTTAGTAAAGAAAATTTCTCCATGCAATTCATCAATGATATGAATATGAAACTTATATTTGATGGTCATTTTGTTGAGTTGTCTATAATCTAGACACATACACCATGAACCATCATTTTTTTTAACCATCACTACTGGTGAAGAGAAAGAAATTCGGCTAGGTTGAATGATATCGATATCTAACATTTCTTGGATCATATGCTCAATATCACTCTTTTGTGCATATGGATACTTGTAAGGCCTAATGTTTGGTGGTACACTTCTTGGTTGAAAATGAATAGCATGGTCATGATATTGAGTAGGTGGAAGACCTTTAGGCATCTCTCCAAATACCTTGGGATGATTGCTTATAACTATTTGGAGATCCATTGGAGAAAAGAATATATATGTTTGAACATCTAGTGAGCAAAATTGTGCAATTACACCATTATGTCCCTTTTTGAGTAATTTTTTCATGATATTAGAGATTATAACCTTAGAGGGTTTCCCTTAGATACCTATAAGATCAATTTACTTTCCTTTTGAGGAAAATCTCATGAAAAGATCTTGAAAATTAAGGGAAACTATTTTCCAATGATTGTAACCATTGGGCTCTTAATACAACATCAACACCACCCATTTGGATGGAAATCATGGGACTATCCAATAAATAATACCTCATATTAAGCATAATAATATGACACTTCCCTGAACAGTTTATGGTACCTCCATCTACAATCACTACTTGAAACTTTGGTGCTGAAAATTCAAAGCAATTGAGAATTTTTGTTAATTTGTAATTGATGAAGTTATGGATACTACCAGAATCAATCAACATTGTTACCTTTTTATTTTTCATATATCATTCTATATTGAGGATTTTTGGAGCAACAATGTTGTCCAATGCATGATAAGATATCATTGGAGTAGTCTCTTCTATATCTAGATCTTGTGATGGTTCATGTTATCCCATACCCTAGAGATAACTAAGGAGATCATGTCTCAAGGCCCACATATCCCATACATGGAGTGTCTAGATACGAATGACTTGAGAAAGACCCTATAGGGCCCCTCTTTTCTCCAGCGGTACCCATTTATCATCAACAACAGTATCCAACCCAACAACCCAGTCCTGAAGTAGTAGTAAGTATTTCTCCATAAGGCAATGGGTTTGGGTATCATGGTATGTGTCACTCCAATTCTTGAAGCACTTGAATATGTTGTATTTAATTCTCCTTCATTTCATAATGTTTTTTTGGAAATTATTCTCTTTGACTTGTTCATTCCTAGAATGGTGACATGGTGCCTAGTAAGTTGATCTCCCTTTAGGATAGGTTGCTACTGGGTGGTTCTGTGAAAAGTCATTGTCCCTTCCCTCCATACTTACCACTTTCCATACTTACTCCTCTCATCTTCCCCTACCTTTGTTCGAGCACTGAGATTTTCCACACTAGGAAGGGTTCTACCTTTCCTCGTGGGAAGAAGGGGATAAAGGCCCAAAGGGTAAAATTAACTGGCAAGAGTTAAAAGCCAAAGATAAAAAACTTTGAGATGCTTTTCCCAGGGTTCCCGAGAATGCAGTAAAAGGATTATTAGTAAGAAAAGGGAACCTATAAGATAAATAAACACTCAAGGTGTTAGTTGGTGGATAGGAGGTCTCATCACGAGCCGACCTATTATGACCATGGGCATGTAGCGGTATGATACTACCATCTATGTGGTCACCAAACTAGGGTAGTGGATCTTTGTGGCATAGCCAAGAGAAAGGGGGTCTCATCATGAGCCAACCTTCTCATATCTGTGAAATGTTTGTGGCTAACACTTTCATCTCTGGTCACCAAGCCAGGACAATGTCCCTCAACTTTTCCCTTGAAGCATAAAAACAAAAGATCAAAATCAATGAAGCTAATAATAAAAGGAAATGAATAGGATAGGGAAAAATGGTATCTATGACAAGGTGCATGTCACCCTCTACAAAGGCACCCATAGGTAAGAATTACATTTCCTTGTTATCACTGCACCCCATGCCCAAACACTACCCCACACCACCTCATACACTTACATGACCTGGATTGGTTCTCACCTGGGAAACACCCTAAAATTAAGGAGGATTAACCCAATAGGACACCCTGAGACCTTCTCCAAACCTGACATGTTAAATTGCATAATGTCTTTGAGCATTTGTCTGGGTAAAGGGGGGTTTGATGTAGATGTTCGAGAATTTAATTGTTGTATGTGATTTACATGTTATGATCCTTGTGACTTATGAACCCCTAGAGGGTGTATTTGTTTTTGTTGTAGGACCTTGCCCGGTGGGTAGGTACACATGGGGGAATGATTAGCTCGAAACTTCATGGGGATAAAAGCCCACAAATGGATGTTGTGACCCTAACCAGGGGCAAGAAGACATCAGAGACTTGCACCAGGAAGAAAGAAGGACATTTCTTTGGTAGACACCATGGCAGACCTAGACCTAGGGGGATCTTTCTTTTCCACCTGGACGTTGACCTTGAGAGCCCATGACATCACCATCATGACCCTAGACATCATCCAGAGATAGGGTTTTCATCTTGAGGGAAGTTATGAGCTAGTTGGCACATGTGGGCATCATCTAGGGCCTTTGGAGGCCAAACGTTCTGCGTCTAGGGCCCAACGTTCCACCTTGAGGCTTCAACGTCACCCTAGAAGGGCATGACGTCACCCTTGGGGATGATTTTAGGTATTAATTACTTTCATTTATGTAAAAAAATGGATTTTGATGTAAATTGTCCAGGTCGTCCTTTTATTTGACCTAATTTTAATTAAAGGTCAATAGTACTATATAAATAGAGAGAAATTACTCTCTTTTTTTCATCATCACTCATCACACAATAAGTGTGGTCTGAAATTTGCGCCCTTTTTGGGAGTTATTGGCTGAAATAGGGAGGCACACTTGTCATGGAGGCTAAAATTTGCAACTTGGATCATTTCTTGGTGAAGTTACTTGGAAATCTAGGGTTTTATTGCTTGATTATTCTTGGTGAAGTAAGTAAATCTTCAATTCTTCATTTCATTTAAATGGTTATGGTATATTTTCTTATTCATGTTAAATATTATGAAATTGCTTACTTGACAAACCCTAGGAGTAAAGAACTTAAGTTACTACTTATTTGCTCTTCATTTGCTAGATTTTGCTAAGGTGACTTAACTTAGATAAACTTATAAATCCCTAAATGCTAGCTCTTTAGAAGCCATTGTCTAGTTATTTTTTCCCTCAATACCTTTCAATAAGTCTAAAGAAGGAAGATTTGTTAGGGCCTAAAATTGCTTACTCTCTAGTGAATTTGTCTTTAGGGTTTGGATGTTTGAGTCCTTGAAGTGCCAACACCTCCTCCATCTATCACTTCTCCTTACACAAGTATAATCATTTTTTTATTACTTACAAGAGAAAATTTTCACCTATAGACCCCATTACCCCTTAAAGGGACTAGTCCACTTGCTTTAGTGAATGATTGATCAAACAAACACTCAAACCTTCATTCTTGAAGCTTTTGCTAACTTTTACTAACCCTAAACTAGACTAATTCCTTAGCTAACTTTTTGTTGTTACAAATCACTGCTACAACCATACTAATTCATGCTAATTTTCTGCATTCACCTACATAACTTGCACCTAGCTCACTCAAAAATTGCTTGTGACAATTGCCAATCAATCTACTAGATAAATGTTAAGTTTACATGGTGTTTCCTTGCAAATTTGAGCACTAGAACTTGTTGTTGTTACAAAATATTGCTACAACCATCTAATTTCAGCAAATTCTTTGCAAAAGTGACATTGAATGCTAGCTATACATTGCCAAATTTGCTTGCAACAATTAATTATCATTTTGTCTAGTTAAAGCTACATTTTCTTGTCTTTTTCAAGCAATTTCACAACATTTTTGTTGTGGTTGTTAAAAAATACTTATTTTTGTTATAAATTGTTACATTGTTGCAACTTTATATCAGCTAGCCTATTTTTGAAGGTTCATGGTCTTAACAAGCACTAACATCATATTTTGTACTAGAAAGCTGCCATATTTTCTTTGTTGTCTTGTTTTGGCCAGGTACACTCCATTTTTACCGTTGCTTCATCCCTTAAAGACCTTAAGAAAATTTTTGACCTGACTGACCAGTGAGAGGGGCATTTTCTTTCATCCTTGACTTAGTCTTATCAGTCATTTAGATCATCGGGGACGTCTCCCCTGAGGTAAATTCGATATACTCCTAAACAGAAAGGGGTTTCCTATTAAGGTGATAGTGATAGGTCACCCCTTATTACGGCAACCTTGCATTCACTTACCTTGGGATTTGGGCAAGTACAAATTGTGCAATAAAATTTTGGCGTTGTTGTCAGGGAACACTGATTCAATATTCCTCAACGACACTTTTTCGTAATTCTTTCCCTAAAAGCATTTTATTCACAAAGTTTACCTAGCGACTCCATTGAGGGTGATCCCCTCATTCCTTTGATAATTCCAAGAATATTATCTAGAGACTCCATTGGTGACGACTCGTAGCGAACGTCAGTACACACCTTATTATCCTTTCGTTCTTGTTGTCCCTATGGCCCCTCCTAAGTCCCCCCCCCCAATAACTCTTCAACCCTTTAGACTTGACCAATATCCAAGGAGGATTACATGATCTCTCAGAAGATGTTGATTCTTGGATACCCAAATTTTCAAGAGAAGTTGGGGCTTCTAGTAACAAACATTGGACTAAATTCTGTGAGAGTTATGAGTTCCATCAATCTTGGAAAGAATATCTTGACACATTTATGAGACTTTTCTTGGCCTCACTCACTGGGAATGCCAGAAAATGGAGCACTAAACTCCCAGGAAAAGGCCTCACAACCCAAGAATATTTAGAGCAAGTTTTCTTGAAAAGATGGGGTGTGATGGAAAATATGGCTTCTCTTTATTCCCAATTCACCAAAAATTGCAAACAAGATGACGAATATGTTAGGGAGTTTAATGATAGGTTTAACACCTTACTTGGCCGAATTGAGCCCAACTTTCAGCCAAAGAGCGCCATTCTCCAACAATATTTATATTCCTTCGAAGGAGACTTCCAATTCACCCTCAAGAACTGATTTCCTACAAGCCTCGAGGAAGAACAAGATGGTGCTTGTTGGATTGAAGAAAATATTAAGTTGAGCAAATCCATTTCCCAGGTTAATATTTTGAACAATCAAGATGATATCTTGTGGTTCGATGAGGAAAGCATAAGAAAACAAGAGCATGATTTCCTAGAAATACTAGAGGTAGAAAATGATGTTAATTTGGATACTCTTCCTTGAAAAAACATCCCTTGGAGCACAACTTTTTCAAACATGGAAGATGCCTTCATCTTTTCAAAACAACATGAGACCCCTGAAGATCTAATTCTTCTTGAAGATACCTTTGAAAATTTGGAAGATGAGGAGGGAGACATTGAATTCTTACCTTCACAAATCACTAAGTAAGATGATTTTGAAGAAGAATCCCCTGTTGTCTTTCATGTTGGAAGCATTGGCACAAGATACAGTGAACCCAGACCTTTTTATATTACCCTCCATATCAATGATTTTCTTCTACATAATTGTGTGTTTGACCCAGATGCTCCTAGAAACATTATGATTGAAAGGGTCATGCACCAACTAGGATTTAGTATATCGCACCCAAATAATGATATACAAGATGGTTTTACACAGGGTCTTATCAAAGACTTGGTGGTTTCCTTCCATGCTTTCCCTAATGTCTCTTTCAAGATCAATGTAATAGTGGTATACACATTAAGTTGTTGGGGGATCTTACTCTGCAAAGACTTGGTAGAAAAACTAGGCAGAAGCTTCCAAGACCAAGGATCTAAGGCTATTATACCCCATCCCAAGGGAGGATTTTTCACCCTTCACAAGGAACCTATCACTATATGCCTCATTGAAGCTTCCAAAGAACCCAATGATAAACTCCTTTGTGTGAACAATGGGGTAGAAAGTTGGTTTGTTCAAGGAGGGGAATCCAAGGATGAAATTTGCAAAACTCTTGAAGGAATATGGACCTTAGAATTCGATGGTGCTCATTCAAGTTATGGATCAGGGGCATGCATCATCCTAACTGCCCCTTCTAAGGAAAATTTCTACTACTCCTATAGACTTGAATATCACTGCACAAACAACGTCGTTGAATACGAGGCTTTGATTATAGGTATTAACTTGGCTATTGATAGGGGTATAATGCACTTGAGGGTTATAGGTGATTCAGACCTAATAATATCACAATTTTTACTAAAATTTGCCACAAATAATGAGAGACTAAAAAGGTACCGAGACTTTGCAAAGCCTATTGCAATAGGCTTTGATGTAGTATCAATCGAAGCAGTTCCCAGAGAGGAAAATTACGTAGTAGATGCTTTGGTTGTCTCGACATCTACCTTGTAACCGTGTGAAGGTCCCCTCCATAATTTATGCAAAATGGAGTTTATGTTTAGACCATCGGTCCCTGATAACCTAGAACATTGGAAATTTTTTGAATATGATAGTCAAATCATTAGATTCATGGAAAATAATAGATAATTCACCAATTCGCAAGTAAATTTTCTAGCTTAGTCCATGAACCTTGAGGTGGTAAATTTGCAAAATAACACTCTTCCAAAAGAGTGCATTCCTTTAGAACAACTCTTTGATATACAAGATGTTTAAAAAGGAAAAAACATGAAACAACAAACGGATAAGGTCTTGGAATTCAACATTGGCACCGAGATTGATCCAAGGATGGTAAAGATAGGAGAGGGCACCACCGAATAAGAGAGAAACAAAATACTTGACCTCATTATAGAGTATAAGTATACCTTTTCTTGTGATAGTGTCGATCACAAAGGAAAAGAAATGGATTTCAAAGAAAGGTACCTAGTGTTGTTATGGGATAAAATAAGAGAGAAACCTAGTATGCACAAGAAGTTGGATGGATTATGGACAGGTCCTTACAAAATTATGAGTCAAGCATTACTTCTTGTGAATTCTATACACATCAATCATTACTTCTCGCCATCAACATGACAGGTAAATACAAGTAAGTTATATTAGGTAGGCATTTGCATTCATTGTATATACCATCTGCATATCATGATAATGTAGTTATACTTTCATTTTCATATTGTATTCTTCCATTTTGTATGCATGAATGCTTATGATTATATTATAGATTAGAGATGCTCTCTTTATTTTACTATATCATATATGAACAAGGGGTGATATCACCACCCTAAGGATTACTAATGCATTTTGTTGAGATCTAGCAGGCACAGGTCATACCAGAGATGTTGAGGTTCCCATGCATTCTACGGTGAGCACATGTCCCTGAGTTGGAGCCAGATGTTATCCCATACCCTAGGGATAACTAAGGAGATCATGTCTCTAGGCCCAAATATCCCAGACATGGAGTGTCGAGAGCCGGATGACTTGAGCATGGCCCTGAAGAGCCCCTTTTTTCTTCAGTGGTTCCCATTTATCAGCAGCAACAGTATCCATCCCACCAGCGTGGCCCTGAAGTAGCAGTAATTATTTCTCCATAAGGTAATGACTATGTGTATCATGGTATGTGTCACTCGAATTCTTGAAGCACTTGAATATGTTGCATTTAATTCTCCTTCATTTCATAGTGTTTGCTTGGAAATTATGTTCTTTTACTTTTTCATACCTAGAAGGGTGACATGGTGCCCTAGTAAGTTGATCTCCCTTTAGGATAGGTTGCTACTGGGTGGTTACGTAAAAGGTCATTGTTCGTTCCCTCCATACTTACCACTTTCCATCTTTACTCCTCCCATATCCCCCTACCTTTGTTCTGGAATTGGGATTTGCCACACAAGGAAGGGTTGTACCTTGCCTTGTGGGAAGAAGGGGATAAAGGCCCAGAGGGTAAAAGTAGCTGGAAAGAGTTAAAATCCAAAGATAAAAACCTTTGAGATGCTTCGCCCAGGGATTCTTGATAAATTAGTAAAAGGCTTCTCAGTAAGAAAAGGGAACCTATAAGATAAATAAACATTCAAGGTATTAGTTGGTGGATAGGATGTCTCATCACGATCCGACCTATTATGACCATGGGCATGTAGTGGTATGACACTACCATATATATGGTCACCAAACCAGGGTAGTGGCTCTTGGTGGCATATCCAAGAGAAAGGGGGTCTCATCACGAGACAACATTCTCATCTCCGTGAAATGTTTGTGGATAACGTTGTCATCTCTGGACACCAAGCCAGAAAAATGTCCCTCAAATTTTTCCTTGAAGCATAAAAACAAAAAATCAAAATCAATGAAGCTAATAATAAAAGGAAATGAATGGGATAGGAAACAATGACATCTATGAAAAGGTGCATCTCACCCTCTACAAAGGCACCCACAGGTAAGAATTACATTTCCCTGTTATCACTACACCCCATGCCCAAACACTACCCCATGCCACCTCATACACTTACATGAACTGGATTGGTTCTCACCTGGGAAACACCCCAAACTTAAGGAGGATTAACCCAATAGGACACCCTGATACCTTCTCCAAACCTGACTTGTTAAATTGCATAAAATCTTTGAGCATTTGTCTGGGTAAAGGGGGGTTTTATGCACATGTTCGGGTAATTTAATTGTTGGATGTGATTTACATGTTATGATCCTTGTGACTTATGAACCCATTGAGGGTGTACTTGTTTTTGTTGCAGGGCCTTTCTCGATGGACAGGTACACATGGGGGAATGATTATCTGGAACCTTCATGGGGGTAAAATCCCACAGATGGATGTTGTGACCCCAACCAGGGGCAAGAAGACATTAGAGACTTGCACCAGGAAGAAAGAAGGACGTTTCTCTGGGAGACACCCTGACAAACCTAGACTCAGGGGAATCTTTATTTTCCACCTAGATGTTGACATTGAGAGCCCATTGTGTCACCATCATGACCATGGACATCATCCAAAGCTACAATTTGCATCTTGAGGGAAATTATGAGCTAGTTGGCACGTGTGGGATTTATTCAGGGCCTTTGGAGGCAAAACGTTTTGTATCTAGGGCCCAATGTTCCATCTTGGGGCCTCAACATCACCCTAGAAGGGCATGACATCACCCTTGGGGATGATTTTAGGTGTTAGTTACTTTCATTTATGTAAAAAAATGGATTTTGATGTAAATTGGCCAGGTCAGCCTTTTATTTGACCTAATTTTAATTAAAGGTCATTAGTACTATATAAATAGAGAGAAATTACTCTCATTTTTTCATCATCACTCATCACACAAAAAGTGTGGTCTGAAATTTGTGCCCTTTTGGGGAGTTATTGGCTGAAATAGGGAGGCACACTTGTCTTGGAGGCTAAAATTTGCAACTTTGATCATTTCTTGGCAAAGTTACTTGGAAATATAGGGTTTTATTGCTTGATTATTCTTGGTGAAGTAAGTAAATCTACAATTCTTCATTTCCTTTGAATGGTTATGGTATATTTTATTATTCATGTTAAAGGTTATAAAATTGTTTGCTTGACAAACCCTAAGAGTAAAGGACTTAAGTTACTACTTCTTTGTTCTTCATTTGCTAGACTTTGCTATGGTGACTTAACTTAGATAAACTTCTAAATACCTAAATGATATCTCTTTAGAAGACATTTTGTAGTTATTGTTGCCCTCAATACCTTTCAATAAGTCTAAGGAAGGAAGATTCGCTAGGGCCTAAAATTGCTTACTCTCTAGTGAATTTGTCTTTAGGGTTTGGATATTTGAGGCCTTGAAGTGCCAACACCTCCTCCATCCATCTCTCCTCCTTATACAAGTATAATCATTTTGTTATTACTTCCAAGAGAAATTTGTCACCTATAGACCCCATTACCCCTTAAAGGAACTAGTCCACTTGCTTTAGTGAATGATTGATCAAACAAACACTCAAACCTTCTTCCTTGAATCTTTTGCTAACTTTTAGTAACCCTAAACTAGAATAATTCCTTAGCTAACTTGTTGTTGTTGCAAATCACTGCTACAACCATACTAATTCATGCTAATTTGATGCATTCACCTACATAACTTGCACCTAGCTCACTAAGAAATTGCTTGTGACAATTGCCAATCAATATACTAGATAAATACTAAGTTTACATTGTGTTTCCTTGCAGTTTTGAGAACTACAATTTGTTGTTGTTACAAAATATCGCTACATTCATCTAACTACAACAAATTCTCTGTAAAAGTGACATTTAATGCTAGCTAGACATTGTCAAATTTGCTTGCGACAATTAATTATCATTCTGCCTAGTTAAAGCTACATTTTCTTCTCTTTTTCAAGAAATTTCAAGGCATTTTTGTTGTGGTTGTTACAAAATACTTATTATTGTTGTAAAGTGTTACATTGATACAACTTTATATTAGCTAGCCTATTTTCGAAGGCTCATGGTCTTAAGAGGCACTAACATTAGATTTTGTACTAGAAAGCTGCCATATTTTCTTTGTTGTCTTGTTCTAGGTAGGTACACTCCATTTTTACTATTGCTTCATCCCTTAAAAACCTTAAGAACCTTTTTGACCTGAGTGACCAGTGAGAGGGGGATTTTCTTACATCATTGCCTTAGTTTTATCATCCCTTTAGGTCACTGGGGACGTCTCCCCTAGGATAACTTTGATATACTCCTAAAAAGAAAGGGGTTTCATATAAGGTGATAGTGATAGGTCACCCCCTGTTATGCCAACCTTGCATTCACTTTTCTTGGGTTTTGGGCAAGTACAAATTGTACGATAACAGATCAAATTTTTTATTTTCTTCGTCTTCACAATCTATGTAGAATAATTTATTCTCATTGCACTTATACCTGTTACTATAAAACATAATCGTTGTCACAATTAAAACATAGTATGTTTGCTCTTCTTTCATCCATTTGTTGAGGTGTCAACCTTGTAGGTTAAGTGAGGTTAGGAGAGGGAACATGGTGTTCTCTATAATTGTTAGTGGTCACCCTTCTAGTAGCTATATTTTTGTTTTCTACTTTCTTTGCTATCATGAAATCTTTATCTAGGGATTTATGTTCGAAAAGACACACCTCATGTTGAATGTTCTCCTTTAAAGTGCCCATAAAGAGATATAATAAATTATCCTCTAGAATGTTCTTTACCCTAAGACTGAGCTTTTGGAATTGTTGAATGTGCTTTGTAATTGGACTTTTTTGCTTAATATTTTTCAATTGACTAAAGAATGTATTTCTTTTAATATCCCCATAATGTGGTATCAATTCATCCATAAAAATGGACCAAGAGATAATAGAATCTTTTATTTTCTTTCACAAAACCATTGATACCAAACAAATTGATCATTTTCTAAATACAATGATGCAATAGTTACCTTTTGTAAGCTTGGCACTTGGTGTAGATCAAATAATTGCTCCATCTAGAATATCCATGTTATAAGATCTTTACCATTAAACTTCCTCATATTTATCTTTGGAATGAAGTAGTTCTTTGGTCCCACATTGAAACCTCGATTATGTGGACCTTGGAGTGATGAATGATTATGAGATTTAGTATTTGTGCTCTCCAATTGTGATAAAATACTTCCCATATGTGATTGAGTTTCAACACCATTATTCTCCTTATTTTCATGATTTACTTGGATCTCCATATCCCTTTTAGGGATCCTCTGAAAGAGAATGTTTTTTATGGAATTCATGGATTTTTTCATTTCACCCGTCTTATTTTCCATTTCTTGAATTTTTATTTGTGTGTTTATCAACTCATCACTTGACCTAGCACTCAAATCATTAAGTTTTCTCTCCAATTTTGATAGCTTGTTATGTATCTTCTCATTTTCTTCATGGGTTATAGATGAGATTTCTGGAGGTTTAATTGGCATCGAATTTTTTTTTGGAGCCATGTGGGATAACAATAATAATAGTACTCTAGTTTTTCCTTATCACAAATTTTGAATAACCAAAAACAAATATTTCAATCAAAAGTTATGTCAACTGTGAGTTATGTACCTTTCGAACCCTAATTTTGAAGATTTTTTGGATGGTTGACCTTTTTCCTAATATATATTTCAAATATGAATCCTTCTGAATCTGAAATTTTGGTCTATAGTACTCTGATATGAGTTCTTAAACTCCTGAGAATGTTATAGTCTGAACCTTCACTCATAAAAAGTTATAGAAAAATTACCAAAATGACTTGTTTAAGACTAATTTTAGGATTAGTAAACAATCCCAACTTCCACAAGATATATCTCATAAATTATAATGATTCAAAAATCTGGAAATTTTTCCACATGTAATTTGGTATGTCTTCTCAGGATTCTAAAAATTTCAAAGTCTGAAACTTCATCGAAAAAGCTTTATAGAAAAAATAAAAAGATGACTCATTTGAGACTAATTTCAGGACTAGTCACAAACCCTAACTTCCACAGAATATCTCCAAAAATGTAACAACCCAGAACCTGAAATTTTGACCAGACATAATTCGTTATCTTTCCTCAATCTACAAAAAAATTCAATGTTTAAAACCTCCCAGAAAAAAATTATAGTGAAAAATTCCAAGATGACTTGTTTAAAATTGATTTGAGGATGAGTTAAAAACCTTATCTTCCAGAGGCTATATCTATGAAAGTATAATGAACTAGAACTTGATCTTTTTACCATACATACTATGATATGTCTCTTCGGTAACCTAGAAATTTATCGATCTGAAGTGTCCTGGAAAAAAAATTATATAAAAAATTCCAAGATGACTCGCTTGAAGCAACAAAACCCTAAGATCCATGCTTTGATTCTGAATGTTATGAATTGACGCCTTGATAATGATAAAAAATCAATGAATAATAGTCCACTTTGAGGGGGAAACCTCCTTTTACAATATATTCAATGTACAAGATGAGATAAGATTTTCCTAAAACTAGGTCTCATATATATATATATATATATAGGAAACAAAGGGTACAATTATAATGAAAGGATACAATAAAAGGTTTGAGCCTACCTACTAATATAACACTAAAAAAGTAATAATTCAATATCTATGGCTTAAAAAGGGGTTTTATACTTAACATTGAGCTTTGTCTAGGGCTTAACAGGGTTGAAAATGAAACTTCCAAGCAAGGCCAAATGGTACTCTAATGAGAAGGTAGAGGAAACTTTTCCCCACATCATTTAGTGAAAGGTTTTGGGGACAAAAAACCTCCCTAAAAGGAGAAGTATGATATGGAATGGATCATTATATAATTTGTCATCTATCTTCATACTTTATGGGTGGAAATATTGGAAGAATTGGCTTCCAAGACCCATTTTAAGGGTAGATCCCAATTTGGTGAATTGGGATCCAAAGACTTCCAAACCTTTTTTAAGGCATCAAATGACACTTTTGGTGGTCAAAACTTTGCAATCTTAACTCCTAGTCCCTCGATGTTTTTCTACACACCAAAATATTTGCAACGATGAAAAACTCACCTCAATCAAAGTTCGTATGTGGAAGTTATTCCTCCTTGAAATTGACAACCATGGTACCAAACTGATGCCACGTCAACCCCTTTTACTCACACATGTGGGTCTAGTCACATGTGGACTGTCAAAAAGATTATAGATTCCAAACCCTAACATTAATTGAGGGTTGAGGCATGAAAAAACCCATCTCTAACCCTAGGCAGTTATCAGGCTATGTTAAATAGTTAGCCATTAAGAAAGGAAGGGGTTCCATTATTTTGGTATTGTTATTGTTCCATAGTTGAGCAAAGCATCTAGGAGTGGGATTGAAGTATAACAAAGGAGGTAGAATATTATGTAGTATCCATTCAGGCCATAGTGTTCATGGAAACTCCATAGCGAATGCCCATTTTCTCTCTAGTTACATTCATAACTGATAAAAAGAGAGCAAAGCATAGGCCTCACCTTCTAGTTGGGTTTCCTCTTGTATTAGATTTCCCCAGTCACATATTGTGTTCATTTTGTGTCGATGATGTGTTCATTTGTTTGTTTCTTTCATTTCATTTTCAGTTATTCTATAATTTTGATTACTACACTAGTATTATTAAATCCGAGATCTGAAGTAATAAACTGCAAAATAAAATATTTCAAAATATTATAAAATATGTCTAGAACATAATTGTGACTGTCAGATTAAATAATTACAAATGCACACTAAATAAACATAATTCACCTAAAAACACATTAAATCAAATTGATCTTAATTAATTCTTAAATATCTAAATATACTAACAAAAATATGTTAAATAAAATAATGATTAATTAAAATGGGTCTTAAGATAGCTCCTATTATAAGAGAATTTTATGTGAAATGTCAATAATAATAATAAAAAAAAACATGAAATATTTGTAACCCCAAACATTTTCACTCTCATAAAGATTTTCTAGTAAAATACAATATATAAATTATTCATGAGATGTTTTTAGCATTGAGGTGAATAGTAAGAAAATTTTATATCATTTTCACTCTCATAAAGATTTTCTAGTAAAATACTACATATAAATTATTCATGAGATATTTTTAGCATTAAAGTGAATAGTAAGAAAAATTAATATTTTCAAATGAAAGCAAATGGTTGAAGACATAACCATGTCTAATAAATGGGTTGAGTTTCCACATTTATCCCTAAGTTAGAAGAAGCCTAATAGAAGGAATAACTTCTACAATGGAGACTCAATTGGGCTTCCCAACTAGTTCACTTTTTATGTATATTTGCTCTCATTTTAAAATGGGTTGCATATATGTTACTAGACAAGTGTATATTCATTTTAAACACAAATCTATCAAGCATCGAGAGAGATCAAATTTCTTAATGTGTAATTGTTTTATTATCATTTAATATGAAAGAATTAATATTTCAGATGTTGTCATATACATATGTAAGTATGCAGTATGTGTGTGTGTGTGTGTGTGTGAAGTAATGGTGTGTGTAATTGTTTTTTTTTAATTGAGCTTCCTTTATTTTTATTATTGCTATTTTTTTAAATGAGTCGACTTTATTTTTATTACTGTTATTTTTTTAATTGAGCTGACTTTTTTTTTAATGTAACGTTATCTACCCTAATGCTAACATGACAACATATCCCCCATGTTGAGTTGTAGAGCACCAAGAGTCTTAACGCTAACGTGACCACATCTCCCCCATACTGAGTTGTAGAGCACCGAGAGTCCTAATGCTAACGTGACAACATCTCCCCCATACTGAGTTGTAGAGAACCTAGATTCCTAACGCTTACGTGACAACATCTCCCCCATACTGAGTTGTAGAGAACCTCGCTACTCCCGGTGCAATTAGAGTGTAGAGATTAGAAAATGGATTGGATATTCATTGAGTCTCAATAATGCTTCACTTAAACTCAATAATGCTTCACTTAAACTAGTGCATAATCACCATTTTCAGGTACAGATTTGCAGAGAAAGGAATTATCTATCATATGATGATAAATCACTTATCCAAAGCTTACACCTCGCTTCCAGTTCAAACAAAATACTAATGTTTGTCCTGTAAATATCTTCAGTCATTGCACCACATGACATGAGAATATAGCATCTGTTGATAAAGCCTCATCGAGTATTGGAACAATAGTTGATAACCTTAAAAAGTGGATGCTAAATTGCAAATGTGGTTAAAAGGATCATTATTATAGTTTTGGTTAAAAGAAATTGTGATTTGGTGATAGATATAGTCTTTCAATCACAGCCAAACATACCTAAATTCTTTGAGCAAAGTTTACGTTCCTTATCAGCATGAATATTTTTGTGTTCATGTAATAACATTAAATAAATAAAACCAAGTGGGATATCGACACCGATGTATTTAACTGCCTACTCACAAAGATAAAATCTATATGAGAGAATCCAAAGCTAAAAATGTTGAAATATTGTAACTTCGAAGAATATTCTACTTATATTTAAGTCATTATTGTATAGATCAAATCCCCTTTTGTGGATTGATCAAATCGGGTCTTGTATAAGATCAAATCCCCTTTTGTGGGTTGGCCAACATGTATTTGTATGGTGGTATTTGTAAAGTCGGCCCCTGGTAATTGTAAAGTGGTTTTAGCCACTTCTAGGAGAAGACGACTCCACCAAGTGAAGAGTCACAACCCTAGCGCCACCTCACAAATTGTATTTATATGTGAGGATGGTGTCTCATTTGAACACACTTACCAACTAGCTCTGCAAGGTGCAAGTCTTGGAGGAGAACCTACTGCAACTAGGGGTGACGTCAAGGAGGGTTTTGGTCTATCTCTTGGTATTTCTTGGTTAAGTGGTGTGCTACTCTTCCTAGTGAAGGATTAAAGGAGGATATTATGTTCGGTCTTTGGTCTATCTATATTGAGGAATTTTTTGTTGGGGTTTCTCCCCCATGAGGATTTCCCAGGATAATCTATGTGTCTCTATTGTTTATGTGATTGTCTCTCTTTCAGTGATCTTATTTATGCAGCTAATGTGCTAAATGAATGTAATAATAAAGAAGATTCGTAACTACTAGTTGTATAAGTAAAACTTCAACATGGTATCAAAGCAGGCCTGAAAGAGACCAACTTACAGTTTATAAGAAGTGGCTAGCCTCAGGGCACCCTCTCCTGTTAGAATATGAAAGATTGTGCTCGTTTTACCATTGACAATAACCTTGTCACCCAACCATAGGCTGAAGCCACCCTCCGAGCACCTTGACCTTTACATAGAAGAATAATGGTAGCAATCAATAGCCAAGCAAGGCTAATGCACCAAGCAAGAATAGAAACCAAGCTGATCAGATAGTCCCACCCAGAAACTGGCTCAACACCTTCCCCAGAAACTTGCGCACAAAATTGCGAACTGCAGTGTGCAGAAACTGCTCTCTGAAATTCTGAGAAGTGTGAATAATGAGAACTGGCGCCCTGTATTTATAGTGGTCTGGCAGACTTACTGGAGCCAACTTCTCCTTCTGGGTACTAATTAATTCACATTAATTATATTTCTGCAGCCGACATCTCATCTAGGATTTCCTTTACTTATTTGCTTCCTTCTAGAATATTCTAATCTTGTCATAGGTCACAATAGAGGTTCATACCTCCCGAAGATACCATAATATCAACACTCCCTCCTAGCTAGGGAGGTATGGTCTTGAGCACAAACATACCATTCAACTAGTAGTATCACGAGCATCGTCATTATTATCCAACTAGATAATCTCCTATGACAACTGGTACAATATCAATTGATAGAACACACTTGTGTTTATCCATGGTAGTACACAACTACTCAAACCGTGACACATAATCACAAACAGTGGAACAAATCCACCACAGTAGTATATCTCTACTGTCTCGAGACAAGCAGTCTCCATAACAATCATCTGATTCCAACCTGCACAGAAAGATATTGTTAAAATAAACTGAATCATCTGGGCCAATCTTTCACTCACGTCTGTGACATATGAAAGAATATATGCCCTCAGAGTAGAACAATGAGATATCCAGACTATTCTTCTCAAACAAGGAAGAATAATTGTCATGTCTTTTGAACTTGGACCATTCCCCACCCTGGGCCATTCTTCCTACACTAATCAAAGTGCACCATGGAGAGAATGTATAAACCCTAAGGAATGCATGTCCCTGATTGTTGAGCCTAGACCATTGCCCACCCTGGGCCATTCCTCCTACACTAATCAAAGTGCACCCTGGAGAGAATGTATAAACCCTAAGGAAGGACTGTCCGGACCATTTCCTCTGTTAACCACAAGAGAAAAAGACTGTCATGCATCAACTTCCAAAACAGACCATTCATCATGTTAACCACAATGAGAAATCGTTGTCCGGCGAGGCGGGCCAGTATTCTTGAGTAACCCTCAAGAAGAGACATTGCCCTAGACCACTCCCCATGTTAACCACAATGGGAAGTCATTGTCTATGATACATCATCAATCTAGACCATTTCCCATGTTAACCACAATGGGAAATTGTTGTCCGTTAGAAATCTCAATCCACTTTTCGAACAGGAAAGAATCTGTCCAATCTAGACTATTTTTCAATCACAAAGATAAATGTTTCAATAATATTTTAGTGCTCCCTCCTAACCTGGAGGGTCTTCCCTTTCAGCTAAGGGAGTTATTTCCATGATCCCCATCTTCTCTTGGAAATATGCAAACTTTATTCTAGATATATATTTTGTCAGAATGTTTGTTGTCTGCTCGTCAGTGGGGATATACTCGAGCTTTACCTCTCCTTCCTGGACTTTATCTCAAATAAAGTAATATTTGATCTCAATGTGTTTCAACCTTTCATGAAACATGGGTTGTTCTGATAATTTTATACAACTCTGATTATCACAATATATTATGGTCGATTCTGGAATCTGATCAAATAAATTGGAGATTAACTTCCTTAACCATATTGCTTCAGTGCATTCTTCACATGATACCATATACTCTTCTTCTATTGTGCTGAGTGCGACAGACTTCTGTTTCTTGTTGCGCCAAGATATCATAGCGAAGCCCAAGCTGAAACACATACTTGAAGTGCTCTTTCTGTCTTCTGCACTTCCTGCCCAATCGGAGTCTGTGAAACCATGAAGTTGTATATTGCTGGATGCGGTATATCTCAAACCATAGTTTATTGTTCCACGAATATATATTAATACATGATTTGCAGCTATCCAATGCTCATGTCTTGGTTCCACCTGGAACTGGCTTAGTGTATTCATGACAAAGCAAATGTCTGGTCGAGTATTTACCAAATACATCAATGACCCAATTAATTGTCGATATAGAGATGGATCTACTGGATTAGAATCTGGAACTTTCACTTTTCTTATATCTGCATTCATAGGAGTGTCCATGGAATCACAATCCATCATTCCAAATTCCTGAAGGATCTTTATTGTGTACTTTCTTTGTCCAAGGAATACTTCACCACGCTTCTACCATACTTCTAGTCCCAAGTAATAGTGCATGAGACCTAGATCTTTTATATCAAATTCAGAAGCTAATTCCTTCTTGCATTGGATAATGAGAGACTCTTCACCTGTTATGAATAGATCGTCAACATATAGTAGTAGGATTACAGGTGCATTGTCCACAACTTTATAGTAAAGGTTTGGATCTGCATGACTCTTAGAGAAACCAAGTCTCGTTAGATAGTTGTCCATTCTGTCATACCAAGCCCTTGGAGCTTGCTTGAGTCCATATAGAGATTTATTCAATCTGCAAACGTGAGTGTCTCTGGAATGTACCTCAAACCCTTGAGGTTGTTCAATATATACTTCTTCTTCAATAGCTCCATTGAGGAAAGTTGTCTTTACATCCATCTGATGTAAGTTTCATCCCATGGAAGCTGCAAGAGATATGATAGCTCTGATGGAAGTATATTTAGCCACCGGAGCAAATGTTTCGTCATAATATTCTCCCTCCTTCTGGGAGAACCCTCTAGCTACGAATTTTGCCTTGAATTTATCCATGCTTTCGTCTGCTGCATGTTTGATCTTGTACACCCTTTTTGAAGTTACCATCGATTTTTCTTTAGGTCTTGGTACGATTTCCCATACCTCATTTTTCATAATGGATTGATGATATTTCGTCATAGCTTATTTCCATTGTTCCTTTTGAATTGCTTCTTCAAATGTGGTAGGTTCTTCATCTAGAAGCTTCGTCATGTATGTTTCATAACTTGAGAATATTTTAGGTCTTTTACTCTTTCTGAATGTTCCTTCTGGAACCTTGAGTCTTTCTGCATCTTGTAAGGTAGCTTCAAGCCAAGATGGTATTTTCTTGGTCTTAGGTACGATATTTGAATCAATGTTTTCACATGGTTCCATAGAATGATCAGGTAGTTCATTTTCGTCATTTACATTTTCTGTGCTTTCTTCGTTAAGTTCTTTAATCTCTTCTTCTTCTATATTTTCTTCGATGGATTTCTTGAAGGCCATCCTTTCATTGAACGTTACGTCTCTGCTGACCTCAATCTTATGTTGTTCTGGAATATATATTATGTAAGCCTTGGATGAATCACTATATCCCATGAATATCCCTTTCTTTCTTGAAGGTTCTAGTTTATTCATCTTGTCCTTGGGAATGTGGGAGTAAACAGGACATCCAAATATTCTTAGATTTTCCACATTAGGTTTCTTACCTGAGAAAGCTTCTTCTGGTATCATGTTCTTCAATATACGATGAGGACTTTTGTTTTGCACATATATTGTTGTCATTGTTGCTTCTCCCCATAAGAACATGGACAGACCTTGATCATTCAGTAAGACTTTTACAGTTTCTTCAATAGATCTGTTCTTTCTTTCTGCTACACCATTTTGTTGAGGATTATGAGGACAAGTCAGCTCCCTCCTAATGCCTGCCGATTTGCAGAATGCAATGAATTGCTTTGAGGTGTATTCTCCTCCATTATCTGTTCTTAATGTCTTGATCTTCTTGTTCGTGAGGTTTTCTATCTCTGCTTTGAATACTTCGTCTTTTGTCTTCAGTAGGTATAGCCAAGTCTTTCTTGAATAGTTATCTATGAAGATTACGTAGTAATAAGATCATCCTAGAGATTTTACTGGCATCGGACCACAAACATCTGAGTGTATTAGATCTAGAATCTCCTTAGATCTGTTATTGTTGCTTGGGAATGGTTTCTTGATATTCTTCCCAAGGGCACATCCTTTGCATATTCATTCGTGTGTAGATCGCAACTCTAGTATTCCTTCAACCATTCTTTTGAGAAAGGGTAATGATTGATAATTAATATGAGCATACCTTATGTGCCAAAGTTCATTAGGGTTGACTTCGTCATGTACAAGAGCTTCTTCATTTTTTTCTAGTAGTCTGTACAAATTTCCTTTGCGACTTCCGATAACCCTAGCATTCTCTATGTTGGAGTCTTTATGCCATGATAACACTTTTCCATCCACGAAATCTATTATGTTTCCCTTGTCTTCTAGGCAAGATATTGATACAAGATTATTTTCTAAACCGGGTACATATAAAACATTGCTTAAGTGAACATAATTACCTGTTTTCATTTTGATGGCGGCCTGTCCAAATCCTTCCACGACGTAAGTGGTTTTGTCTCCAAGCTATACCTTGTACGAGGTATTCTTCTCATTTATATTTGAGAGTCTAGCTTGATCTCCCTTCATGTGCCTAGAAGATCCACTGTCGATTATCCACATGTCGTCTTCAATCGTTCCAATAAGTGCTGAGTAGTGTAAAAGACTGATTATTTCACACATGTCTTTAGTTGACTGGTAACTGGTCATGCCTTGATCCAAAACTTCAACTTCGTCATTTCTTCTTTCTGAGAGAGCCAAAAGGTGTGTTGAGTTAGGGTGCATCTGAATATATTCTTTTTGAGCGAGATGCTCCATTGCAAGGTGTCAGATCTGAGGTTAGGGTTTATGCAACTGCTTCTCCTAGTAACCCTAGCGACAGTGTCTTTGGAAGTTGCTCCTGCTAGTAACCCTAGTGGCAGTTCCTCAACAAGCTCAATACCATAGCGACTATGCTTCCTTCTAGCGTTTAGACTATATGAAGGAGGTGTGGGCCCATAACTTGTTAGAATATGAAATATTGTGCTCGTTTTACCATTGACAATACCCTTGTCACCCAACCATAGGCCAAAGCCACCCTTTGAGCACCTTGACCTTGACAGAGAAGAATATTGGTAGCAATCAATAGCCAAGCAAGGATAATGCACCAAGAAAGAATAGAAACCAAGCTGATCAAATAGTCCCACCCAGAAACTGGCGCAACACCTTCCCCAGAAACTTGCACACAAAAATGCCAACTGCAGTGCGCAGAAACTGCTCTCTRCAATTMTAAGAAGTGTGAATAATGAGAACTGGCGCCCTGTATTTATAGTGGTCTGGCAGACTTACTGGGGCCGACTTCTCCTTCTGGGTACTAATTAATTCACATTAATTATATTTCTGCAACCGACATCTCGTCTAGGGTTTCCTTTACTTCTTTTCTTCCTTCCAGAATATTCTAATCTCGTCATAGGTCACAATAGAGGTTCATACCTCCTGAAGCTACCATAATATCAACATCTCCAAGATTCAGTTTCAGTATTGCAGTTGTTGCAATATTAGGGTTTCTGCATAAACCCTAAGTGTGATGTTTTCCTTGTTTGAGGAAGAAGTTGGAGAAAGTAACCACACCTAGGAATTCTCCCTAGGAGGGTGCATCTAGTCCCTGGATTAGAATTATGAAATTTTAAGTTTGAAAAAATCAGGGTTTCCTCACAAAACTCTAAGTTACAGTTGCAGTATCAGTTGCAGTTGCAATTGCAGTTGCAGTATCAGTTGCAGTGCCAGTTCCTTCGTGCAAGTTCCTTCATGCCAGTTGCAGTACTAGTTGTAGTGTCAACACCAGTTGCAATACCAGTTGCAGTGAAATTTTTTGTGAAGTGTTGGGACTAATTTTTATTGTCCTAGTACGCCTTACCCTAGAAAATCTTCAGCTACCTTTAAATTACAAGTTGCAGCACCTTTGAAGTTTTAAAGGTTTGTTATTTATTGTCGTTGTTGTCGGATGGTGCCACTACCTGTCGATACTTTCAGAGGTATGTACTTACATGTGTTTAAATTGTATCATTAGTTTTAAAGGGTATTTGCAGGAGAAAGGATCTTTTGTCTAAACAACAATCGTAGATCCAAAAGGATCTCAGATCCAACACATTTAGAGGAACTATGCACCCCAGGTTTGATTACTTTGATATGCCTCTACTTGTTATGGAATTATCGTAATCTTATGAATATCTAGGTTGTATTTTTATCTGTTGAAGTTATGACTATCATACTAATCATTGGTCAACATTAAAGTCAAAGTATTAGATTGATTAAAGTTGAGATTATAGAGTTTATTCTCTAACCCAGTTTTATGTCAAGAAAGCATATTATCTTAGTACAGAGGACAGGTTGAAGAAAATACTTGTCATCTTGAGTGAAGGAGACTTAGAAGAAAAGAAACACACTCATTCTTGAGGACAAGACTCCAGGTTCCATGTTTGATTGATTAAATTAATAAGATTCAAATTTACACATCAAGTTTGATAACTGCTAAACAATATAGTTGTGATAGCAATCTTTGAAAAGTTTTATTATTTAATACTTGGTAGCATGTGAGCACTATTAAGATAAATTCTTATGGTAATCATTTACTGTATATAACTAACGTCTCCTCTATGAGAAACTTCTTGTTTTGTTTACCATGGAGGAATGATTGATCACAACACTAGAAGAGTATTTCTCTCATTCCATATTATTGTATTCCTTAATGTTTACCCTTGTTTCAAGAAGGTCACAAGTGGTAGCTCTAAAGGAGCTACTGCGAAGATTGTTCTTTATATTGTTTTATTATTATTATTATAAAGAGTATTATTCTTGTCTGTTGTTTCTCCTTTGTTGTTCTTGTTCCAGGTAGGTCACAGGTGATAACCCTAAGGAAGGTATAGTGACGGTTGCAGGAGGAAACATATTAGATGAGACATGGAGAAGACTATCCAAGTTGTATACATGGATGTATACGTCCATGTACCAAAGAAGATGAAGAAGAAGTTACTTTTGAGATACGGAGTATCTCATATGGAGATTGATTGTAAGGAGCAAAAGGATCCAAAGATGACTGAACATTAGAATAGAACTCACAATAGACTTGGTCAATGAATAATGAAGCCACCTTGACAAGAAGCACAATTTGTTTGAATTCTGACTCGGATTTTCATATTAAGACTTGGTATTCAAACACCAAGTATATCTTGCAGAGACTATGAATTTTTTGTAGACTCAGAAGAAATCAATACTCAAGACTGAGCCTGATCTCAGAGAGGACAGGATGGGAAAAAGGGATGCTTCCAGGACTGGCAGACAGATTCCATGAGTTGAGAAGACTAGATCGTAGCTTCAGATATCTCTAGGAGACATGAAATATTGTGAGAAGAATCCCTTGTTTCAATGACAGAGGAGGAAGCCAGTCATAAGGACTGGGATATGGATTTTTGCTTCAGACTAGAAGGGAAATCAGTGGTGACTTCCAATATTGATCTAACAGATCAAGCATGTTACAAATAACAGTATAGAGATGTACAAAGCCTTATTTGTGTCCAGAGGATTCTCCGAGCAAGAGGGAGAAGACCATGATGAGACAGTTGTTCCAGTAATCAGAAGAAGAATATATAGAACAAACATAATTCAAATAAGACAACACGGTATGAGATTCAGAGGGAGAAGGTATGACAATCCCTGTATTTGAGATTGAGTTATCTCTAGTGCCACTTGGTGTAGTACATTAGTCGGGCCATGGAGACGTGACTACAATAGAAGATTGATTTACCTCCAGAGAAAGAGGATAAGATACCCTCAGTGTCGGTCATTGAGCCACTCGCAGTTTCAAATGAAGTTGTTTCCATGATGGGGTAAAGGAGCTACTCTCAGAGTTCAGGAGCTACAGTGAGAATAAAACAGTCATTCTCAGCTTCGGAAATAGCATTTGTAGGTGCAAAGTCTCGGTTTCAGAAGGAACAGTTGCAGAAAAAGTAGGGGACATACTCTCAAGCAATGATACAGATAGTGCTTTGCAGAAATCACATAGAACCAACACATGATTATGCATATTGAGTTGTAGTTGAGCAAGTGTACCAGGTTGGTACAATGTGATGTGAAAATTTGGTTTCGAAGTACATGACAGGAAGACTCATGTCTGCAAGTTGAAGCAAGCTCCAAGAGCATGGTATGGAAAGATTGAGTAAAGAGAGATGTTGAAAAAATAATAATTCCAAGTGTATACTAGACAGAAATAGATGAACCAACCTCTCTCTATTGGACCTACAACTTCACAACCAAAACCTCCACCTATGAACACACTCCTTCCTAAACATTCTCCTAAGTCTGACAAGATTGACTTAAATTTTGACTTGGAAAATGCATTGGCTAAGATGCATGTAACCATCCCCTTGAAGGAAGTTATCAAAGTTCCATCCATGAAAGAAAGGTTTGAAATTTTTTTCAATGTGTTGGATGAACCAATAGACCCTCCTATTATGTTACAAGAAAACCATTTTAGGGTTCAATATGATGGACACCCACCCTTCTTTATGCCATTGATAGTAAATAACAAAAGTCTCAACAATTGTATGCTTGACACGGGAGAAGGTGCCAACATGATGTCTTTGAAAGTCATGGAACAATTAGGCCTGAGGGCTACACGACCATATAGGAATGTGTGCGGATTTGAATCTAGGGCCATACCCACTCATGGGGTAGTTGAGAATGTTGAAGTACACCTTGGTAAATATCCTGAGAGAGTGATCCATATGGATATTGTGGTGGTAGATGTGCCTGATGTAYGGGGGATGCTTTTGTCCAGGTAGTTTGTTGCAATGTTGGGTTGTACATTAGAGGTGGATTTAACATATATAAACGTGCCTATGAAAAATGGGAMAATTGAACGCCTTCCAAATATGCCAATGGCCAAGGTCCATTTGCAAGAGATTAACAAYGATACTAAAATCGGTGAAACACATGAACCAGTTAAGGAAAACCTTCTTGTATTTTCTCCAGAGGATTTGTCTTTCACCTCAKAGGAATATTTTGATGAGATACAATGACCAAAGAAACAAGAATATCAACAACTCTTAGATAAATATAAGGACAAATAAGTTGGCTATGTCAAATTACTAAAGAAAGGGGATGGTGATATATTGATTAAACCAAGTCAACAAGAAGTCCTTACAGTTGAATCACACCCCCTCCCTCAAGACAATACACCAGAGTTATACAAGGAACAACAAAGTTTGAAGTGAAAGAATATCAAAAGGGAGATATTGTATGGATATGGGACACTTAGAAAGGTGAGCTTAACAATGTTAAAGGGAATGCACAATTTTGGCTTGGCATTTTAGAATCAGAATGAAGTCAGTCAACGATGCTTATTATTTATCTACAGTGGACGGGAGAAAACGTCCATTAGCAGTTAGTGGACGCCTCCTCAAACCCCGTCACGGGGCGAAGACTTGACTTCACAGGTAAGTACATGTAAGTTAGATTAGGTAGGCATTTGCATCCATTGTATTTACCATCTGCATATCATGATAGCATAGTTATAGTTGCACTTCATATTTGTATTGTTTCATTATGTATATATGTATGCTCATGATCACATGCTAGATTAGAGATGCTCTTTATTTTATTATACCATATATGAACAAGGGGTGATATCTCCACCCTAAGGATTACTAATACCTTTTGTTGAGATTTAGCAGGCACATGTCATACCATAGATATTGAGGTTCTCATGCGCTCTACGGTGAGCATATGTCCCCAAGTTGGAGCCAGATGTTATCCCCTACCCTAGGGATAACTAAGGAGATCACGTCTCGAGGCCCACGGGTCCTAGACATGGAGTACCGAGAGCCAGACGACTTGAACATGGCCCCGGAGGGCCCCTCTTTTCTTCAGTGCAGACCATTTATCAGCAGCAGCAGTATCCATCCCACCAGCCTGGTCCTGAAGTAGCAGTAAGTCTTGCTCGATGAGGTAATGAGTCTGGGTATCATGGTATGTGTCACTCTGATTATTGAATCACTTGAATATGTTGCATTGAATTCTTCTTCATTTCATGACGTTTGCTTGGAAATTATGCTCTTTGTCTTGTTCATACATGGAAGGGTGACATGGTGCCCTAGTAAGTTGATCTCCCTTTAGGATGGGTTTCCACTTGGTGGGTTTGTGAAAGGTTGTCGTTGGTTCCCTCCATACTTGCCACTTTCCATATTTATTCCTCTCATCTCCCCTTACCTTTGTTTGGGCATTGGGATTGGCCACACTAGGAAGGGTTGTCCCTTGCCTTGTGGAAAGAAGGGGCTAAAGGCTGAGAGGGTAAAAGTAGTTGGCAAGAGTTAAAAGCCAATATTGAAACCTTTAAGATTCTTTGCCCAAGGATTCTCGAGAACGCAATAAAAATATTCTCAGTAAGAAAAGGGAACCCATAAAATACATAAACACTCAAGGTACTAGTTGATGGATAGGAGGTCTCATCACGAGATGACCTATTATGACCATGGGAATGTAGCGGTATGACACTACCACCTATTTGGTCACCAAACCAGGGTAGTGGCTCTTGGTTGCATAGCCAAGAGAAATGGGGTCTCATCACGAGCCATCCTTCTCATCTTCGTGAAATGTTTATGGATAATGTTGTCACCTCTGGTCATCAAGCCAGGACAGTGTCCCTCAACTATTCCCTTGAAACACAAAAGCAAAAGATCAAAAACAATAAAGCTAAGAGTAAAAGTAAATGAATGGACTAGGAAACAATAGAATTTATGACAAGGTGTGGCTCTCCCTCTACAAAGGCACCCATAGGTGAGACTTACATTTCCCTGTTATTATTGTGTCTCATGCCCAAACACTTACCCCATGCCACCTCATACACTTACATTACCTAGATTGGCTCCCACCTGGGAAACACCCCAAACTTAAGGAAGGTTAGCCCAACAGGACACCCTGAGACCTTCTCCAAACCTAACTTGTCAAATTGCATAACGTCTTTGAGCATTTGTCTGGGTTAAGGGGGGTTTGATGCACATGTTTGGATAATTTAATTATTGGATGTGATTTACATGCCATGATCCCTATGACTTATGAACCCTTGGAGGGCGTACTTCTTGTTGATGCAAGACCTTTCCTGGTGGACAGGTACACGTGAGGTAATGATTAGCTCAGACCTTCCTAAGGGCTTAAAGCCCACAAATGGATGTTGCATCCCTAGCCAGGGATAAGAACAAACTGAAGATTTGCACTGGGAAAAAGAAGGACGTTGCCTTTGGAGGCACCCTGGCAAACCTAGACCCAGGGAGATCTTGCTCTTCCTTGTGGACGTTGGCCCTTGAAGTCCTAGGATGTCACCATCATGACCATGGACGTCACCCAGAGCTAGGGTTTTCATTTTGGAGGTAGTTATGAGTTTGGTGGCATGTGTGGGCATCATATGGGGCCTCAGGAGGCCAAACATTCTACATTTTAGGCCCAACGTTCCACCTTAAGGCCTCAACATCACCCTAGAGTGGCATGACATCACCCTTGGAGGTGTCTTTAGATGATAATTAATTTTATTTAGTCAAACTTGGACTTTAATGTAAATTGGCCAGGTCGACCTTAATTTTGACCTAAAATTAATTAAGGGTCTAAGTTTTGTATAAATAGAGATAGAGTACTCTCATTTTATCACAACTCCTCACACAACAGGAAGAGCATTGAAATTGGCACCCTACTTAGGGTTTATTGGCTTAAATTGTGATGCAGTCTTCTACTTGCAACTTGGATCAATTTTGGTGAAGTCATTTAGTAATCTAGTATTTTCATGCATGATTATTCTTGGTGAAGTAAGTAAATATGCTTTTGTCATTACTTTTTAATGGTTATGGTATATTTTATTGCTCATAATAAAGATTATGAAATTGCATGCTTAGTAAACCCTAGAAGTGAAGAACTTAAATTACTACTTATTCACTTTGTATTTGCTAGAGTTTGCATAATTGGTTTATATTGACAAGCCTCTAAAGCCCTAAAGTGCCATCTCTTTGCAGGTATTGATCAATTGTGGTTGCATCTAAATATTTCTTCAATTATCTAAGGAGGAGGAAAACCACTAGGGCCTAGAAGAGCCTACTCTCTAGTAGCTCACCTTCCCAAAGATTGAATCCCAAAAAGACTTAAGTTACTACTCTTCTAAGATTCATATTTTACTTGGATAAACATAATCATTTGGTTGCTTACTCCAAATGAATGTTGTTGAACTCTTGACTCCATAACCCTTTAAAGGCACTAGTCCTTACACTCCTTTTTGTAGAGAGATCAAACCAACACTCAAACCTTGAACTTTCTAGCTTTCACTAACTAAAACTAACTCTAACCTAGCCTAGATAACTAATTTACTTGTTGCTATTATAGATCATTGTTACAGCCATTTTAATGCAGCAAAGTTTCTGCATAAACTACATTTAATGCTAGCTAAACACTTCTAAATTAGCTTGTGACAACTGACTATCATTCTGCCTAGTAAAAGCTATATTTTCATTGTCTTTTCAAGCAATTTAGAGGCATATTTCTTGCAGTTGTTATAAAATACTTATTGTTGTTGTAAACTTTCATTTTGTTGAAATTTTAGATCAACTAGCATACATTTCAGTGGTTTTATGTCTTATTGAAGCAACAATATCATTTTGTACTTGAAACTGCCATATTTTTTGCTTGTTGTCTTGTTCTAGGCAGGTACACTTCATCCATTACATTTGCTTCATCCCTTAAGACATAAGACCTTTTGACTTGGGTGACCGGTGAGAGGGGGGTATATTTGCATCATTGCTTTAGCTTCATCGGCCCTTTAGGTCACTAGGGACGTCTCCCTTGGGGTAATATTAACACACTCCTAAATAGAAAGGGGTTTCCTATTAAGGTGACAGTGATAGGTCACCCCTTTGTTACGCCAATTTCCTCTCACTTGCCTTAGGGTTTGGGCAAGTACAGATTGTGAAATAACATTTTTGGATTCGTTGTCGAGGAAAATCGAGTCAGTTTTCCTTGAATGACACTTTCTTGGTAAGCCTTTCTCCAAAGCCTTATTTTCACATAGCTTACATGGAAACTGCACTGAGGGTGATTCCCTCATCCCTTTGATAATTTCTAGAAGATTATCTGGCGACTCCACAAAGTTCAAGGAGATATACCAATCCTCCCAATTCTTACAGAAGAAAGTCTCACCGAGACTCTCTGGTAGTAAAATCATCATTCGGAGGCAATCTTCCCTTAAACACAATGTTTAATGCTCAAACTTAGACCCTAAATCCAAATCAGGCTAATAACCAAAAACAATCGTCATCCAAACTTTTTAAACCATTAGACATGACAAACATTCCAGGATATGCTCGGCAAATGCCCCCTAGGAATGAGAAGTGGCTGCCTAAGTTCATTGGTAATGGTGAAGTCAGCGCCGAGGACCATATGAGCAATTTCTGGGCATTTTTTCAGCTTCATCCCATCAATGATGATGCAGAAGATTTAGCAATGAAATTGTTCTTTGCGCAATGAAATTGTTCTCTGCTACCCTCTATGATGGAACTAGAAGATGGTATAACGGTCTCCCTAACGTTAGTATTACATCTATGGATAAATTAGAGCAAGTGTTCCTCAAAATATGGAGTGTCAAGGAAGACCCTAACATGCTCCAAATTTGAAACACATGAACCAGTTAAGGACACACAGGAAGACCCTTCCATGGGATTTGCCTTTCACCTCAGAAGAAGATTTTGATGAGATACAATGGCCAAAGAAACAAGAATATCAACATATTTTAGATAAATATAAGGACAAAGATGTTGGCTCTGTCAAATTACTAAAGAAAGGGGATGATAATATATTGATTAAACCAAGTCAACAAGAAGTCCTTACAGTTGAATCCCACCCCCTCCCTCAAGACAATACACCAGAGTTATACAGGGAACAACAAAGGTTGAAGTGAAAGAATATCAAAAGGGAGATACAGTATGGATGTGGGACACTAAGAAAGGTGAGCCTAACAACGTTAAAAGGAATGCACAATTTTGGCTTGGACCTTTTAGAATTAGAATGAAGCCAGACAACGATGCATATTATTTATCTACACTGGAAGGGAGAAAACGTCCATTACTAGTTAGTGGACGCCTCCTCAAACCCCATCACGGGCAGAGACTTGACTTCACAAGTAAGTACATGTAAGTTAGATTAGGTAGGAATTTGCATCCATTGTATATACCATCTGCATATCATGATAGCATAGTTATAGTTGCATTTTCATATTTGTATTGTTTCATTATGTATATATGTATTCTCATAATCACATGCTAGATTAGAGATGCTCTTTATTTTATTATATAATATATGAACAAGGGGTGATATCACCACCCTAAGGATTACAAAAACCTTTTGTTGAGATTTAGCAGGCACAGGTCATACTAAAGATGTTGAGGTTCTCGTGCGCTCTACGATGAGCACATGTCCCCGAGTACCAGAGATGTTGAGGTTCTCGTGCGCTCTACGGTGAGCACATGTCCCCAAGTTGGAGCCAGATGTTATCCCCTACCCTATGGATAACTAAGGAGATCACGTCTTGAGGCCCACAGGTCCTAGACATGGAGTACCGAGAGCCAGACGACTTGAGCATGGCCCAGGAGGGCCCTTTTTTCTTCAGTGCAGTCCATTTATCAGTAGCAGCAGTATCCATCCCACTTGTCTGGTACTGAAGTAGCAGTAAGACTTGCTCCATGATGTAATGAGTCTGGGTATCATGGTATGTGTCACTTTGATTATTGAAGCACTTGAATATGTTGCATTAAATTCTTCTTCATTTCATGACGTTTGCTTGGAAATTATGCTCTTTGTCTTGTTCATACTTGGAAGGGTGACATGGTGCCCTAGTAAGTTGATCTCCCTTTAGGATTGGTTGCCACTTGGTGGGTCTTTGAAAGTTCATCGTATGTTCCCTCCATACTTACCACTTTCCATCTTTATTCCTCTCAGCTCCCCTTACCTTTGTCCGGGTATTGGGATTGGCCACACTAGGAAGGGTTGTACCTTGCCTTGTGGGAAGAAGGGGCTAAAGGCTCAGGGGGTAAAAGTAGCTGGCAAGAGTTAAAAGTCAATATTGAAACCTTTGAGATGCTTGGCCCAGGGATTCCCGAGAAAGCAGTAAAAATCTTCTCAGTAAGAAAAGGGAACCCATAAGATACATAAACACTCAAGGTACTAGTTAATGGATAGGAGGTCTCATCACGAGCTGACCTATTAAGACCATGGACATGTAGCAGTATGACACTACCACCTATTTGGTCACCAAACCAAGGTAGTGGCTCTTGGTGGCATAGCCAAGAGAAAGGGGGTCTCATCACGAGCCATCCTTCTCATCTCTGTGAAATGTTTGTGGATAATGTTGTCGCCTTTGGTCATCAAGCCAGGACAATGTCCCTCAACTATTCCCTTGAAACACAAAAGCAAAAGATCAAAAACAATAAAGCTAAGAGTAAAAGGCAATGAATGGGCTAGGAAACAATAGCATTTATGACAAGGTGCAACTCGCCCTCTACAAAGGCACCCACAGGTGAGACTTACATTTCCCTGTTATTATTGTGCCCCATGCCACATCATACACTTACATGACCTAGATTGGCTCCCACCTAGGAAACACCCCAAACTTAAGGAAGGTTAGCCCAATAGGACACCCTGATACATTCTCCAAACCTAACTTGTCAAATTGCATAACGTCTTTGATCATTTGTCTCGGTTAAGGGGGGTTTGATGCACATGTTTGGGTAATTTAATTATTGGATGTGATTTACATGCCATGATCTGTGTGACTTATGAACCCCTGGAGGGCATACTTGTTGTTGTTGCAGGATCTTGCCCGGTGGATAGGTACACATGAGGGAATGATTAGCTCAGACCTTCATGAGGGCTTAAAGCCCACAGATGGATGTTGCAACCCCAGTCAGGGGTAAGAAGAAACTGAAGAATTGCATCGGGAAAAAGAAGGATGTTGCCTTTGGAGGCACCCTGACAGACCTAGACCCAGGGAGATCTTTCTCTTCCTTATGGACGTTGGCCCTTGAAGGCCTAGGACGTCACCATCATGACCCTAGACATCACCCAGAGCTAGGGTTTTCATTTTGGACACAGTTGTGAGCTTGGTGGCACGTGTGGGCATCATCTGGGGCCTCGGGAGGCCAAGCGTTCTACATTTTAGGCCCAACGTTCCACCTTAGGGCCTCAACGTCACCCTAGAAGGGCATGATGTCACCCTTGGAGGTGTCTTTAGATGACAATTAATTTTATTTATGTCAAACTTGGATTTTAATGTAAATTGCCCAGGTTGGCCTTAATTTTGACCTAAAATTAATTAAGGGTCTAAGTTTTGTATAAATAGAGATAAAGTACTCTTATTTTATCACAACTCCACACACAACAGGAAGAAGACTGAAATTGGCGCCCTACTTAGGGTTTATTGGCTGAAATTGTGATGCGCACCTCTCCTTTGCAGTCTTCTACTTGCAACTTGGATCAATTTTGGTGAAGTCATTTGGTAATCTAGTGTTTTCATGCATGATTATTCTTGGTGAAGTAAATCTGCTTTTGTCATTACTTTTGAATGGTTATGGTATGTTTTATTGCTCATAATAAAGATTATGAAACTGCATGTTTGATAAACCCTAGAAGTGAAGAACTTATTATTAATTCTTCACTTTGTATTTGCTAGACTTGGCATAATTGGTTTATATTGACAAGCCTCTAAAGCCTTAAAGTGCTAGCTCTTTAGAGGTCTTGATCAATTGTGGTTGCATCTAAATATTCCTTCAATTATCTGAGGAGGAAAACCGCTAGGGCCTAGAAGTGCCTACTCTCTAGTAGCTCACCTTCCCAAAGATTGAATCCCAGGAAGCCTTAAGTTACTACTCTTCTAAGATTCATCTTTTACTTGGATAAACATAATCATTTTGTTGCTTACTCCAAATGAATGTTGTTGAACTCTTGACTCTGTAACCCTTTAAAGGAACTAGTCCTTACACTCCTTTTTGTAGAGAGATCAAAGCAACACTCAAACCTTGAACTTTCTAGCTTTCACTAACTAAAACTAACTCTAACCTAACCTAGATAACTAATTCACTTGATGTCGTTATAGATCATTGTTACAGCCATCTTAATGCAGCAAATTTTCTGCATAAACTACATTTAATTATAGCTAAACACTTCTAAATTTTCTTGTGACAACTGACTATCATTCTGCCTAGTAAAAACTATCTTTTCATTGTCTTTTCAAGCAATTTAGAGGCATATTTCTTCTTGTTGTTATAAAATACTTATTGTTGTTTTAAACTTTCATTTTGCTGAAGTTTTATATGAGCTAGCATACATTTCAGTGGTTTTATGTCTTATTGAAGCACCAATATCATTTTTCACTTGAAACTACCATATTTTTTGCTTGTTGTCTTGTTCTGGGCAGGTACACTTCATCCATTACATTTGCTTCATCCCTTAAGACATAAGACCTTTTGACTTGAGTGAACGGTGAGAGGGGGGTATCTTTGCATCCTTTCTTTAGCTTCATCAGCCCTTTAGGTCACTAGGGACGTCTCCCTTGGGGTAATTTTAACACACTCCTAAACAGAAAGGGGTTTCCTATTAAGGTGACAGTGATAGGTCACCCCCTTGTTACACCAATCTCCTCTCACTTGCCTTGGGCTTTGGGCAAGCACAGATTGTGCGATAACAGGACCAGTTATATTGTTGCTATATATGGATGACTTATTCTTGACAAATGAAGAAAAGCTCATCATAGATTGTAAGAAAAAGCTTGTCGCTGAATTTGAAATGGACCTAGGCCCGATGCACTATTTCTTAGGTTTTCCTTAATCAAGGAAAGTCTGTTGTGGAAATTCTGAAGAGATTCAATATGATGGATTGTAGAGCCATGTCCACTTATGTGGAAACGAATCTGAAGTTATTGGTTGATACTTCGTCAGAAATAGTTGATGTTACTCTATAAAAACAAATGATTGGTTCGTTGATGTATCTGATGAATACCAGGCCAGATATATGCTTTGTTGTGAACACCTTGAGTCAGTATCTAGTGGAGCCTAGACGTGTTCACCTTGTTAATGCAAAGCATGTGATGAGATACCTTAAGGGTGTTGAAATAATGTAACTGCAAACTGTATTCTCATTATTATTGTGAAATTATTCATTAGATCAATCCCTTATTGTGGATTGATCATGTCGGCTATTGTAAAAGACCAAATCCCCTTTTGTGGATTGGTCAAAACATAATTGTAATTGGCAGAATAAGAAGTCGGCCTCATAATATATTAAAGAGGCCCCAGAATATATTAAAGGTGGTTATAACCACCCAGATTGAGAAGTCAACCCTGCCAGTGAAGAGACACTTCCACACGTGCCAAAATTGTATAAATAAGGAGGCTAGCACCTCACTTAGACACACACTCACTTGTTCATCGAGGAGCAAGTTTCAGAGCTGCAGAGAGAGAGAGAGGGAGAGAGAGAGGTGCATTCTTGGGAGAGGACTTTATGTATTTGTTTGAGTTATCTCTTGGCATTGTATTGGTTATCTATAATAAGGAAGTTTTTGCTGGGTTTTCTTCCCCTTGAGGGTTTCCCAGGATAAATGTTGTCTCTTATGATTGTGTATTTCTCAGTGATCTTATCTTATGTTATTGTTGTCTATTGAAATGAAAAGAACTCTAATAATAGCTTAAACCTTAACATGGTATCAGAGCTAAGCTGAAGAGAGCATCTTTCACAAGAGAAAGTGAAAAACGTCATTGTTGTCGTACATGCAAATTAGGGTTTTTATTGAAGAAGTATTTCAGCCCCAAAACCATCTAGAAAAGTGTGCCCTTCCTCAAGGATCACTTTGGCATCCTCAGCGCAACTTTTCAGTGGCTAAATCTCCCGGAAAGTGAAACCCTAGTTTTCACAAAGTACCAGAAAACCAGAAGCACCAGTCCAGAAATCCATTGGTCAAGTTTGAGGGGGAAAAAGTTGGATTTTCATAAATCTGACTGCACCAGCTTACTCGCCTCAGCTCAGCGCATCTATCCCCTGGATCAGAATTTCAAAATTTGAAGTTTGAAAAATTAGGGTTTCCTCATAAAACTCTAAGTTGCAGTTGCAGTTGTAATCTCAGAACCAATTGTAGTATCAATTGTAGTTGTAGTATCAGTTGCAGTTGCAGCCGTAGTACCAGTTGCAATCACCCTTGAAGTTCTTAAGAGTTGGTAATCATTACCGCTGCTACCAGATCGTGCCTCTACTTGTAAATGCTATCAGAGGTATGTACTCACATATGTTTAAATGGTTAAACTTTAAAGAGTATTTGCAGGAGAAGGGATCTCTTGCCATAGATCCAGAAGGATCTCAAGATCCAACACATCCAGAAGAATAATGCAACTCAAGTTTGATTATTCTGATATGCATCTATTTGTTATGACATTATTTTGATCAGTGTTGCATGGTGTAGCTATGACCATCATTCTGACCTTTGATCAAAATCCGAGTCTAGGTATTAGATGGATTAAAAGTTGAGATCATAGAGTTTATCCTCTAACCCTACCTTTTGTCAAGATAGCATATTGTCTTAGTACAGAAGACGGGTTGAAGAAAACACTCGTCATCTTGAGTGAAGGAGACTTGGAAGAAAAGCAAGCACACTCATTCTTGAGGACAAGGCTCCAAGTTTGATTAATCAAGTTGATGAGATTCAAAGGTACACATGACAAATTGATAACTACCCCTTTACAAGTAACCACTATAGTTGAGATAACAGTCTTTGTAAAGTATTATACTTGGTAGCATGTGAGCATATAGAGGTAAATACTTAATGTAATCATTTCCTGATACAACTAACACCTCCACTAGAAGAAACCTCATGTGTTAGTTCCAGGTTGCCGTGGAGGAATGTTCGATCACAACACTATAAGAGTGTTGACCTCATTTCGTAGTGTATCTCTTACTTTTGATCGTTGCTTCAGACAAGCCATGAATGATAGCTCTAAAGGAGCTACTGTGATGATTATTCGTGCTATTGTTTTATCTATGATTATCAAAAGGATATTATTCTTGCTTGTTGTTTTGTTGACCTTGTTTCAGGTCACAAGTGATAACCCTGAGAAAGCTATAGTGAAGGTTGCAGAAGGCAACATATTATATGAGACATGAAGCAGACTATGTACATGACCATATACACTCATGCACCAAAGAAGATGAAGAAGAAGCTATTTCTTGAGATTCAGAGTATCTCATATGAAGATTGATTGAAAGGAGTAGAAGGCTCCAAAGATGACCGAACATTAAAACGGGAAGCAAACCTTGTTTGAAGCCTGACTCAGTCTTTCATATTTAGACTTGGTATGCAACACCAAGTATACCCTGTAAGAGTTGATGAAGTCCTGATCTCAGAAAGGATTAGATGAAGAGACAACTTCCAGGACTGGAAGACAGATGTCGTGAGAAGACTAGATCGTAACTTTAGAGACTCCTAGGAGATATGAAATCTCCAGGATGATTCGCTTGTTTCAGTGACAAAGAAGGAAACCAGTTAGAAAGACTACGATATGGATTCTTCCGTGAGAAGAGAAGTCAGTACTAACTTCCAATATCGATCTATACAGATCAAACGTGTTGCACATGTACAAAACCGATTGTCCCATAGTGCACTTGGGTTCAAGACCCTGGAAGAGATGTTCACCAGAAAGAAGCCAGAGGTAAGCCATCTCAAAATATTTGGTTGCCCAATATTTATACATATTTCGAAAGAGAAGAGAAACAAGATGGAACCCTCAGGTAAGAAGGGAATATTTGTGGGATATTGTGAGGTCCCCAAGGCCTTCAGGATTTATATACCAGGTCACCATCCCATTGAGATCAATAGGGATGTGACCTTTGATGAACATGCAGCGCTCAAGAAATCAAGAAGATGCCAGCTTGAAGAAGTATATGAAGAGGAACCTGTAGCTCCCAAAGTTACAAAATCAGTGAGGGAGGTTCCCAAAGTTGCAGAACCAGTGAGGGAAGTTGTAGCTTCCCCTGATGAGGAAATTCTAGAAGATCATGACATAGTAGAATTTCAAGAACCTCCTCAGATGACGATCTCCCATAAGAGAAAGTCTGCTTGGGCTAGAGGGCTTATTCAAGATGGAGAGAAGTATGGTGTTCCCGAAGGAACCACGAGATAGGTGAAGAGACCTAAGCCATTCTCCAGCTATATGGCTTTGAAGTGTGATCTCCTAGAGAAGGAGCCTACCTTCTTTGAAGAAGCCATTCAGAAGAAAGAATGGGCAGATGCCATGACAGAGGAATACCAATCCACAATAAAGAATGATGTATGGGAAATAGTTCCCAGACCGAAGAGTAAGGATGTGGTATCTTCCAAATGGCTCTTCAAAATAAAACATGATGCTGATGGAAGTATTGAGAAGTATAAAGCAAGATTTGTCACTCGTGGATTTTCTCAAAAGGAAGGCATTGACTATGAAGAGACAGTCGCTCCTATCGTCAGATACACTTCGATCAGAATCATCATAGCCCTTGCAGCTAAGATGAAGTGGAAGTTGCACCAGATGGACATAAAGACAACTTTCCTAAATGGTGTCATTGAAGAAGAAGTGTATATAGAGCAACCTCAAGGATTTGAAGTTAAAGACAGGAAGACTCATGTCTGCAAGTTGAAGAAGGCTTCGTACGGAATGAAGCAAGCTCCTAGAGCTTGGTATGGCAGGATAGACGGTTTTCTGACAAGCTTGGGCTTTACCAAGAGTAAAGCATATTCTAACCTCTACTTCAAGGTTATGAACAATGAGCCGGTGATATTGTTGTTGTATGTGGATAACGTATTCTTAACTGGAGAAGAAAATATCATCACCAAATGTAAGAAGAAGCTCACTGCAAAATTTGAGATAAAAGACCTTGGCCTAATACATTATTTCTTAGGTCTTGAAGTATGGCAAAGTCCAGAGAGAATCTTCCTTAACCAAGGGAAGTATGCAGTCGAAATCCTGAAGAGATTCGACATGTTGGAGTGCAAGTCCATGAATACACCCATGGAAGCAAAGTTGAAGCTACTGGTCGACACTTCGTCAGAATTAATTGATGCCATGTTGTATAGACAGATCATTGGATCGTTGATGTACCTGACGAACACCAGACCAAATATATGTTTTGTCGTGAACACCTTGAGTCAGTTTCTGGTAGAACCCAGACATGTTCACCTAGTTGCTTCAAAACATGTGATGAGATACCTTAAGGGTACATTAGATTGTGGTCTCAGCTATGATGGAGATCATGATTTCACACTGAGTGGATACACTAATTCAGATTGGGCTGGAAGTGTCTCTGACAGGAAGAGCACTCCAGGATGTTGTTTCAGTTTGAGATCCGCCATGATCTCATCGCAGAGTAGGAAGCAATCCATCATTGCTCTCAGTACAGCGGAAGCAGAATACATTGTTGTGTGTTCTTCCAGTTGCGAAGCTATATGGCTTCGTAAGTTATTGACTGGTCTATGCAACCTAGAGATGGAAGCAACCACGATCCTATGTGACAACCAGAGTTGCATAAAGATGACTGAGAATCATGTATTTCATGACAAGTCGAAGCACATATAGATCCGATATCATTACATCCGTGACATGGTGCAAAGAGGAGCCATAAAGCTCCAATATGTTAGCACGAATGAACAGGTTGTCAATGTGTTGACCAAGCCTCTATCTCGTGTAAAGTTTGAGCACTTTCGAGATAAGCTTGGTATAGTTCGGAAGGACCTCCCTCGAAAGGGGGAGTAGTGTTTTGTTGAGATATGTCAGCCTAGCACTGTGCTTCCAACTTAATTGTTGTGACGTAAAGCCGGTCTAGATTGTTGTGTAGAGATATGACTAGCACTGTGCTTCCAGCTTAATTGTTGTGACATAAAGTCAGTCTAGTATTGTGTTGAGATATGCCTAGTACTGTGCTTCCAGCTTAATTGTTGTGATGTAAATCCAGTCTAGTATTGTGTTGAGATATGCCTAGTAATGTGCTTCCAGCTTAATTGTTGTGACGTAAAGCCAATCTAGATTGTTGTGTTGAGATATGACTAGTACTGTGCTTCCAGCTTAATTGTTGTGACGTAAAGCCAGTCTAGTACTGTGCTTCCAGCTTAATTACTGTGACGTAAATCCAGCACAGTACTATGCTTCCAGCTTAATTGTTGTGGCGTAAAGCCAGTCTACTATTGTGACTCCAGCTTAATTGTTGTGTAGTGTGCCAACCTCGTGTTGTGATGATGAGTCAACCTCGTGTTGTGATGATGAGACCAGCCTCGTGCTGTGATGATGATGTATTAGTTTTATACTAATCCATATTGATGCAGATGATGATTTCATTCCATTGAGAATGATGATGTTGCCGATGAGAAAAAATTTCGATGATTTATAGATACGCCAGTCAGTGTTCCAAGATGATATTGATGATGATGTCCTCTCATCCACCTGATGTTGTTGATGATGATGTCCTCTCTCTCGCCTAATGTTGTTGAAGAATACCCTTCTTGTTAAGCGGGGGTGTTGAAATAATGTAACTGCAAAGTGTATTCTAATTATTATTGTGGAATTATTCATTAGATCAATCCCCTATTGCAGATTGATCATGTTGGCTATTGTAAAAGACCAAATCCCATTTTGCGGATTGGTCAAAACATAATTGCAATTGGCAGAATAAGAAGTCAGCCCCAAAATATATTAAAGAGGCCCCAGAATATATTAAAGGTGGTTATAACCACCCAGATTGAGAAGTCAACCCTACCAGTGAAGAGACACTTCCATACATGCCAGAATTGTATAAATAAGGAGGCTAGAGCCTCACTTAGACACACACTCACTTGTTCATTGAGGAGCAAGTTTGGAGCTGCGGTTGGAGAAGAGAGAGAGAGAGAGAGAGGCGCATTCTTGGGAGAGGACTTTCAATATTTGTTTGAGTTATCTCTTGGCATTGTATTGGCTATCTATAATAAGGAAGTTTTTGCTGGGTTTTCTTCCCCTTGAGGGTTTCCCAGGATAAATGATGTGTCTCTTGTGATTGTGTATTTCTTAGTGATCCTATCGTATGCTATTGTTGTCTATTGAAATGCAAAGAACTCTAATAATAGCTTAAACCTTAACAAAGGGTACGTTGGATTATGGTCTTTGTTATACTGGAGATCATGACTTCAAATTGTATGGCTATACTGATTCAGATTGGGCTGGAAGTGTTTCAGACAGAAAAAACACTTCAGGATGTTGTTTCAGTTTGGGGTCAGCCATGACTTCATGGCAAAGCAAGAAGCAGTCCAGTATTGCTCTCGACACGGTAGAAGTGGAGTACATTACAGCATGTTCCGCCAGTTGTGAGGCCATATGGCTTCAAAATCTGTTAACAGGTCTGTTCAAACTGGAGATGGAAGCTACCATAATTCTATGTGATAACCAAAGTTGCATAAAGATGACGGAGAACCTAGTGTTCCATGATAAGACGAAGCACATAGAAATCCGGTACCACTACATTCATGACTTGGTATAGAAGGGAGTTGTGAAGCTCCAATATGTTGGCACAGATGAGCATGTTGCATATGTGTTGACTAAGCCTCTGTCTCGTGTGAAGTTTGAGTACTTCCGAGACAATCTTGGTGTAGTCTGAAAGCATCTCCCTCAAAAGGGGGAGTGATGCTGATGATTCTATGGTATCCTGACCAACAACAAGTAGCTCAATTAGGGTTTTATATCCTAGAGAACTGATCATCTCTGGGCAGATCTCGAAGGTTCGATAAGGACGATCTGTCAAAGTACATGTGCATGCATATGCCAGCTATGGTCAGTAGTGGTAGCTCGGTTAGGATTTTATATCCTAGGGAATCTTATGATTCTTGGGCAGATCTCGAAGGTCTGGTAAGGACGGTCTATCAAAGTACCACGTGGAAGCTTGTTAAGATTTTATATCCTAGGGAGTCTAATGATTCTTGGGCAGATCTTGAATGTCCGGTAAGGACGGTATGTCAGAGTACCACAAATGTTGTTGATGCACCTGCCTCATTCTATCGCCACACATTGATGTTGATGTTCTAGCTTCATGTTGTTGATGATGTTGATGTTCCAACTTCATGTTGTTGATGATGTTGATGTTCCAACTTCATGTTATTGACGATGATGATGTTATTCCAGCTTCGTGTTGTTGATGTTGATGTTCCAGCTTCATGTTGATGTTGATTTTCCAGCTTCATGTTGATGATGATGATGTTACTCCAGCTTCGCGCTGCAGATGATGATGATGTTCAGTTTCTATTGATGTTGATGATGAGAAAAAAAAAACTTCCTATGACCTATAGATATGACCGACAGTGTTCCCGATGTTGATGACGATGTCCCCTCCTCTTGATGATGTATTGAGTCTAATCAGTTGTTATAAATGTTGTCAGTAGAATACCCTTCTTGTTAAGGGTGAGTGTTGAAATATTGTAACTTCGAAGAATATTCTACTTATATTTAAGTCATTATTGTATAGATTAAATCCCCTTTTGTGGATTGATCAAGTCGGATCTTGTATAAGATTAAATCCCCTTTTGTGGATTGGTCAACATCTAAGTCACCTGACACGAAGACACGGGACACGGAGGACACGAGAATATGAGTATCCAATACAGACACAACGACCCCCGAAATCAGGACACGGGGGACACGTTGTATATATATATATATATATATATATATATTACTGAAATAGACAAGATATTGATAGTAGATATTGATCAGTGATACATCATGAACTCCGAAAAAGATACATTATACAAATCAATCAAACTCTAAACATCATACTCATAGAACATAGACATACTGATACATGATACAAATTATACAATGATATGATACATGTAACATTAGAATTTAGAATTACATGTAATGTGAATGAACCATAAATACTAAATAGCAGTTTGCATATTTCTCATTAACTTTAGTATATAAGTCATCAAATAAAAATGTATTACATAGATGTTGAGGGAATTCCACTCCAAAATATAAAATAGAATAGAATCTAGATACAAAATAGGTAGGAATCTCATATCTCATAGATATTAGAGTCATTGTCAGTGTCAATAGTCCTCCTCCATGTCATAATCAGTATCACTACCACTGTCCTATCCTCCATCCTTCTCCTCCTCTATGCCCAATCCAAGCTCTGCTGGTGAAATCTGACTTCCAATCGATGCAAACGGTGTCAATCTTCCTCCACAAACCTATCATGGGCTCTTCAAAAGTCAAATGAACAACTAAAATCACAAAACAAAACCCTTTTTATCTCCCACGAGATGCTTTACATGGGACATGTGTCTCAAAACCATGACACATCCTCAAGAAGGTGTCTGACACGGTTTGGTGACATGTCATGCACTCATGACACGGCTTGATCACGTGTCTGACACGTACCGTAGCGTGTCTTCACGTGGACACCGCGGATACGGACACTTGGCCCCTTTTGGATGTGTCAGGTGACTTAGGTCAACATGTATTTGTATGGTGGTATTTGTAAAGTCGGCCCCTAGTAATTGTAAAGTGGTTTTATCCACTTCTAGGAGAAGTTGGCTCCACCAAGTGAAGAGTCGCAACCCTAGCGTCACCTCACAACTTGTATTTATATGTGAGGATGGTGTCTCATTTGAACACACTTACCAACTAGCTCTGCAGTGCGCAAGTCTTGGAGGAGAACCTATTGCAACTGGGGGTGACGTCAAGGAGGGTTTTGGTCTATCTCTTGGTATTTCTTGGTTAAGTGGTGTGCTACTCTTTCTAGTGAAGGAGTAGAGGAGGATCTTTTGTTCGGTCTTTGGTCTATCTATATTGAGGAAGTTTTTGCTGGGTTTTCACCCCCATAAGGGTTTCCCAAGATAATCTGTGTCTATTGTTTCTGTAATTTCCTCTCTTTCAGTGATCTTATTTATGCAGCTAATGTGCTAAATGACTGTAATAATAAAGAAGAACCGTAACTGCTAGCTGTATAAGTAAAACTTCAACAAAAAACATATCTGCATTTGTTTGCAACTTGATTCTTGCATTGTCTATCACTGGACATGCAGAAACAAAATGGATTTATCAAATTGCTTTCATGATCATTTACAATCAAGAATCCTTTCTGGACAGGAAGCACGTACTTTAAAACTATTTTACAAAATGAGTGGGTCAAACACTACAACAGAACTTCCACATTATATTTCAGGGGTACTGATGGTATCCCTTTTGTCAGAACGAACAGCAGAGGAAGACTTGGAGAAATTTTGGCCAGATGAAACTTTAGGAGAGGGTTTGCTTTTTCTTTGAGTACTTCGCTGCAAAATCCGTAGAGGTATACCACCTAGGTTGAAATCCTCCTTCAAACCATTGGTCAAAAACCGCAAATCAGTTTCTGAGAGCTCAACTGAACCCCCTACAAATGCAACAAAAGTTGGTGGTCGAGCCTTCACTTGAGTCATATACTTCACCCTTGTTCCTTGACCTTGATCTTTCCATGAATGTCTGGCCATCACCTGTTTGAGGAAAAACTTTTATCAATCAAATCTCTAACTGTGGCAACCTCAACAATTATTTGACAAGGAAATATTAACAATTCACTAATAGGAATCCATCCATCACAACATAAATACAAGATTTTAATGGTCAGAATTTTGTCCATCAGTGAAAACCTTTAGGCTTTAACATAGGTAATAAAATCCAACACTCCTGATAAAATTGTAAAATGAAGAAAGAGATTTCCATGGATTACCTTTCTAAGCCAACGATTCAGCCGTGCAGTGGGTATTTTTGAACACCACTTGTCATAAGATTCTATGATTTTCTTCATGACTGCTGCTCGCCCTTTTCCCTCCAATGCTGATATAAATACAATAGGTATTCCTGTGACCTGCAATCCAAAAATTTCTCCACATAAAGAAACACTCTAAAGATCACTACTCATAGACTGTTGTTCAAAACTATATTCATTAATTAAACTTAATTGCATAGCATGGATGTTGATAAGTTCTTGGATCTGCATGAAAAGTCTAGACATACAATGATATCACTTTTGTTTTAATTTTAAGGTCAGTCAGAAGGTCATGTAATGGTTGAAAGGTGAAGGCATGAAATCTCRAAATTCACTCTTTCTCTACATCTAGATGATGCCATAGAAACAATCTTGTAAAATTTCAATTTTGAACAGATGGATAAGAGATAAAGGGGAGAGAGACTACTTGGAGAGTACTCAATTTTTCTACATTACATGAAWCCAAGATTAACTAATGGTTGTCCTGAAGAACATAGCAACTGATTCCTGTGGACCCTATCTCAATCCATTTTTGTTTCATTTGTCGGCACAATTAAATTGGCTTCAAGTCTTTTTCCAATTACAAGTCGATATAAATAAATCTTAATTCCATTCCTCATCCTTAATGACGACTCAAAGAAATTAAATTCCTCCACAGAAGGAAAATTAAACTTGCAATTTATACTAGAGCCAACAGGAAACACAATCTATGACAAAAGATCATCTTGTATGCTAACTCAGTGTGCATTGCACCAAAGAAAACTGCTTCTTTAGTAGTAGTTCATAGAAACGGCAGTAACAAACTCCAAGCATGCAACAAAGAGAAAATAGAATGATATATCATACCCTCATAGGTTCATATAGTGATCCAATAAACAAATACTGTAATGGCACTGCATACATGACAGGTTGTTGGCCTGCCTATAATTAACATAGGCTGCCCTTATTCCTTTCTGAGTTCAATCTTACACCGAAGGTATAGAGACTATTATTTATGCCTATTAAAGGCCTCCTTTCTCTCATCAAATCAACGTACATTCTCTCCCAATGTAGGCACATTCCTAGCTATAAATAGCAACAAAATTTCAGGTTTGAATTTCCCTTTAAGGAAGCCACCCTTTTCTATTGCAGCGACTTATATGGAGTATCACCACTGCATTAGCATCACTTGTTCCGATTGGAATTCAAGAGATGATAAAGAAGTCATAATTATTTTGGTAATTATTTTATAGCTTCTGCACATAAACCTTAATCATGTATTTTTGCTATTTAGAATCCTCATATGAGGAATACTATCAGAAACTAAGTTTATCTTATGAGTTGAAGGTGATATTTATCTCCAAAGCTTATCTACAAAATTATTTTTATCTTTAGGATTATCTTTATCCTCAGGATAATTTTTTCCTTCAATGTCCAATTACGGAACCACCTTGTACTATAAATATATGTTCATGTACTATTGTGTACAATATACGTATAATTGTGAATACTTGCTCTCTTTCTTTCACATTGTTTTCTGTTGCATGCTCATATTAGCTTGGTACGGGAACCCTATTCCATCCCTCATCTTGACCTTCAGAGTCTCCCTTTGCATCTGGGTCTACATCCAACGACTCTAGGTTCTCACCCTGGTTTTTCTCCATCATCTTGCTTTAACTCGATGTTCATCTCTGCACCTGGATTTACCTCAGAAACTTGAATATCATCCTAGTTTTTCTCAGAGCCCACCCTAGCACGCAGGATCTCCCTCACCCTGGTCTTCTTCAAAATCCTCTACATCCAGATCTACATCAAAATGCTTTAGGTTTACACCTTTGTTTTCTCAGAGCCCATTTTTCTTGGAGCCCACCTCTGCACCCAAGTTCAATCTCACCCTAATGTTCTTAAAAGTCTGTCTCTGCAATCAGGTTCACAATTAAGCCCTTATCTCAGTTCTAACTTCTTTTCAAAAATTCCTCTGCTTCCATGTCTTCAACAAAAATTTTCAACACACTCTGTACCAGTTTGGACAAACCCACAATCACAACAACCATGTAGTTGTTTCTAGTGATTACAACTCAAACTCGAAAATTTAATGATATAAGTTTTTCATGCAGCTGAGGAGCCTTGCATGTTCACTGAGAAGTATTGCATGTAAGTTAGAAGTGACGCACATTAGTTCAGAAGCATTGCATGAAGCTAAGAAAATATTTTTTAATTTTCCTAATATTTTACGAAAGCTAACTATATTGTAGTTTGTCTACAAGTCTACCTTTGTTAAAAAGCGTAAGTTTCACATACTGTTTGTCTCTAGCTATGGCTTAATCGATATGGACATTATGTTCTTTAAAGTTTAGAGTGAGGAAAAGGGTCAAGTCTCGCAAATTTACATTTGTTAAATTTTCCAATCTTCAACAAGTATCTTGATAAAAGAAATTAGATTTCATATTGTATAAATGTAACCAATGCAAATGAGCTGGTAAAATCCCTTTTGATTATAACTTCAAGGTTTAGGTCTTCATGTCTAAAATTTTCTATTAGTTTTAACCTATATCATGTCAAAATAATTGGATTCACTGCATTTCAACATAACTGTTTTAGCAAAATGGGTAATCTATTTGTTAAAAGAGGTCATTATTTCAACTCTTATGGTCATTCTTTGACAACTTATAATCCTGTTCAATTATGCCCTGATTCGTTTAGCCCCTGGTCACATTACTTAACTCAAATGGCCCTAGGGTTGGACTTGGTATAAAAGGAGCTAACATCCTTAGAAAACCTATCATTTACTACTTTGAAGGGTTTCTAACAGTTCAATGCCCAGTTATTAGAAACCTTAAATCATTCTAAAAAACTTTTATGGACTTCATGCCTTATTTTACATGAGTAGGTTCATTGACCACCATTGTCCACAGGAGATCTTTCATTTCTCACCTTTCTCATGTTAGAGTTATTTTAACTAATAATGGTCGTTTAGACTATAGGCATAGGCATATTAATAAAGTCACTCCCTGACTTGGTCTAATTCATGCTTTAGTGTTGTATTAATGATTTAAATGTACTTTAAGCCATTTTAGGGTTTATGTCATTCCTTTACTATAAAAGGACGTGTCCTCTCTTCATTTTATCATCCAAGAAGTATTTCTCTCTTCCAAGTTCTCTTGCGCTCTTGGTTTCTTTGTGTTTGGTTTTTTGTAATATGGTATTAGTCAAGTTGGCAGCTAGGTGTGTTCAAGCTAGCGTGTGGCTAGAGGGGAGGTGTTCATGGTCAAGCCACCCTCCAAAAAAATACTCAAACATGAGGGATGGTAGCTCAGTGGTAGAGAATCTTGACCGCTATTTGGGAGGTCCTGGGTTCAAGTCCTAGCTGGTCCATGTTTGCTCCTCAACATCTCATCCTTGATATTGTTCATCATACTCCATTAACTTTTGTCTCCTAAAAATGTTTTACAGAAAAAATAACTATAACCCCTACCAAGGTAGGCATGTCCCTCTTCCGTCACTTGTAAGAATTTAGGGTTCACACATGAAGATTTTCAGGTCCTATAAAGCATGCCTACTGGGTCTGTCTTTGACCACAGTTAGGCTCTAAGTTTCAACTGTTATGTAAAGTGTTTGCTGCTGTTTTAGGACAGCCAACAGTCCAAGAACTTCTTGCTGATTTGTTACGGTTGCACTTCCAATTTTAGGTGCTCTAGCATGTAGTTTTAGTAACCAGAAGTTAGCACATGCATACTAAAATAAGTACAACACACCTAAAGATCTTTACAGCTGAAAATGAACAGATCTAAAAGACTAACACATGCATTT
>ML797385.1:0-30503 GCA_009831015.1 Picea engelmannii
TGCATTCTCATCAAGGACAATACATATTATATTACATCAATCATCAATCAATCAATCCTTTGAAATCAATCAATCACTTGAAATCAATCAATGACATCAATCAATCAAACCATTGGCATCAATGACAACATGATCCAACAATCGTTTCTTACTTTTTTATTGTAAGTTAATGTTCATGCATGCTACTTTTATTTCTATTACTAAAGATCCATCTTAACTACAGATCTATCATGTGCTGAAAGGGATCAAATCCATCGAGGTGAAAACCTCCTTTTAGAGTGAAAAACTTGAGGAAAGGATTTCACCTCGAGGGATTGGATCCCCCTTGGTGCATGATAGATCCAAAGTTAAGATGGATCTACGTTGGTTCCAATCACGGGAAAGAAGGTGAAAATTTTAGATGACAATATTTATCTATTGGTATATGTTTGAGATGAACTTGATACTTTGAAATTTAAATCATTATGAATCCAAATAATAACAAAGTAACAATTTTTAGTGATAAAGATGTTGAATAATAACAAAATGGAATGGTTGAGATATTGAATACTATATATACTACATCACATTATATCATTAAGAAGTGATATGAGGAATATATTTAATAACACATATATTATACAATAATTGATCTCAATTTATCTTCTTCCACTTTTTTCTTACAAACATTGGCACAGTTTCCCATATTTTCATATCGATCATATGTAAATGGACCATGTAAAGCTTTAATGATGCAGGAGCATCGCTCCATGTCAACAACGTGCCAGCCAACCAACACATCCAGCACGCATTAATGGAGAAAGGGAGAGGCGCAACCCTCTCAATTTTGAAAATTGAAATTCCAATAAATGTTGTAAGTCTTTTAATGCCAGACCATGCAGCTATTCAAGAAGTGGTTGAGGTTGCCTTAAATCGTTACCTGCAGCTAAGTCCAGAACTGTCAGGACTGGACATCCATTTATGTAATGTAGCTGTAGGAGCCGCTCTGTGATAGCGATAGATTAGAGACGGTGGTTGAGGATAAGCTCGAGAGAGAACCCCCATTTTGTAAGGAAAAAATTTGAGTAGAGTTAGGGAGGGAGTTCTCAGGTAGAGAGGTCTCGAGAGAGAGATGAGACTTGTTACAGTTCAACCTTTGTAAACATTGGTATAAACATTTGGAAAATAATACAAAGAGCAGTTTTTCCTGCCCGTGAATTGTTTGTGTATGTGTATGCCTTTGAATGTCACCTGTATACTGTAGATACAGGTTATAGATAGATTTTGTTGTCTATCAGATTGAGTTGTGATTTATGTCTGGGTTCTTTAGGCCGTGCAAGGAGTGCACAACAAAACACTGGAAGTTTTGTAGCTAGCGTAAGGAGTGCGCATCTGAGCTCCATGGAGTTAGAAAGAACGTGCAAGGAGTGCACACCAGAAAGATTCACAGATTCAAGGAGGAGCCTCAAGGTTGTTGAACACCTTGGAGGACGAGGAACTATGCAAAGGAAGGCACAAAAAAGAAATAGATCTACTAAAGGTTTTGTAAAACTCTGCCAGGAGGGCATTGAGTGAGTGAAAAGGGTGCACCAGAGAACTCCATTTCGAGTTCCGAGGAAAGGGAAGTGTCAAGGAGAGGGAACTTATAGAGTTATTGAATACTCTGTGAAGAAAGGCTCTGCAAGGTGTGCATCGAGCAGAAGAACGCCACGAGGGCATGAAGCATCTCTTTACAAGAAATACTTTGGATCTGAGTTTAGAGAAATACTCAGTAGCACAAGGAGTATGTGAGGGTGGACTTATTCTAAGTCCTGAAGCTCAAGAGGAACTGTGCCTTTGCACACAGAGCAATAGAAGAAAGGAGTAGAAGGTCAAGAAACTCTTTGAGGTTTCAGAGTCGAAAAATCTCAAGAGGGAAAATGTCTTTAGAACGCAGGTGGAAGTTGAGGATACAGGCTTCACAGCAGGAGCAAAGGCTGAGACCTTTGAAACTTTTGAAGTCTTCCAAGTTTGGGAAGAAGCGCAATATTAGGAGGGAGCACAGTTGTCGTTAGATCAACTGGAGAGAACGAGATCCATACCATCGAATATACGTCCATGTAAGCAGGAGGAGAGTGCATAGGAGAAAGAGATCTGGGCCATCAGATCTGGGCACATAGACCGATAACCATCAGATCCAGGAAGAGGTGCATGAGGTTTAACCCTCGTATGTGAAGAGAGGAATGAAAGGCCTATTTCAGCATTTAGGCTACCGAGAGATACAAAGGGCAAGAGTCGGGACTCTTGACCCACAAAATCCCAAAAGGATCGTGACTGTCCAACAGGAGGACACGTGGTGAGCGGTCGATGTTTCGGGAAAATTCCCGAAAGGAGGATTTCGGAATTTCGGTTACCGGGAATGCAAAGGGTAAGAGTTTGGAACTCTTGACCCATGAAATCTTGAAAAGACACAAGTCGTTGGATCAGGAGAGGCTATGAGCTGTTGATCCTAGTTTGGAGTGGAAGAACAACGTTTTGGGGTTCGGTACTTCGGTATTTCGGATACCGGGAGCTCGAAGGGGCAGGGAGTTGTTGCAATCAAGATCATGATGTCCCGAAATGTAAAAACTTGAAAACATATGGAGGAGTAGCATGGTCACAGAACAGGGTCACACATTTTGGTTTTTCGGTGATCCCGAGGAAAATAAACTGGGTACTTCAGCGTTGGAAACCCCGAATTCCCAAAAGCAACGTATTGTTGGAGTGGGACTACGGTCATACATTTCGGCAGTTTGGGGTTTGGCTTTTTGGAAGTTCCGAGGAGAAGGAGTCGGGGCGCTTGGTGTTAGAAACCCCAAAGTCACGAAACGAAACGTGTTGTGGAGAAGGAACTTTGAAGGAGTTCGGAATTTTGGAAGTTTGGGATTCAGCGTTTCGGCCATCTCGATGACTAGGAGACGTGGTGCTTGGTATTGAAGGTCCCAAAGTCATGAAATGCGACGTGCCTTGGGAGTGGGGTTGCAGTCACACATTGAGACGTTTTGGGATTCGACACTTCAACAATCCTAAGGACAAGGAGTTGGAATGCTTGGCATCGAAAGTCCCGAAGTCGTGAAATGTGATGCGCCTTTAGAATAGGGTTGTGGTCACAGGGAAGGTGGTCACATGGATTGAGGTTGGGCTAGGGGCTAACCGTCGGTGAAGCCATTTTGGCATTTCAGCATTTCGGGTTTTGGGGATTGAAGAGTCAAGAGATTTATGACTTCAGGATTCCCGAAGTCGCAAAACCCAAAATCCCTTTTCGAAAAAGGTTGTGGTCATATCTGGTGGCCGTGTACAGGTGAAGACTCATGCTTGGTGCATTTCTTGTGTTGGTGGAGTTTTCGTGAGCGACATTTGGATTTGTTCAAAGGGTTCCAATAGGAGCCCGAAGAACCATTTCGACCCAGAATTTGGAACGATCCAGAGACCGGGATGTCAGTGGACCCTGCTAAGGTAGGGGGTCTGCACCAAGTGGTATCTGAGCGGGATTTTGTTTGCAGATAGTAGACAAGGGGATTGAAAGGAGAAATTTTGGTAACATTAAGTGGAATCAAAAGAAGAGATTCATATGTATACAACAGGTGAAAGAAGCAGAGTGTTAATGCTCTGTGGTGATTGTTTGCAGGTGTGCAACAGTTGATAGACAACCAGGCGAGCTGTAGGAGGACATGGAGATGCTCTCAGACGTAGAGTGATCCATACGCTTTCTAGGAGGGCAGGTGAAATATGGAAATGGCTACTGAAGGCCATGAGCGTGGTGGAAGAGGAGACCACCAGCAGATGAGTAAAGCAGAGATTGACAAAGAACTCGCTGAGATAAGGGCGAGAATGGAACAACTGACATTGAAGATGCAACAGGAGGCAAAAGTACACTGGAGGTACGAATGGCCTTTGAACAGGAAATCCAAATGGCCTATTCAAAAGTTTTTGGCCAGGAAACAACAACAAGAGTTGAGGAAATGACTGAGGTATGTTGAAAGCCTCAGTGACATAGAGCTGGTTTTCATCTGTGAACCAGAAGTTGGAGAAACCCTCAGTAATGAGGAAGAGGGATCAATTTTAGGTCTCATAAACTGCCAAGAGGGCAGGGATGAATTTTCCAATTGCTAGGTAGGCAATGAAATGAGATGATTAGAGGATCTCATAGACTGTCAGGGGGACAATAGTGGAAATTCATATTGCTAGGAGGGAAATGGTACGAGGTTAGCTAAAGATCTCATAAGCTACTAGGTGGGAAGGACATAAATCCCATATTGCCAAGTGGGCAAGGAAGAGCAGATGAGACTATCTGAAAGTCTCATGAACTCAGGGATGAGTTCGGGTCAGCAAGGAGTGCTGATGAAGATGGGATCGATTGATCTCATAAACTTCCAGGTGGGAAGAAGTGAACCTTCGAGTTGCCAGGTGGGCAATGTGAAGAGATCGGTAGAAGGTCTCACGTACTGCTAGGGGAGCAGTGCTGAAAGTTCAAATTACTAGGTGGGCAATGAGATGGGATCACTGGATCTCATAGACTGCCAGGTGGGCAGCAGAACATTCCCAAATTGCCAGGTGGGTAGGGGAAAAGAAGTGAGACTGTCTGAGAGTCTCATGAACTTAGAGGAAAGTTCAGGTCAGTAAGGAGTGCTGACAAGAGAGAATCAGAAGAGCATCCTGATGATTGGGGGAATTCAAGTATTCCTACAAAGCAGCCCAGTTGATGCCAAAGAATGTGTTGCAGATGTAGCAACAGAAGAGAGATAGCCAAAAAAAACTGTAATGAAGGAAGAAATGGAGGAGACACTGATGTTTTCCCCTACAGGAGAAGAAGAGCATTCAAAAGAATGGCTCAAAATTTTCAACCAGGAAGATGAAAGAGAGATGACTGTAGAATTGAAGCTTGCAACAGAAGAAGAAGCAGACAACATGGATTTTGTTGATCTATGCGAAGAATTGGAAGCCCTAGAGAGAAGGTTGATGGTGCAAGACTTGCACATCCAACAGGCTAAGTTGGAAGAAGATAGTGGAGCATACTAGCCCTAGGAGAAGCTGGAAGAAGCTAAAAGTATGCCAGCATAAGAAATGGCAGTAGCAGAACTACCACAGCAAGAAGCTGAGAAGCAGTTTAGTAAGGAGACTGTAGAGCTGAAGTCTGTAGCAAAGTGGCCACTCAGTGCCACAAAGAGAGATAAGAACAACATGGGAGGTCAAACAAATCTTCCCATTGAGAAGATAGAAGTGCAGCAGAGAAAACTGCATATAAAGAGCCAACCATTGGAACAGCTGGACGAGGTAATTGAAGAAATCAGAAGGCTGATGTTTAGTTCAACAACAGAGGCATTCAACAATGAGAATATGAGTAGAAGGGAGCTTGCAAGAGAACCAAGGAAGAAGAAGCAACAAAAGCAACAATAGCATAGCTAGAGAGGAGCAGATGGACAACTCTAAGGGAAAGTTTAGGATCCAGGTGGATTTCAACACTGGAGAAGAGGAGCTCATGATCAGGAGATCATGATTTTTCCAGCTGAGGAGTATGATGCAGGAGCATCGCTCCACGTCAGTAGCATGTCATCCAAACAACACATCCAACACGCATTAATGGAGAAAGGGAGAGGTACAGCCCTCTCAATTTTGAAATTTGAAATTTCGATAAATGTTGTAAGGATTTTAATGCCAGACCATGTAGCTGTTCAGGAAGTGTTTGAGGTTTCCTTAAATGGTTACCTGTAGCTAAGTCCATATCTGTCAAGACTAGACATCCATTTATGTAATGTAGCCGTAGGAGCTGCTTTGTGATAGTGATAGCTCAGAGATGATGGTTGAGGATAAGCTCAAGAGAGAGCCCCCATTTTGTAAGGAAGAAATTTGAGTAGAGAGTTAGGGAGGGAGTTCTCAGGTAGAGATGTCTCGAGAGAGAGCTGAGACTTGTTACAGTCTAGCCTTTGTAAACATTGATATAGACATTTGGAAAATAATACAAAGAGCAGTTTTTCCTGCCCATGAATTGTCTGTGTATGTTTATGCATTTGAATGTCACCTGTATATTGTAGATACAGGTTATAGATAGATTTTGTTGTCTATCTAATTGAGTTGTGATTTCTTTCTGGGTTCTTTAGGCCGTGCAAGGAGTGCACAACAAATCACTGGAAGTTCTGTAGCCAACGCAAGGATTGTGCATCTGAGCTCCGTGGAGTCAGAAAGAATATGCAAGGAGTGCACACCAGAAATATTCACAGATTCAAGGAGGAGCCTCAAGGTTGCTGAACACCTTGGAGGATGAGGAACTGTGTAAACGAAGGCATAGAAAAGAAACAAAACTACTAAAGGTTCTGTAAAACTCTGTCAGGAGGACATTGTGTGAGTGAAAAGGGTGCACCAGAGAACTCCATTTTGAGTTCCGAGGAAAGGGAAGTGTCAAGGAGAGGGCACTTACAGAGTTACTGAATACTTTGTGAAGAAAGGCTCTACAGGGTGTGCATCGAGAAGAAGGACACTAGGAGGGCATCAAGCATCTCTTTACAATAAATACTTTGGATTTGAGTTTAGAAAAATACTCAGTAGAACAAGGAGTGTGCGAGGGTGGACTTATTCTAAGTCACGAAGCTTAGAAGGAACCGTGCCTTTGTGCACAGAGCAACATAAGAAAGGATTATAAGGTTGAGAAACTCTTTGAGGTTTCAAGGTCGACAAAGCTCAGGAAGGACAACATCTTTAAAATGCAGGCAGAAGTCAAGGATACAGGCTTCACAGCAGGAGCAAAGGATCAAACATTTGAAACGTTTGAATTCTTCCAAGTTCGGAAAGAAGTGCAAGCTCAGGAGGGAGCACAGTTGTCGTTAGATCAGCTGGAGAGAATGAGATCTGGACTGTTGAATCTACGTCCAGGTAAGTAGAAGGAGAGTGCATAGGAGAAAGAGATCTGGGTTGTCAGATCTAGGCACATGGACCGATAGCCATCAGATCCAGGAAGAGGTGCACGAGATTTAAGCCTTGTATGTGAAGAGAGGAACGAAAGGCCTATTTCAGCATTTAGGCTACTGGGAGATACAAAGGGAAAGAGTCGGGATTCTTGACCCACAAAATCTCGAAAGGATCGTGACCGTCCAACAGGAGGACACATGGTGAGCGGTCAATGTTTTGAGAAAATTCCTGAAAGGAGGATTTCGACATTTCGGTTACTAGGAATGCAAAGGGTAAGAGTTCGAAACTCTTGACCCATGAAATCTCGAAAAGACACAAGCGGTCAGATCAGGAGAGGCTATGAGTCATTGATCCTAGTTTGGAGTGGAAGACTGGCGTTTCGGGGTTCGATACTTCGGTATTTCGGATACCGGGAGATCAAAGGGGCAGGGAGTTGTTGTAGCTGAGATTGCGAAGTCTCGAAATGCGAAAACCTGAAAACAGATGAAGGAGTACCGTGGTCACAGAACAAGGTCACACATTTCGGATTTTCGGCCATCCCGAGGACAAGAAACCGAGTACTTCGACATTGGAAACACCGAAGTCCCGAAAGTGACGTATTGTTGGAGTGGGACTATGGTCATACATTTCGGCAGTTCAGGGTTCGTCTTTCTTGAAGTTCCGAGGATAAGGATCTGGGGTGCTTGGTGTTAGAAACCCTGAAGTCGCGAAACATGACCTGCCGTGGAGAAGGAACTTCGAAGGAGTTTGGCATTTCAGAAGTTCGGGATTCAACATTTCGGCCATTTCGATGACTAGGAGACGAGGGTGCTTGGTATTGAAGGTCCCGAAGTCATGAAATGCGACGTGCCTTGGGAGTGGGGTTGCAGTCACACATTGAGCCATTTTGGGATTCGACATTTCGGCAATCCCGAGGACATGGAGTTGGAACGCTTGGCGTCGAAAGTCCCGAAGTCGTGAAATGCGACGTGCCTTTGGAATAGGGCTGTGGTCACAGGGAAGGTGGTCACATGGACCGAGGTTTGGCCAGGGGCTAATCGTCGGTGAAGCCATTTCAGCATTTCGGCATTTTGGGTTTCGGGGATTGAAGAGTCAAGAGACTTGTGACTTCAGGATTCCCTAAGTCGTGAAACCCCAAATCCCTTTTTGGAAAAGGTCGCGGTCATATCTGGTGGCCATGTACAGGTGAAGACTTACACCTGGTGCATTTCTTGTGCTGGTGGAGTTTTCATTAGGGACCTTTGGATTTGTTCAAAGGGTTCCAACAGGAGCCCAAAGAGCCATTTCGGCCTAGAATTTGGAATGATCCAGAGACCGAGAGGTCAGTGGACCCTGCTGAGGTAGGGGGTCTGCACCATTTAACTTGAAATATTGCACTAAAAGTGAGACCTTGAGGAATTTAAGACCTCCCAAGTTTTTCCTGTTTTATATATCTTAATATTATAATGGTTTTAATGTGAAAATACTAATAGATAAATCAAAACTAACCAAAGAAAGTATATGACTTCAACTTATAATATATGTTTTTAAAACTTATAGTATCTATTTTGAATTTTTTTTTCATTGTGTTATTGCTAAATTCATTTCACTTGGATAAATACATATCACGACATGGGGGAAGGGAAGACATGGATGTTGCAAAAACCCTAGAAAACCTTGCCCTGTATGCACCATTCCCCCCTATAGATAAAATGAACGCACCAAGGTAGTCATGATGCACCAGTACGATGCCACTGACTACATAGTATGANGAACCCAAAGGGGGGGGGGGGGGACCCCTCTCTTATCAGAATGTTGCGGCCAATGACAGAAAAGGATTGTGAGCTAAGAGGCCTGCCTTTGAGTCATCGCCTCACCTGCGATATCAACTCTTAGCCAGGGAACAAGGATTTAGTAAAGCAATGGATGTTGAGCCGAGAACGTCTCATCCAAAGGAATCTCACTGATGGGAACCGGGGAAATGCATTCCCTAATCAGATAAACCGCCACGATATACCATTAGCTCAAACAAGGTTGGGGAACACACCTAGTTCATGAGGGAGCATGCTCTCATTGGAAAGTTTCTTGGTCTATGGCCTTCCAAATGAGATCTCATGAGATGGATCAAAGACTGGTGGAACCCCAAAGGAGACTATGAAGTACAACTCAGCTCCAAGGGTTTTTTCACGATCATCCTCTACATTTTGGAAGATAAGGATAGGATTTTTGATAATGGGCCATACTTCTACAACTCTTCTTAGTTATTCCTCAGATTCTGGACTGACCATTTCAGCCTAGAGAAAGAAGACTTCACAATGGCTCTGGTATGGATATGACTATATTCCCTACCAAAGGAGTTCTAACTGGAGGAAATCCTAATGGTAATAGGAAACACTGTGGGAAGATATGTGAAATATTCAGAAGCCACAAAGAAGAGGAAATACACTTCCTACGCTCGAATATGTGTTTACATGGATATATCAAAGGCTCTACTAGGTTCAGTAACCCTAGAATACCAGGATGAGGAATGGAATCAAATTATGGACTATGAGCACATTCATTTCCATTGCAAGAAGTTCCACGAGCATGTCAACCTCTTCCGTGACTTTCCCTTGAATGTTCAGAAACCAAAAGTAGGAGAGGGGAAGCAAAAGGAAGGCTATACTACAATCACAGGCAGGAAAAAACATCTACCCAGAAAACAAACTCAATAAGGAACTCAGAATATCCCCACCAAAAAATCCTTCGACATTCTTAATCAACTCCCAGAGGAAGAGGAGGTCAGAGATCCGCACAAAAAATACAACCATGACAAGGAAAAGGGTAAAGCTAAGAATCAAATGAAAACAGGAAAAGAAAAAAACCAAGACACAAGCCCAACATGCCAACAAAATATGGAAAATCCAGAGGAGGGGGAGGGACACTTTAATGAAGCTTGATGAGAAAGATCAGGCAGACATAGATCTAGAAAAACCGAAGGAATCCTTCAACAGAAAGGAATTGGAAACCATCCCAGTGGAATAACTCAGAAAGGTGCATAAAGTATTTATCGACTCTATTGCAGGTTCCACCTCAATACTAGGGATCGTCTTAGACCCGACCACTGAACTCAAATGTACCTCCTATGAAAGAAAGTGACGAGAGCGCAAATCTACACATCAACTCATTAAGGAGTTAGGAAACTATATGCTCAACTCATGGAAGATCCAGAGACTCACAGAGGGATATCTAAATCCACCTCATAACTCATCATGATGAAGATCATAACATGGAATATAAGAGGGCTTAATGGAAGATCCAAGAAAAGGAATCTTCAAGACTGTATTTGTGTTGAAAATCCAGACATTCTCTTTTTATAGGAAACAAAATGTGTCGGGGAAGAAGACGAGGAAATTTTCTGCCATTGTTGGAGAGCCTGTGACTCCATTCACACTGACTCAAATGGAGCTACGAGAGGCTCGAAAATATTGTGGAACCTAGATATAGTCATCATATGTCAACCCTTTTCCATGGTTGGTACGGTCACGACTCACTTCAAAGTCATTGGGTCTATCAAAGAAGGTATGATTACAAATGCGTACGGGTCTCAAAGTGCACAAGACAAAGATTTTTTTATGGGAAGAATAGCTACTATCAAGATGTTGTTGGGTTCACAGAATTGGTTGTTTGGTGGTGACTTAAATATCATCTTAATGATGGAGGAAAAGAAAGGAGGGACCGAGTTGCTAGACCAAGACAGTGGTAAGTTCTGAACCCTCATAGATAAACTCTATCTAATAGATATAGAAACTAGAAATGGTATCTTCACCTGCTCCAATCACAATTATGGGAATCATCATGTGGGATTTAGATTGGATTGTTTCCTCATCTCAGAATCCTTGATGTTGGAGGATTTGGTCATCGAAGCCAACATCCTCCCAAAAATTGGCTTGTATCACTAGCTAGTCTCGCTTTGTCTTGATATCGAAGCCACGCCCAAGTTCAAACCCTTCATATTTGAGAATTTTTGGCTCACTCACCCATACTTTCAAAATATTTCAAAATTATGGTGGCAGCAAGCAGGAATAGACCATGGCACTTGCATGTACAAATTCCAGCAAAGGTTAAAAAACTTTAAGGCACAACTAAAGAGATGGAATAATAATGTATTTGGGAACATTTTGCAAAGAAAGGAGGAAATTGAGCAACGCTCGAAAACATTGCAAAATATATTTATTATTGGGGACAGAATGACATCCTTAATGAGGGAGGATGAGGAACTCAGATCAGAACTGGAAGAGAGAAAGGAATAGGAGAAAATACTCTGGAGGAAAAAATCTAGAGTACAGTGGCTTAAAGAAGGCAAAAGGAACACCAAGTTCTTCCATAGATCCACGGTTCACAGACGATACATAAACCAAATCACTCAACTAGAATATGGTTAGGGAAACTCCATCAGGGACCATGCAAGCATAGCAGAGGAACTGAGAAACTACTACAAAGACCTCCTAACATAACCCATTGAAGACATAATGCTCGTTATTTTCAAGATCACCAGGAACATACCCTCCCTAGTCACACATGAACAGAATGAAGCCATGACAAGGCCCATCACCCAAGAGGAAGTGGATAAAGTAGTCAAAGAGATGCCCCCAGGTAAAGCTCAAGGGATGGATGATTTCACGACAGACTTCTTCCACTACTATTGGTTGATGATCAGAGAGGAAGTTTGGAAAGTTATGGAGGAATCAAGAACTTTGGGGAAAGTTCTCTCAACCTTCAATTCCACGTTCCTCACTCTCATTCCAAAGGAAGAAAGGGTAATGCATCCTAATCAATTTGAATCGATAGAACTTTGCAATTTTATCTACAAAATCATCACTAAGGTCATTTCACTGCACCTCAAACCGATATTTTCATACATCATCTGCAAAGAGAAATTTGGCTATGTGGAAGGCAGGAAAATCATGGACTATCCTGGCCCATGAATTCATCCACTCACTGAAAGCAACAGGATCCCCAGGTATGCTCATCAAACTCAACCTCTCCAAATATTTTGAAAAAATCAGTTGGCAATACATGTGCTCCTTCTTCGAAGCCTTTGGCTTTGATAATATATTGGTGGATTGGATCATGCGGCTCACTTCCTCATCCTTCTTCTCTATCCTAGTCAATAGAGTGCCCTCTGAACCCTTCTCTCCCTCCAGGGGTATTCAACAAGTGGACCCCCTCTCCCCCTTCCTTTTTGTCATATTGGTGGAAGGACTGGGGTGCTACATCAAAGCCTCAGTTGAGGAAGGATCTCTTAAAGGCCTACCTCCCTACAACCTCCAGCTTTCCCCCTCCCATAGTCAATTTTTCGATGATACCCTTCTGATGAACACACCAACCACCCAGGAGGATATTAATCTCAAAACAATCCTCACAGACTTTTTTGAATCTTCAAGAATGACCTTAAACCTCAATAAGTCACAGCTATACTTCTTCAATACCCTAGTGGAAATTCAAAACCACATCTCCCAACTTCTGAGCATCTCCAAGAGATCCCTTCTTTCCAATTATCTATGTATTTCCCTCACGGGAGAAACCACACACAACATCTCCTGGGACAGTTTACTGCTCTCCATCTCTAATAGGATTAGTAATTGGACCTTTACATCACTTAACCTTCCATCCCACCTGGTTCTTTTAAAATATGTTCTCCAAGATCTGCCAAATTACCTCTTCATTGCTCTAGCAGCCCCCCAATATGTCATCAGAGCCATTAGAAACATCTAGTGTAGCTTCCTATGGCATGGGCATCACCCGAACAAAAAGTGGGCATTGGTGGGATGGGATAAAATATGCAGGCCTAAATATTTAGGGGGAATAGGGCTCATAGATCCAGGAAAAATCAAACGAATAATGGGGGCAAAACTTTGGTGGCGTTGGCTCAAGCACCCCACAAAAATCTGGGAAAGAATCTCGAAAGGAAAATATGCACCCACTACCAAAGAAGAGATTCTAATTAGATTCAATGATCGAATTCAGGGATATAATATATGGAATACAACTTGGAATATCGAATGCTCATACAAAAGAACACTTTCTGGGAGATTAGGAATGGAGAACACTCCCTGTTCTAACAAGACTCCTGGCAGCAACAGTCACCTATAACCTCTATTGAAGACCTCAACCCTCTATATCAACAAATTAAATCAAGGGACTCCCTACACGTAAAGGATCTATGGAAAGAAAATGCACTGCATCGATCCTGGTGCAGCTGGAAAATTGAACCTCATGAATTACACCTTCAGGCTGAGTTGTACCAACAGGTCTGGAGAGACTGTGTAAATCAGAGAAAAATACATATCAAGGAAGGAACATACATACTCAAATGGGGGAATTCCCCAGTAGGTAAATTCTCAGTCAAAGAGGCTTATCATCTACAGGGAAATTACTAGGAGCAACCAAAGGAGCACATCTAGAGCAAGATCTGGAATCCAAAGTTTTGGCTAAAAGTGTCGATATTCCTTTGGTTTATTTCCAAAAACCGTATACTTACTTGGGACAATCTTCGAAAATGAGGGTTTGTATGCCCTTCAATATGCCCCCTCTGTCAGCAATAGGAAGAGACAATGGAGCACATATTTAACCACTGTAACCACAGTGAGGCCATCTGGGACTTGGCAACACAACTAATGTGCCTCTCCAATAGAAATCGGGCTAACATCATAAGCACTGTGGAAAAATGGGACTTGATCTCCTACCAAAATCTAATCCTAGACTGCATCTGGCAGCTATTACCAGGCTTCATAGTTTGGAAAATATGGAAAGAGAGAAACAAAAGGATTTTTCTCTCCACTTCTTCCCCCCCTCACTCAACCTGAGATAGAATCATAAGCCTGATTCAGGAAACAATAAAGGATGAGCATTGGACCCAGGAGGACCTTAAATGCAATGCTGGAGAAATCCACATCCTACAGGCCTGGCATCTCAATCTCACTGATGGATCAAGAAAGAAGGATACTTGCAATACTAAGATTAGTCATAGTCCATGCACTTGGTCCCCCCCTCCCCCAAGTTTTGTTAAACTAAAATTTGATGGTGATTCTAAAGGGAATCCGGGATTGATAGGATTTGGAGTGGTCCTAAGAGACGATGAGGGGAAAATTCTACATTACGGAGCAGGATATTTGGTACTCAACACAAACAATGAAACAAAGCTCTAGAGACTTCTCAGAGGGGTCAAGGTAGCAATTGATCATAACATCCACCAGCTCATAGTGGAAGGTGATTCCCAGACCATCATCAAGCTTATCACCAAAATCATTCACGGATCACACCCTTCAGATGTCTCACCCAACTGGCGACTATTAGGATTGCTGGAAGAATTCAAGTCCCTCTTACAGCCCCATCTCACTCTCACCCCCTCCCATGTGAAAATAGATTCTAACAAAATAGTTGATTTCCTGGAAAATGAGGGTGTGGATTCTAAGGAAGAGTTGATCCAATGGAACACTCAAACCTCTCCATAGACCAGACTACTAGACTGTTGTCTGGACTTGGCCAGAAAATATTATTTGGTCTCGGATGGGGTGCCATGTAGCGGAAGGAAGCCACATAACCCTCCCATGACTTCAAACATAGATATGGCCAACCCTCATCCCTCACCTCAGTATTGAATGGAGGGTGACCTTAATTACTTGCAAGGGAAGGGAGGACAGCTCCCTCGAGTCTAGTTAATGGAGGTCTTGAGGATTAATGGTAGGAGGTGGGTGAGTACAATGGTCATGTCCATCCCGAGGTTATATCTCCCGCCCAGCCCTGGCTGGAATTATTTTACCTTTGAGATCCGCCACATTGCCCGCTCTAAGAATTGGATTATTGTGCAGTGGGTTCTCTTGGAAGTAATTCAGTGGATTCTTCTCCCCCTGGCTCGGGCATGCCAAGAGAGAGAGAGGTAAGCCGAGACGTGGGCCTACCTAGTACAACTACGTTGCCCGATAGAGACACCTGCAACAACTGGAATGGGCCCTGTCCATTGCCAATAATTAGCGCACCGAGAGGCCACGAACTCCACCGATGGCCTACGTCAAGGAGGAATTTCTAGGGGAACCCATCCAGGTTCCACTAAAATTCTTCCTCTACATAGTCTCATACGGTTTATTGTTCCCTGGCACTAGAAAAGCTAATACATGTACCCAGGCTGCCATGGAAGGCACCACATGCATTTTTGAGGAGGAATTCCTGGAGGAACTCCTCCAGACAGCTCCAAGAACCTCCCTCCAGGACAACACCAACGAAGATAATGCAGGAGCTGAGCTGGTCAAGGATGGTGCCACTGGCACCATGCAGGGGAACCTCCCCATCTTGGTGCCTCCACTGCTAAATGCAATTCTGGAATTTGACCCAGCTCCCCCCAGTATCTTCATCCCAGAGAAACTGGAGCTCATTTTTTTATCTCAGAAGCCACATGGCAGACCATTTTCATTGGGACACTCTCATTAGCAAGCGGATTGACATGCTTTTCGACGAATTCTTGAATGCACCGACCAAGCAGCATTTCCTGACTTGTGTGCAACTCTTCATGCTAGAGCCTAGTGATGACACTCTCCCTGGAACTTCGGATGACAAACCCCCTGGTTCCAATGATTAGCTTATTGTTATATTTTACTGATACTCTGCTTAATTCTTGTCTATTTTTCTATACTGAGACTCTGCATAATTCTTGTCTAGTTTTCTTTTTCCAATAGTTGTTAGTTTGTTCTAGCTTCCAAAGATAGATCTGTCAAGACAAACATCTCTCACCTGCTCTGGTTTCCAATTGGTAGGGAAAGTGGTGGATGACCTTTTTGGTCGAAAGTATAATAGGTAGCCACATGTTCTAGTTTCCACTAGTTTGGTGGAACATGTGGCAAGATGATGACATGTGTCTTTTTTGTACAGTGACAACACAGTAATAGGATTTACCCCTTTTTTATTTACAAAAAAAAAATTCATTTCACTTGATAATTTTCACTATATCATAGTTAATCAATATATTTAATCACTTTCCTTCATATCATTTCTTCAATTATTTAATACACTGAATCATTTTTCATAGTGTTATCTGAAATCAATGCACCCTATCATTTTATGTTATATCATTATTATTGAAATCAATGCACCCTATCGTTTTATGTTATATCATTATTATTGAAATCAATGCACCCTATCGTTTTATGTTATATCATTATTATTGAAATCAATGCACCCTATTGTTTTATGTCATGTTATTGTTAAAATGAATAGAACTATTTGTTTATTCTAAATCATTTTCCATTGTATAATCACTTAAATCAATGCATGTTGTTTTGCATTATGTCATTATTGAAATCAATGCAACTAATTGCTCTAAATCATTTATCATTGTGTCATCATTAAAATAAATGTTTTGCATTATGCCATTATTGAAATCATAGCAACTGATTGCTCTAAATCATGTTATCATTGTACCATCTCTAAAATAAATGTATTCTATTGTTTTATCATTGTTGAAATCATTTCAACTCTCTTATTTCTCTAAATCTTTTTTCAATATCGTCACTGAAATCGATATGGTCTATTGTCGTGTGTTATATCATTATCATTGAAATCAATGCACCCTATTGTTTTATGTTATGTTATATTATGCTATATCATATTTCATTGTATAGTCACTTAAATCAATGCATATTGTTTTGCATTATGACATTATTGAAATCAATCAAACTAATTTCTCCTTCAATTCGAACATTCTCTTTTTGTATTTTCTCTTAGGTGGGACTGATACAAGATAAATCTGGTATAAACCAAATAGGTAACAAAGTGGGAACAAGCTTAACTACTGGAGAAGAGGTTGAGCTTGGGATAACCCTTTCACTCTAGCATGCAAACAATGATTGTCTACCATAGTCCTAGTACTAATACATTAACCGTGTGGGTATTCCAATTAATGACTGAGATACAATTTATCCGAAGAAAACATGCATGCAATAAATGATGGAAAGTAAAATAATTCACTTAACTCTAATCATCAATCACATAATAACACAACGATTTATCTTCATCATTAAAGAAAAGAACTGTAAAACATTGAATCAGATAACTTATCAATAGATTTAGTAGTTCTTACTTGTTACAACATCCATTCATGAGACGAAATAATAAATAATTCTTCTCCACATCCTATCATACACGCTTTCGATGAAAAACACAAAGTTGTCTCAGGTCCTAAACATGAATTTCAATTAAAGGCAGCTCCAAAATAGTTCTTTACAAAACCAAAAAATGAGGGTCTTTGCAACAACCATCGACCTCTTTCTAATAGGTCGATCCTCCTATTTATAACATACTATTAACTAAAAATAACTATTAAAGTGCAACTAAGTAAAACAAAACTCGCCACATGGCACTTTCTTCTATCAGTCTTTCCAAGAGTCATATCAGGATCTCACTTAAGTGGGTGACTCTTCTCGTACTCCGACCACTTGATGAAGAGATCCTTGCATGTGTTGGCATATGGGAATCTATATTGTTCCATTGGGGCCAAATGAATCTCTCTTATCTCTATTGCTTGTGCTCGATACTTAACTATTATGGCACTTAACTATTGCAACATAGCCCGAGCTTTGATCAGGTGCTCCATGAACTGTCACACCTGACCTGGCACCATGTCTATCACCTTTTCTATTTCCTCGGCTCATGATGATTCTTTTTCGGCATGTGACTTGACTATGTCGTGAAAGTTGAAAAAGTCATCGGGTGTGCCAAACTCGGGGAGCCCGATGTCTTTCATTACCTGGTTGATCTTGATCCAGCTTTTCTCACACTTGGTCCATTTCTCTTGGATTTCCCGATGAGGTTCCTGAGCCATTTTTGCCCAATATTCAATTGATTTCTTTATGTGATCAAGGATGATCTCTTTTAACACTCAAATTTCGTGCTCTTCTGTATCTTGGCCCTGTTGAACCACACTAATATATTCGACCCTTTCCACGGCTTGTTGTGATTTCTCGTACCACCTCTCCATATCTTTGCATGTGTCCAACTCCATGAGGGTGTCTTCTTGTAGCTCAGTTATCTTTACAGTGAATAGGTGTCGTTCATCTGTAAACTTTTTGTAGGCCTCCTTGAATTTGCCCCTTCGGTACACTGTGACTTGTGTGGTGTCCTAGTAATATTTCTCCAAGTGGTGCAAATGTTCCAATTATTTCAAGGCAGCAACCAGCTCCTCTTCATCCCTTTCTTCTCTGTCCATGGTGGCATCTGTGATTTCCATCCCTGCGCCGATAAGTTAGGGCATCTTGGCATGCTCTGTGTTGATCATATTTTCCTCCATGGTGACGACGATGGAGCGATATAGAGTGATCCTCCTTTTCTTGGTGGTCCTTTGCACAATAGTTTTCCTTTTCCGATCATAAGAGATGGCATGTATGATAGTGACTTCATCCATGGGTTTGGGGATTTGCTGATCTCCCCAAGTGAGAATATTTCCCAGGCTCCCGATGGTGTATATTTGTTCAATATTGGGGTCTCGAACTTCTTCCCTGTGTTCTGAAGTCCCGAATTTTGTTTGTCTCTCATCGAAAATTTGAGTACCGATTGAAATTGAGGCATCGGGGGTAGGCTCAGTACTTACTTGATTGTCAGTTGTTGAGACACCGATTTGTTGCTGTGGAGCTTCTCCCTTTTGTTTGAACATCTCTATCTCATTATTCAGACTCTCTTCTTAGGTCTCCAGTGTATTGGGAAGCTCAGTGTCTAAGATAGTCTCAACTTCTTATTCATTGTGTGGAAGGACCTGAATTCGAGCATCGAGATTTGGGGAAGATTTCCTCTCTGGATCCTTTTCCTCTATGATCTGTACAGGGGTCACCATGGATACCTCTGGGATCTCTTCATCATCATAGATGTTTATTAATTCACGGAGGGGGTCTAGCACACTTGCTCCCATTGATACCCCGACTGTCTCTGGTAGAGTTGAAACACCCATCAGTGATCTGACTTGTGGCATTGTGATTTCAAGGTCGTCTAACCCAACAAGTTAATCGACATCTATCAATTCAGAGCCCCTTGGACCTATCTGTATTTCATATGGGTTGTTGGGAGGGGACCCTGTCATTCCTATGAGGTCCGGGTCATCTTGTAGCTGATCAATTATCCATTGTGCCTATTCTATCATGAGTAACCCCCTCTCTCACACCTCCTGAGTCATAGGGAAACCTCTATATTGCATCGGGGCTACCAGGGGGACCTCTACTGCTTCAGTTGCTACCAGGGGAACTGTTGCTTCGACCGCTATCATTTCTTCTCTGGCTTTGAGGGCCTCTTGAGCCGATTTCTCTATGGTTGTCATTTGTTCATCCATACTCATGGCTCTGAACTTGGTCATTTTGGGGTCGACCATCCTTGCCACTACCTCATCCCAGTCTTAGGTATTTTTTGTGAAGACTTCATCTTCAAATGTCTTATGGGCATATGGCCAGTAGGACAACACTTGAGAAGCGTGTTTCAGGACTAGACCCTTTCGTTCGTCCTTGCAGAATCAACTAGTCTAGAATCTGAAATCCAATTGTCTCAGCCCTTCTTGTTTGTCTTGAGCGGTGTCTTTCACCAAGTAGAATCCTACATGGAATCCATAACATATAAATGCTTGCTTTTTATCCTTGACCAGGGTGGCGTTGTAGCCTTGCAGGATGGTCTGGTAGCATATCCCTGCACTACAAGACGGTCAGGGACATGCACCGACAAGAGATGAGGTTCTCTGGTACCAGTGGCCTACCTTTTATATCATCTTTTGGGCTGCAACTGATAGTCTCAGACACTCTTTCTTGAAAATAATAAAATAAATATACATGAACTAAGAGTCCTACGACGTGCCATCTCAGGTTCATGCCAGAAAAAATGTTTCTAGCACACATGACATCTAGTAAATATGAAGCCATGTAGAAGGTTGGTGTCTCTCCTTCCTTCGGTGTCTGAGCTTGTTTTATGAAGATGCTCAGTTGCTTGGAAATGATGGCTCCCCGGTTGAAACCTCTCCGGAAATGGCCACTGTGTAAGATAGAGGCATCCATTCCTATGAAAATCTAGAGCAGTCTTTCTCCCCATACAATCGTCATATTAGATCCATCAAGTAGATGTATGGCTCCCTTAAGTTGGTCATCTAGTACCAGTCGGTGCTCCGGTTGGTGTATTTCTTATCTTCTCTCCACCATGAGGCCATCACCCGGCTCGTGTCGTAGCACTCATAGAATTTTACGACGAAATCAGTGTTTAGTCACTCCTCAGGGTCTCTAAGCTTGTAATACTTCAGGACCTCCACCAAAAGGAACACTCCAACACACCCACCATTGTCGTCGTTGATCAAACATTTTTATGTGTCTATGTGGTCAATGAGCCACTTCAAGAGTTCGACATAGGGAAAGACAAGGGTTCTGCTAGCCACCCTATGCAGGTATGACTGCCAGATGTTTGAGAACACTTCATCGTCGAGTGCTCTGACATCAAGATCACTCTGTGGGATGTATTTTGGTTATTCCTCCCGATTGATTTTCTTAAAGAGTTCTCCCTAATGCGGGAGTGTCGTTTTGGATCCTATGCTTGCCTCTGTATCTCCAAAGGTCGGAGGCTGAACGAAAGATTTCTTTGTCGATGTTTTAATGACTAACTTAGTTGTTTGAATGAATTCCAATTGTCTTGCGACCCCTGGAGAGAAGCCTTCAACTAATTCTGGTTCTTTCAGCTTCAACGCCCTCGACGATAGTTTAGTGGTCGGCTTTCTTGGAGGTGTTGTTTCTACAATCAAAATAAATCTTTAGAGACTGCGTACAAAGAAACACTAGATAAAAATATATATGAATTGTAAACATGTAAAATCATAGACTTAGTACATACCTGTAAATCTTGCTAAACCTGGTTATTTGATACTCACGGGCTTTCTACAGCTCTCGAATTGCTCGTCTCGTTTCTCCAGATGCTATGAATTTCTTAGTGCGTAGAATGATTATGCTTACCACGGCTCAAGAGGATTTAAACCAAAGAAGAACTTACCGTGTCACATCAACCATTGAACTCGGGTGATGAGTGCAATTTAAAACAAATCTGTCGCCGAATATTTATAACTTAAATTCATCGTGGGTTGACGGCGGAGGCATGGGGGTGATGAGGTCTATCAGTGATTTCAAACGGTCATGTTGAATGGCACACGAGGTAGAAACCAATGCGGGATTATGTATTAATTAGTCCCTTAAATTCTCTGAATCTAATCATATCTAGTGCTAAAATGCCCCATCGTGTCGCTTTCTCAGGGGGTGGATCAGGGATCAGGGAAGCGCTATGAATGTTTTCATCGATGTCCCTCACAAAAGTTTTGATGCCGATCAATCTCATCGTACAATGCTAACATGGAAAAACTGACTCGGAGGTGTGACTTGGACATATGGAACCAAGAATGATTCAGGGTAAAACTAGACCTTGCGATTCTCCAATCTGGCAAAGGCACATGGTGTTGAAGACATGTGGCCTAATCCATGTGTATTAATCAGAATTGGGGTTTTCATTAAGTCATTCAGTTTAAAACATACCTTAAAGTGTTGATGTTGAAAAGTATCTGGGATCGACGATCGACGATACCTATCACATGTTTTTCTATGGATTAGCTTCCTGGAAAAAGGGTCGATGCCGAAGTGCATCGGGGGGCGATCGGGGACCTGTTTATTGTGGTCACTAAGTCCGTCATGATCCTCTTAGGTCTTCCCCGATTCTGATAGGCGTGTCAGGTATTGACTATCGAAGATATCATTTCCTTCTTGATTAATGACTATTTCCCTCATCTTTTACCAATGTCAAAGAGGAATTGGCTATCAGCGATATCCTTTTATAAAAAAAAATTGCAAACAAAACTTGATTTTAACCGATACCGATGAATATTGGCGCTCGACGACTGAGATTTCCCGAGTGTTTCTTTACCATTTTAAATTCCTTTCGATGTCGAAACTGAATGTGTCAGGTGAAGTGTTATAGCTCTTGCTTCTTTCTTCAGGTGTAAGGATTTTCAAGTCATGGGATTTCAAAGGTCTAAAAACAATCTGAAAATATAATGAGATTCATGATAATAAAGAAAAGGAAAAACATTTTCACAAAAAATGAAATCAAATCAGACAGTGCAAAGATCAAGTGGTACCCAAAAAGTATAAAATTGACATAGGATTTTTAGGGTGTGTTGAGTTCTCAACACATCCCTATGTCAGTTTTACTTTGTGATACTCTCTCTTCACATCATCATCGCTTACTTCTTTGTAACTCAACGTATCTAGAAGGTTGTAGGGGTCATCTCTTATTCCAATATAGTTTACCAACGACAATCGTCACTTGTTTTCTCTTCTATGTCTCGCGACGACCCTAAAAAATGTATCAAGTCCTGAGGTAGATATATGTCTTGGATTTCATCTTTTACCAGATTCCCTTCTAGCCCTGTAGGGTGGAAATTGAGGCTATAACAATTTGGACACTCCTAACAGAAGCTAGAGTTATTTTTCACCTAATCCTTGTTAATTGTTTCATGCAATCATTAGTTAACTAAGTAACTTATGTGGAGGTGAGAGAAACACATGCATACACATGATATGTGTCCTCCTAACCACATGGATGTGATATACAACCTCCTAGTGAGAAAATTGAGGTGAACATGCAACTACTGATGATAAAACTAAGGTTTGCATGCATGAGTTTCCTTCACTAGTCTTATTGAAGTGTAACTGAGTCAAAAATGAAGAGAGAAGAAACCATATTTTATAGGAAGTGCACTATTTTGTAGGGATATATTCTCAAGAGAGAATATTCTCATCTATGGATAACGCCCTCAATATTAGACTAGCGAACTTAGGAAAAAGAATTACTAGGTGAGTGTGTAATATCTCCAACATCAAGGATCATGTCCAAGATGAGTGAAGGTGCCTCTGATCCATGGCTATCTACAATATTTTTAGTGAGTAACAGTGCCTGAGATTTATGAGATTTAATAGCTCACCTTTTGTAAGTAATTTCTCGAGAAAAAATAATCTTTGTTGTTTATACTATGTGGTGGCCTAATTGTTGTGTGAATGAATTTTCTTTCAGATGTTTTATTTATTTTTTGGATATACTTGTGTATACTCCATTCATCAAACATGCATAGTAGAGTGGTATTTACCATTAAATAATCATTGAATCAATAAATTAATAGTTGTAGCATTGTTGGCATTGTACGCTCTGCTTAAACATGGGGATGTTCACCACATAGCATTGCTTTAGTTGTTAGATAGTTGGTGTCTTATGATGGGTGTTTTATTTCCCATGTTTTGATTCACCTTCTACTCAGTCTTTGGAATAGTTTCTCAGATTGGTATTGAACCTTTGTAGAGAATTAGAGGATTCCCTTCATCCATTAATGTGTGTGCGTTAGATATAGCCTAGATGGCATTATCTCAAGCCCGATAGCATGGGAATTATCACCTCGATGACCCCAAGCAAATGTATCAACATTTCATCTTTTTATTTTTACATTGAGTTCTTCTATCACCATTCACTGAGGAATTGCTCCATTCCTAACTGCTTGGATGATTACCTACAACCATGTTTTGATATTATTAATTAATTGGTTATGTTGGACACACAAATTTAGATGTCTTTTTTATTGTTGATGACCATTTCCAAGAAGTGATCCACCCATACTAGTTCTTTAATAATTCATATTTCTCGTGGTTATAACATCTCTCTGAAGTATGATTGTTCTTTCCACAATGCTCACAAGGATGAAGATTGAAGCACTGATCTTCCATGTGGCCAACTCGCTGACAATGTTGGAATTTGAAAATATGCTCTTGAACTTAGAGCAAGTGAGTATGAACTTTCTTAAAGAAATCCAACACTCTAGAAATGGATTGGATTGATATAATATGGAATATGAAAGGTGACTTCCTTTTCATAATAGATACTTTTTCTATGCTTGTTGTTCCTTATTTATTTTGAAGGTCTAATGATTGGATTAGAAAGATAAAGTTGATCTTCATCTACACTTGAATATAAATCTACATCACTGATATGCTTATGTAATAGTTGTTGATCATCATCATCATCGTCATCATCTTCAAAAATAAGGTTGTTAACAAGGACTAGTTCAGAATGTCGAAGATTCTTTCATTCAAGTGCATGATGAAAAAGTCAAGTTTGAGTTTGAAGAAACTTTATTTTGGCTCATTGTTGGCACAGGGGCAGACCCAGGGTTCAACGCTTCAACATCGCACCAACAAAACCCTAACTATCGTCCCTTTCAGCAACACCTGCGAAGCAAATGAAGTCTCATCCAAGGTAGAGGCAGGGGGGGTTGTAGGACTCAAGTGTCTACAACCTAGCTAGAACACAGATCTGTGATTACAACACTTAACAGAGCACTTAGCCAAAAATACGCATTAGGTTATGATCCTTATTCACATCGCAGATTTAACTCGTATTATAGATCAACGCAGTAATAATCAAGATTAAGCACATCTAATCATTTAGCACATAACATCCGAGAAGATCTAGAATTTATTCATAGATAAAGAACTAAGCATCAATGGATCTACCTATCACACATCAAAAACAGTCCACCAAGCAAATAGATACATAAACATCATGAGAAACATTACACAAATCACAACAACACAGGATATACATAGTTCACCCCAGTGTGGAGCTACGTCCACCAACTTCTTCTTCTTATTTATTGATCTTCAATCTTTCCTACATTCCTCTTCTCCTATGCATAAAGACACAGAGCTACTCCGCAAAGGACAAGAGATATGCACGCACATCACCATATCCTCCTTCCCCGAATTAGGTCATGGCACACAGCCTTACACAGTCCATGCACAAAGTGTCTTACAATACTCTTGCACTTAGCTCTACAAATCTTAGCACATTCCCTTGCACTAAGCCAATTACAATTGTTTGCACATAGCTAACACTAGAACTTAGCCATAGGCCTCTTCTTACATCGCCTGACTACTTATTTATAAAGGGCCTAATCATGGGTAAACCCATCGCATGACATCCCATACCTGTTACATAAACCCCAAAACCCAAAAAGACCGCAAAAAGGGAGAGATCCCACGATCTCCACTTCGCCTGGGTGCTCCATCTTTGACCAGCCTGTCGAAGTCCCAAAAATGGTCAAACACGACCAACTTTTCCACAGAACTTGGTCGAGGGACAAAAGGCCCCCAACACTCACATGTGACTCATCCCGATTCACTCTGATCTGGGTAATATTGCTTCGAAGGCCTCGATCTTAGCTCGAGCTGCCTCAACTTGTTGCTTCACCAAAGCCTCCTGCTCGATGAACTCCTGAATGACTTGCTCGGTGACAGGCCCTTCCAGGCATTGTTCCATTGTTGTAACCACTTTTTCCAGCTGTGAGCCTTGTCCCTCAATCTCTTTAAAAAGTGTGTAGGCTTCATCATGCACTAGCTAGAGTCTCTATGTGACCTCCATAACTCTGCTCTAGATGGCAGTGATCTGTTGTTGAACTACGTGATGCTCCTACGATCTCTTCATATTCTCTACTACAGTAAACAACTTCATCTGCGCTTGCACAATCGACGCTTGTTGCTTTTCCTCCTGGAGATGTGCCTCCAATGCCCTTAGCTCCAAGTCTTCTGCAAGGTACTCATAGGTCTATACAGTTTGATTACTTAGTTGCTTACATTCTGAGGACAATGCCCTAATTCTTTCAACTGCTCTCTTGACAGTTTCTTCCCTCTGATCTTGCACTTCTTGCAGAGTGCTCGACACTTCTTGAATTTCTAACTCTGCTACTCATGCTTGAAGTTATTGAATGGCCTCAGTGAGCTTCCCCACTTGGCTCTTGGTTGTCTCTTCTTTTGTCTGTGCCAAGTCGGGCACAGAGCGAATTGTTGTAGTCACAGCTTCCTTGACCACAGTCTGCTCTGTGAGCAACTGGTATTTCTCTTTCTGGATTTTCTCTCCGTCCTCCTTGAACTTCTCTCTAATGTCATCTTTCTCTTGCTGCACAACTCGAAGTTGCTCTAGGACCTCCTCCTTTTCTTACTTCAATGCCTCTATGGCCTGCTCTTTTTCTTCTTGGGCTTGACGAATTCAAACCTCTGTTGCATCTGCTAATCTTCGCAACTATGTGGGCTCATCCCCCAATTTTATATTTTCTATTGAGGATGGCACAGTACACACTGCACGGATCAACTGGATAGCTTGTTGGATGTCTTTGAGCTTCTTCTCTATTATTTCATACATTGTCTCATGCTTTGCTTCATGTCGCTACAAGATATCCTCCGAAGCATATTCTACAACTGCGATGATGAGATCAACATCATCCATTGTGAGAACACTCTATGACTGAGGCTTATTCACTCATGTCTTCTTCCGCGCTGAGGGTTTCTGCCAAGAAACCTTCCTTTTCTTTGATGTCTCGGACTCTATAAGGGGATCCTTTGGTGGTTTCACTTTGCCCTTTTCTTGCTTGTCTTCTTCCCCTTCCTCCTCCTGGTTTACTTCATCACATCCTCCTCCTTCAGGTGAGTCAGACATAGTTTCCTTCGATGTGTTTTCCTTCTCCTCACTGTCTATATCCTGCACTTCCTCCTTTTTCTTCTTTTTCTTTGCATTGCTCTATCCATGATACTCTGTCCGGGTGACCAAAGGACTTTCGATGATATTGGGGTCAGATATTTATGCATCTCCGACCGGTACAAGGAATTTGGCTATTCATTCCTTGGTTATCTCCTCCATGTCTTCATCAATTAATTTATAGTACGACTACAACTCCTCCTTACTTTCATCCATGCGCGCGGTGATGTAGATGAAGTGTCAGTCGGCATGAAACTTTTCTAATGTCCTATATGTATGCAAGTTGTTCAAGGTCATTCAGGGGAATGATTCAATGGTGCGCTTAAGCTATAGTAAGCGTGGAACACCGTGTTCGATTGCCACTGCTTCGCCATGTCGCTTGTATACCACAAGGTGGAGAACCGTGCGGCCAATGGTTTCCATGGTTCAACATCAGGGAATGTCGCTCCCTCTGGCATCTCCCAAGCGACAAATTCTATTAATATCAACAACCAATTAAAGGGAAACTTGTAGCCTTGGTCCTGCACTTTGTGACAGTCCTTTTCCAACTCGTTGACGAGGTAGCTTGCCAAGTTCATCTGCATCCCTTCGACACACTTCCCTGTGAGGTCGACTATGAACCCTGTGACTTGTGTCGACCGGTTCTTTTGGACGAGATTTCCAACGATCGAGGTAGACCCAGGGTTCAACGCACCAACAAAACTCTAACTGTCGGCCCTTTCGGCAAAACCTGCGAAGAAGATGAAGTATCACCCGAGGTAGAGGCAGGGGGGGTTGCAGGACTCAAGTGTCTACAACCTAGCTAGGACACATATATGTGATTACAACACTTAACATAACACTTATCCAATAATACACATTAGGTTATGATCCTTATTCACATCGCAGATTTAACCTGTATTATAGATCAACACAGTAATAATTAAGATTAATCACATCTAATCATTTAGCACATAGAATTTGAGAAAATCTAGCATTTATTCATAGATAAAGCACTAAGCATCAATGGATCTACCTATCACACATCAAGAACAATGCACCAAGAAAATAGATACATAAACATCATGAGCAACATTGCACAAAGCACAACAACACAGGATATATGTGGTTCACCCCAGTGTGGGGCTACGTCCACCAACTTCTTCTTCTTCTTTATTGATATTCAATATTTCCTACATTCCTCTGCTCCTATGCACAAAGCCACAGAGCTACTCCGCAAAGGACAGGAGATCTGTGCGCACCTCGCCAGATCCTCCTTCCCCAAACTAGGTCATGGCACATAGCCTTACACAGTCCATGCACAAAGCCTCTTACAATACTCTAGAACTTAGCTCTGCAAGTCTTAGCACATTCCCTTGCATTAAGTCAATTACAATTCTTTGCACATAGCTAACACTAGCACTTAGCCATAGGCCTCTTCTTACATCACCTAGATACTTATTTATACATAACAAAATGGCCTAAGCATAGGTAAACCCATTGGCCGACATCCCATACCCGTTACATAAACCCTAAAACCCAAAAATCCGACAAAAATGGCAATATCCGGCGATCTCCGCTTCGCCTCAGCACTCCATCTTTGACCAGCCTATCGAAGTCCCAAAAATGGTCAAACACAACCAACGTTTCCAAAGAACTTGGTCGAGGGCCAACACTCATGAAACTTGCAAGTAAGTTACAATAGACTGCAAAGTTGCTTTGTCAATGGTGACTATATTTTCCATAGAAGAGAGTATTAGAGTGTTTAATAACTCCAATAATTTCTCAAATTGAGCCATTTAAAGATGAAATTAGACATCAAAGGTTTCCTGCAACTCCACCCAGACATTACAATGCAAACTCAACTATGAAAACTTATAAAATGAGGGTTTTGACTTCAACAAAAAATGCACCTTCTTTTTATGTAATTGAACTTAATTTCACAAGTAAACTTACAATGTTATTTGGAACTTACCTTGATTCTAGTGAATGTGTTATCGATGTGATTTGAGTTTGTTTGTTTCAACACTAAGTAGGAAAGTCTTTTTTTATTAGATACATTTAACGACCACAAAAAGAAACCAAAAATGACAACTACAATTGTATGAAACCCTATCATTATTTTTAACGCTAAAGTGCAAAATCACTCAACATGCAACTTGCAAGTAAGTAATATCACCCACTAGATGCAAACCTCTCACATTTCATATTTGGTTGAAAAACACCCTACGTAGAGAGAAGACATCTTTGTACAATTTTCTTGTAATGAATGAAATATAAAAAAAAATAATGTTCATGCCCAAGACCAAGATCATAGTTAACTATTCAAGAAAACAAACTCAATATCATTGTGTACACACAAGATAAGCTTCGAATGCATGGCACATGTTTCATATGACACTGTCACGTAGTGACACTTTTAAAATAATTCCATTGAATAAAACAAATTATTCCTTAAGAGATATTGCTTCAAATCCTCTATTAGGTCGCTTTTCAAGGGTCACTCTTATGAAAAAGAGGAAACCCTTCTATTTATGTAGTGAAGCAACAAAATATGCACCAATTCCCAATGAAGTATAATAACAATGAATTCAAATAAACCAAATTGTCGATATTATGCAAAATATTAGGGATTTTGGTTCGAGTGTTTTTGGCTCATACCCACTTAGGATCCATTTACCTACGTTCTAAGTATCCCCCTTTAAAAAAGAAGATCCTCGACCAGATGGATTTGTTGTTTCACTGAGTAGAAATTGATCCAGGAAATGAGTTTGTGGATCAAATAGAAGCTTCAAACAATGGATTCTTCATCTCCCACTGAGGTCACTTTGGTTCATCCACTAGTTATCTCAACAAATTAGGGTTTCCAAAATACTAGGGCATGTAGGAGGAAGTGTTGAGGTGATTGTGATTTCTTTCCAAAAAAAAAAGCATCGATTGGATTATAAACATGAATGAGAAGTTTTTGGAGAGTCTATGATCCAAGTACATTATTGCTAAATTCATCTCCACGATCACTCGGTGGATACATATCTCCAAAGTATTCCAAGGAAATAGCGATGTTCGCTTATATGAAAAGAGGCCCCTCCCAAGTGCAGTCCACTGTGATTTTAGCACTATATGTAGAAAGTGCACCACATTCAAACTATTATGTGTATGTCCTTTTCCAAGAAACTTGAAAATACAACCATGTCTTCTCTTCTAGATGTTGTTGCGGGTGTGTACTTCCAATACAATAATTTTCAATGGAAAAGGTAGACTGATTTTTTGGTTCTTCATTCCAAAACTAATCCACTTGCTCTTTAGCTCCTCATCCACACCAACACTTACATAATTTCAAACTAGAAAGAGGAAATGTTCATCTATGTGTTGGAGCAAATTGAGAATGCCAAAATCTACTTTTGCTCCTCCTCCAAATCTAGGTCAAAATTGACATTGCTATCGAACTCACTGTGTTGTACTTTACAAAAGTTTTATCTTTCCATCTCTACCGTTGTTGCATAACCCAGGTCATTTTTGGTCCTTTTTCCGATAATAAAACTCTCTAGTCTCTTGGTTGTTAATGTCATATGTGTCCTTAGAACGTTAGGGTTCCACCTTTAGCTCGAATTTATGTTAGGGTTCTACCTCTAGCTCGAAGTTTAAAATGAAATATATTCATGATGGAGGATATTAGATCTCATCGCCATTGATTCCCCTCATTAGTGTACCACTAGGATTCACCATGTCTTCATGCAAGATATGATATCGAATCTTAGCACAATTCAGACTCCCGAAGGGATTTTTGAATGACAAGTTTCTTCTTGGGCGAAGGTCGTGCTAGAGAGAGATAGGGTTCTGCATACACAATCATGCGAAGAAAGAGAGCGGACTAGAACTGACTATGGGACAAGAAAATGGATGGAACATAGACTGGAAAAAGTGGTTGATTGTGGTATCATTGGCATGTCAAAATAAATGCATAAATTAGGTTTTACAAGAGATTCTAAATGTAGAAATGACACATAGATTGACTGGTAGAGAGAAGAATGTGAATGGCC
>ML797385.1:51666-67627 GCA_009831015.1 Picea engelmannii
CATCTTGTACTTGAACATTTAAGTGGGGTAAAAGGAGGTTGCCCCCTCGAAGAGGCTTATTATCTGAAATTATCTCTTTTTCAAGGCGTTGAGTACTTTTCCTGAGGTTTTTCTATGCCATATTGATGTTTGGTTCTTAACAATTATGCTGAATTTGTTCTACATTAGTAGTCATTATTCTGAGACTATTCGTCATGAATGGTCGTTCCTGAGATTCTTTGCCTTTTTCTGGCAGTGCGACCCTTCATCTTCTCTGTCATAGTTGAGCTTATCCTATATGTTACAGTTATAGACTTCAACACTTTCCCATCTATCAATTGTCTCTATGATGAGTCTTCATTCCACTAGAAGTTACCTCGAGACTCTTCGGCTCCTCTGGCAATCAACCTACAACTCCTCAAATTCTCTAGAAAATGTAATCACTTCGTTCTTCCAGTTACTGAGAAAATCTCTGTGCGTTCATCCCTTTGGCGCCTTTTCCCTTCCTTAGAAAAAATTCATAGTGGGCGCTAGCGCTTATGGCTAATCCCCTTCCTTTCACATGACCATCGGCAGTGACCATACGCTTAACCAACAATCGTTTTGTGATTTCATGTTTCGCGATGTCGACTACGAGTCACCTTGATTTTCCCAACTCACAAAACTCTGATGTGGAGCCTAGAAATGCTATCTCCTTCCTTAAACTTCATCAATGTGACCATGGTTGTGACCACAGGCCTCACTTCCAAAACTACGCTTTCCATCAATGATCCAGATCTCTTCGTGATTCAATGGTTGAGATCTTCTTTTTGCGTTTCACGATTTGCGATGTCGAAGGTTGGATCACCTCCCTTCTTCCAATTCCTGAACTCGTGATTGTGTTAGATCAATGACCCACAATCCTTTGTGATCTGACGACCTAGATCTTTTCGTGACTTCACATTTCAAATATTCTTCTGCGAGTTTCCTTAATTCTCCCAACTCGCGAAATCCAAAATACTTCATATCATATCAATAGTAGAGATCTCTCCCTTTGATCGATAGTTGTGATCAAATCACGATTTCATGTTTCGCAACTGCAAAGGTTAGAGGACCTCCTTTCTTCGACTCTTGATTTCCCGATACCTGCTCTAGATCAACGGCCCATGATCTTCTGTATTTCAATGATCTAGATATCTTCTTCGAGAACTCAGACTTCATTCTTTGTCGTGCCAGATCAACGATCCATGATCCTCAGTGATCCGATGGTCCAGATCATTTTGAGAATTATCATTTCGTGAGTTCCTCCAACTCTCACCTTTTACTCTTCTAGTTCGCGAGTCAGCAGAATTTTGATCTCTCGCCACGTGTCCTTCCCAACATCAATAGCTAGGATAGAATCCACTCTATCCCTTGCAAATATTTCAAAGTTTTATTCTTCAAACTCCTAGATCTGTTGCCACCTGTCAACCCTGATGATGGACTATTCCGATGACTTCATAACTTGTCTCGTGCACTTTCCTTTAGATCCAATGATTGTTGGTCCACGTACTCAGATCTAATGGCTGAAATCTATTCTCCTCTTCTATGTGCGCTCGTTCCTCCTGTCTGGACTCTGATCTGACGGCCTAGATCATTCACAGTACTCAAATCCAATGGTCATTGTCGCTCCTCCTCCTGAGCTTTAGATTTCTCAAACCTCTAAGTGTCAAAGGCCATGACCTTTGATCCTTCTACGAGCCTTTATGCATGGGATCTCATCTGTGCGTCTTAGAACAAAATCTCTCTCTAGCTTTGGCAATGAAGTTAACCTCAGTCCTGGTGCACACTTTCTCTCTATGTGAAACTCGACATTATCTCTTATGAGCTTTCTCTTATGCGTCTTCCCAAAAGACTTCTAGTGCCTGCCTGACACATTCTTCCTATAATCATGCCATTGTTGTTGTTGTTATTTCCTATAAACATGCCATCGTCGTTGTTGTTCTTGCCATCAATGACAAGCACACTCTTCCTATAAAAATGCCAACAATATCCCCCTTTTGCATTGATGGAAACCCTGAATGGATGCACTATTCTTATTAGACCTCCAACTATAACATTCAGACCAGACCTTTTCTCCCCCTTTGACATCAATGTCAAAGAAAACACACTCCCCCTGAGTTTTTGCAGTACTTTTCGGAGGTATCAGATATTCAACAACACATAATCCCCCTGATAGGATGGACTTGCTTAGGTGAGAGTAGGGATGACACCCAACTTTTGATGAAAATATTCAAAAGGTGTCTTGGATAGGGGTTTTGTAAAGATGTCTACAATTTGTTCTTTGGAAGGAATATAATTCAACTGAACAATTCTATTTGTAACCTTCTCTTTGATAAAATGATACTTTATTGGGATATGTTTCATCTTTGAATGGAGAACATGATTCTTTGAGACACTAATGGAACTGGTGTTATCACAGTGAAGTGGAATTGGGTCAGTGTAAGTTACCTTCAAATTTGCAAGAGTTTGTAAAATCCATAAAATCTAAGTGCAACAAGTAGTAGTAGCAATGTACTATTCCTTTGTAGTTGATAATGAGATAGATCCTTTCTTTTTACCAAGCCATACTACTAACGAATCACCTAAGAAGAATGCACCTCCACTGGTGCTCTTTCTCTCATCCAAAAAGTTTGCTCAATCAACATATGAACATGTAGTTAATTGTAAGTTATGATTTCTAGGATACCAAATACCATAAGTCATTGTACCCTTCAAATATTTGAAGATCCTCTTGACATGTGCTAAATGACTTTGTTTAGGGGAACACTGATAACGACCTACCATTCCAACAACCTGAATTATATCAGTATGGGATGCTATGATGTACAGAAGACTACCTATCATTGATCGATATGTTCTTTGATCAACATCAGGTGAAGTATCATCTTTATTGAGCTTGCAAACAACCACCATAGGTGTACCAACATGAGAGAAATCTTCCATATGAAACCTCTTTAACATCTCTTTCAAATAATGTTATTGAGAGATAAATATCCCTACAAAACTCTGATTGATTCATAAACCAAGAAAATATAACAGTTCTCCTATCATGGACATCTCAAAATTAGTCTACATTGAATTAGAAAACCATTGAACTAAAAGGTCATTAGTGCATCCAAAGATAATGTCATCTACATAAACCACAACAACTAATAAATCATCACCTTCAATTATATATATATATATATATATATATATATATATATATATATATATATATATATATATATATATATATATATATATTATTGTCAACAATACCTTTCTTGAACCTTTCATCCTATAGAAATTTGTCCACCTATGATACCAAGCTCATGGTGCCTGTTTTAGTCCATATAATGTTTTTTTCAACTTACATACATAGTTAGGATTATCTGTCAGTGAAAATCCTTCAGATTTCTCCATGTATACTTCTTCTACTAGGTCTCCATTAAGAAAAGTTGACTTAACATCCATTTGATATACTTTAAAGTTCTTATGACATGCATAGGCTAGAACCATTCTGATGGATTCCAATATTTCCACTGGTGCAAAAGTTTCATCAAAATCTTGTCCCTCAACTTGTGCATACCCCTTATAGACCAATCTAGATTTATTCTTAACAATTTGTCCTTGTTCATTTATTTTATTCTTAAACACCCATTTGTATCCAATTACATTATTATCTGCAGGTCTAGGAACAAGCTCCCAAGTATTGTTCTTCTCAATCTGATCCAGTTCCTCATTCATTGATTTTAGCCAATTTTCATCTTCACTGGATTCATTGAAGTTCTTGGGTTACACCATATATATGAATGCTATATGTGATTGCTCGTTGTTTTTTATTATCCTTCTCTTGGTTTGTACACCTTTATCTTTCTCACCAATTATCTGACTTGAAGGATGATTCTTTTGAGTAATTCTGGAGGAAGGATTTGATGTTGTCTGCTGATTTGAGTCTACCTGAGTATTTGCATGAGTATTTTCATCTTCATCTAACTTAGAGTCTCCTTGTTCTGATTGTTGGACCTGTTCATCTTCAACTTCACCTATATCCTCTATTGTTGATTCATTATTGCTCACCTCTCTTACTGGGACTCCTTCATCAAATTTATGTCAATACAATTATTATAGCATCAGTATCCTTTATTGTTTGTAGCATACCCTAAGAAGATGCCTTCATCAGCCCTGTCATCATACTTGACAAGGTTTTCATTATTATTCTTTATGTAGCACTTACTCCCAAAGACTTTGAAGTGTTTGATTGTAGCAGGTCTTCCATGACACAGTTCATAATGTGTCTTGTCACTGTGTGGTATGAGATGAGCTTTGTTAAGAATATGGATTGTTGTGTGTATTGCTTCTACCTAGTAGGTTTGACCAATGTTCTTCTCATTCATCATTGACCTGGCCATTTGCTGAATTGTTCTGTTTTTCCTCTCAACTACTCCATTTTGTTGTGGAGTTCCTGGAATTGTGTATTCTCTTTTGATCCCATGTTTATCACAGAATTCTTTGAAATAACTTGACATAAATTCTCCTCCTCTATCTAATCTTACAACCTTTAATCTGTTGCCTGTTTGATTCTCAGTTAAAGCCTTAAATATTTTAAATTTCTCAAATTCTTCAACTTTTTCTTTGAGAAAAGCAACCCAAGTGAGTCTGGAGTAATCATCAATGATCAACATGAAGTATTTTTCTTTCCCTGTGCCTTCCTGTCTTGATGGTCCACATAGATCCATATGAACTAATTGGATTGGTTTCTCTGTTGAGGTAGAGTTCTTGGATTTAAACAATGTCCTAGTTAGCTTTCCTACTTGGTAGGGTTTACACACAAAATCTTGTGGATTTGGTATTCTTGGAAGATCTTTTACTGCCTCAAGATTTTTGAGCTTGATTAAGTGGTCAAAGTTTAGATGTCCAAGTCTCCTATGCCATAACCAACTTTCATGATGTTTTCTTAGATGGAACTCTTCTTTATCTTCTTTTAGCATGTATACATTATTTTCTATCCTTATGCCTTTAGCCACCACTTGAACTGCATTTACAAATTTTATCTTACAATCCTTGGAAGTGAACACCACTTCACATCCTCTGTCACACATTTGACTTACACTGAGAAAATTATGTTTCAGCCCATCTACAAGCAGAATATTCTGGGCTTTTCCTTTACCATTACTCAAACTCACCATCCCTTTACCCTTGATTTTACTTGGAGCATCATTTCCAAAGGTTACATTTCCTGATTTTCTTTCACTTAGAGACAAAAACTTATTTTTTACTCTCGTCATATGTTTGGAGCATCCAATGTCAATATACCAGGGGTTATTTTGTCTTTGAGATGACAACACTAATCCACACTTGTCATTTTCTTTCTTCTTCCAAACCTTGACATTTTATGTAGAGGGATTCAAATCTGGTTCATAGTTCCTTAAGCGACAGTTTGCAGCTTTATGTCCATAATTATGGCATGTGTAACATTCTGGTTCATTGAATAAAGGTTCATAATGATTTTTATGCTTAACATGTGTCCTTTTCCCAGCCATTACATGATTTGCAGTCTGTGGTTGTTTGTTACTTGGTTGTCGCATTATTTGTTGCGACAGATATCTATTCCTTGAGTGTCTTGATTGCTCATATCTAAATCTTAATGGACAAGTTACGGGTTTGTGAACAAAGTTAGAACAGAAAAAATAATATCCATAGAAAAATCCTTTGTACCTGGAAAATGGTTGTCTTCTTTGAGAAGGTTGATTTATTCCATGTTGATGATTTATTTGAGCAGAGGGTGTATTATTTCTTTGTTCTACAGATTCAGTTCTGGTACTTTTTCTTTCACTCTTCCTTGGCAGCTGATTATCTTCCTTTGTTTCTCCATATTTGTTGTTGTCAATGAATGTAGATTTGACAAACTTGATGGATTCTTTGTTACTTGGCTGACCACTACTTGATCCTTCTTCATAACGCAAACCAGTTTTCAAATTTGGATTCCTTTGTTGATTCAGAATGGTGTCTAATCCTTATGAGGCTTTAATGCTTGGAAGATTTTGGAGACACAATGTTTTAAACTTCTCCATCTCTTTTCTGGTTTTAACTACCTCTTCTTCCAAGGCTTCACATATTGGCTTCTTCTTCTTCATAATGTCCTCTATTTTATTTTCTTCTTCTAATTCTACTTTTAATAAAACAAAATATTCACTTGGTTCTTTACCATTCTTTTCAAACTACATCAGCAATTGTTTTTATTTTCTCTTCTTAAGTCCAAGTCTGCCAATCTCTTCTAAAGAACTGATCAGTTCTCCTTCCAAGTCAACCACAAATTCTTCATCATTAACATCACTTCCTGTGCCTTTATTATCATAATCCTCTTTGGCCATAAGCATAAATTCATTAACCTTATCATCACAATCAAAATCACTATATGTGTCTCCTGAAGAGTCATCATTGTTTACAAAAAAACTTTTCTTTTTACCAAATCTCTTGGATTTATACTTCTCTTCACCTTCAGTGTTTTGGTCCTTCTTCTTATGTGGGCATTTAGATGCAAAGTGAACTATATTTCCACAGTTAAAAAATTTGAAGGGAAACTTGCCTTGGTACTTGCCTAATCCTTTCTTTAGTCTTCTCACAAATTTTGCTTCAATTTCATCAGGCTCAAATCCTCATTCTTATCTGCTTTAAATGATGCTTCTCTAGAGGTAGATTTATCTTTACCTATCCTCATTTCATATGCAGTCAACATTCCTAGAATTTGATCAAAAGGCAGAGATTTTATATCATTAAGTTCTTCTATAGAAGATACCTTTGGGTTGAACCTATTTGGCAAAGATCTCAAGATTTCTTGAACTAACGAGGCTTCCTAAATTTTTTCACCAAGTCCTTTCATTGCATTTACTAGTTCTTCAACTCTCAAAAAGTACTTCCCAACAGTTTCATCCTCTTTCATATTTATCTTTCCAAACTGTAATCTGTAGGTTTGAAGCTTGGCATCCTTTAACTTCTCATTACCTTCATAGCTGCTAATGAGTTTGTCCCACATATCTTTTGGTATATTCTAAGTGCAAAAATTTTACAAATTCAGATTCTACGAGCCCACTCAGAATAACATTCATAGCCTTAGTGTTGAATCTGAATTCTAGCTTATCATCCTTAGAAGCTAGTACAATTGGCTTTACATAACCAATCTCTACCACATCCCAGACATCTGCACCTAAATCCATTATGTAGGTTATCATCCTAACTTTCCAGAATGCAAAGTTTGTTCCATTGAACAAGGGGGCCTTATTGGTTGAAGTTCCTTCATGGCTAGTCATGTTTAAGCTCTAGGATCTACCCTTAGATAAAAGGAACTAGCTCCGATACCAATTGTTGGACAATTGAGAGGGGGGGTGAATCAATTATTACTGTGCTTAGAAAATTATGCCTATTTTAAACTCTTTACAGAACACTCAATGATGATCACAATAATGCAGGGAGGTAAGCACTAGAATATTCAACATCAATCACACACATGAAATATACATAGACATATATTTCCTAAGGAAACCCATAAAGGGAAAAAACCTCTTCTTCTTGATATGATAAGTAACATTTATTTTCTGTACATTATTATTCTTATGAGCTCCAACTCCTCCCGAGGCTAAAACCTATGTTTTACAAGTAGAAACTTGCTAAGAGCACCAACTCTTTGGTTTCTCTAGCACCCACTAGAAGGAAGCACCAACTCCCTGAGTGTTCCAACACCAACTTGATGGAAGCACCAACATCCAGTCACATAGGCACCAACCTGTATAACATAAAACAATAGTTCTCCCTTGCACCACCCTGCCACCCTGGTTTTTCTGGCTGCAACCAGATGGAAGCTACAACTCCCTATGTTCAAGCACCTACTTGAAAATCTGAGGACACCAGTCCTCCCTAGAAACTCCCTACCACCCTGAATATAAAAAATTTGTTTTTGAAAATTATTACAGTGATACAGTATTTGTCAAAATTCTTACCATTATCATCATTGTTCTGTTGCATTGCTCTGCTCTGCCTACCTCAATGTTTTTCCTACTCGCACCTCCTTGAGTTTTCTATTCTTCTGCTTTGTCTCTGAATGCGCACCTTAGATTTATCTTCCTCTCTAAGATAATCATTTCTTCTCTATCACTTTATTCTGCGCTTTATGCTCTGTGTATTATTTCCATTCATTGTGCTACGCCTCTTCTATGTGTTTCAACTCTTGCACACAACATGCTTCTACTCGCATGAATAACTATCAACAACTATAGTCATCTCTTCTTTTTTCTACATATATTTATCATGCAAATTCCTCTGCCAGATCATACACTTGACTCTTCATCCTCTCTGGCGATTATGCTGAATTTGTTCTACATCAGTAGCCGTTATGCTGAGACTATTCATCATCAGTGGTCGTTCTCGAGATTCTTTACCTTTTTCTGGCAATGCGACCCTTCTTCTTCTCTATCACAATTGAGCTTATCCTCTTTGTTACAGTTACAGACTTCAACGCTTTCCCATCTACCAATTGTCTCTATGATGAGTCTTCATTCCACTGGCAGTTACCTCGAGACTCTTCGGCTCCTCTAGAAGTCACCCTACAACTCCTTGAATTCTCTAGAAAATGCAATCACTTCATTCTGGCAGCTACTGAGAAAACCTCTACACGTTCATCCATTTGACGCCTTTTCTCTTCCTGGGAAAAAAATCACAGTGGGCGCTAGATCTTTTGGCTAAGCCCCTTCCTTTCACATGACCATCGATGGTGAACATATGCCTAACCAACAATCGATTCATGATTTCATGTTTCACGATGTCGACTACAAGTCACCTAAATTTTCCCAACTCGTGAAACTCCGAGGTGGAGCCTAGAAATTCTATCTCCTTCCTTAACCTTCATCAATGTGACCATAGGCCTCACTTCTGAAACTATGCTTTCCAGATCAACAATCCACATCTCTCCATGATTCAATGGTTGAGATCTTCTTTTCGTGTTTCACAACTTCAATATTCTTGATGTCGAAGTGATCTAGGTGGATATTGATGGCCACCCACCTTCTCCAACTGACTCAAAACATTTTTCTAGCAATTTTGGTAATTTACTACTTTTAGCAGTTTTTAACTTTTGGGGCCATTTTGAGGCCCTAAACAATGTTTTTTGAGAAAACAGGGAGCAACATGGATCGTAGATCAACTTTTCTCACCCAAAAGGTGTATTTATCGAATTGATATTTTCAACGAGCTATCATGCACCCCAAATGGAGATCATATGCCAAAGTTATGCCTCTGGGAAGTTGACGTATCAACTACCCCCATCAGGGCCCACAAACCTTTTGGATTTTCATCTTCTGGGGTTAGGGTTTTGGATTTTACTTATGTTAAAAAGGAACTTAGAGCCTCATTGTAATAATCATCTTCTTGCGAATGTGAGTAGCCATCACATCTCTTCTAAGAGATAAGTTGCCACCATTCTAGCGAGTCTTTCACTTTGTATTTTTACAGTCTCTGTACATCTATTTCATTAATAGAAATCGTGTATTACTGTATATCTGTGACTCTTGTTATATTTTTGCTATATCTCTGTTATATTGTTGTCTTGTAATATCTCTAAATATTTCTTGTTATATCTCTACTCTCATTTTGTGCCGAAAATAATCCAGATCACGAAGGTTGGATGACCTCCCTTCTTTTGATTCCCGAACTCGTGATTGCATTAGATCAAATGCCCACAATCCTTTGTGATTTGACGGCCTAGATCTTTTCACAACTTATAATTTTGGATACTCTACTATGATTTGCCTCGATTCTCCCAACTCGCAAAATCTGAAATACTCCATATCAGATCAACGGTTGAGATCTCTCCTTTTGATCAACGACTGCGATCAAATCGTGATTTTTCATTTCACAACTTTAAAGGTTAGAGCACATCCTTTCTTCGACTCTCGATTTCTCGATACCTTCTCCATATCAACGACCCATGATCTTTCATATTTCAATGTTCTAGATCTCTTCTTCGAGAACTCGAAATTCGTTCTTTGTCATGCCAGATCAATGGTCCATGATCCTCAGTGATCCGATGGTCCAGATCATTTAGCGAATTCGTATTTCGCGAGTTCCTCCAACTCTCACCTTTGAATTTTCCAGTTCGCGAGTCAGTGAAATGTTGATCTCTCACCATGTGTCCTTCCCATCATCAATGTCTAGGATCGAATCCACTCTATCCCTTGCAAATATTTCAAAGTTCGATTCTTCGAACTCTCGGATCTGCTGCCACCTATCAAACTTGATGATGGACAGTTACGATGACTTCATAACTTGTCTCGTGCACTTTCCTTGGAATACAACGGCTGTTGGTCCACGTACTCATATCTAATGGTTGATATTTGTTCTCCTCTTCTCTTTTTGCTCGTTCCTCCTATCTAGACTCTGATCTGACGACCCAAATCATTCACAATGCTTGATCCAACAGTCACTGTCGCTCCGCCTCCTGAGATTTGGCTTTCTCAAACCTCTAAGTGTCAAAGGCCATGACATTTGATCCTTTTGTGAGACTTGATGTATGGGATCTCATCTACGCATCTCAGAATGCTATCTCTCCTGATATTTGGAAATGAATTTAACCTCAGTCCTGGTGCACACTTGCGCTCTGCGTGCAACTCGAGAGTCGACATTATCTCTTCTGAGCTTTCTCTTCTATGTCTTCCCAAAATACTTCCGGTGCCTGCCTGGCACATTCTGCCTGTAATCATGCCATCGTTTTTGTTGTTCTTTCCTATAAACATGCCCTCATCGTTGTTGTTATTTCCATCAATGACAAGCACACTCTTCCTATAAACATGCCAACAAAATCTACAATACATTGTGTCTTTGAGTCAAAGATCGCCTTATCTTCTTGATTGTGTCCTTCATGCGGTTTTACTTCATCTCCTTTTGTAGACTTCACCTCTGATTCAATTTTGGATTTGGAAATAACATTTGTGTTGGCCTCCATGGGCCCATATTTGTTACTAAGGGATACATCCTACAATGTGATTTCCTTTTTCTTTTACCACAACTTAAAAAACTTCTTTTGCACATTAATATTAATAGTACCCACTAATTGTTTCCAAGGATATCCCAAAACAATATCCACTTCATCCATATCCATAGCACAAAATATGAATGCAACACATATTTATCCATGGTAATCTTCAAATATTTAAAATATTGAACATTTTCACCCTCAATCTATGTGTTGTGAATATCCTTTTCATGGATTTGCAATGTATTAACCCACTAAATATTTATAAAATTTGTTGGCAACTAGGGTTAATAGAAACAATTTTTTTTTTTTTATGAATACAACCATGAACCTGTAATATAGAATTTCTAGATGAAAATAAACCCTTGGTGATATATTTATCCTTACACTTTGTATGATACCACTTGTCTAAAATTAATCTTTCAAGTGTTTCCTCAGAAAATGACAGCCTCTCAGAATAGTCAAATGATTGCCACCATATGAGAGCATCATCTTTGAAACTCGAGTGTACAAAATATTTCCACTACTCTTTCCATAATGAATTGTGAGATTGTATAAATTCTTCAATACTAGGGCCATCATCTATTCCAAAAAAATCCATATTGCTTGAAATAAATCTTCAACAAATAATAAAGCTTAAAAATAACTTACTTTGCAAATCGTGCAGCTTTTTCTAGAAAAACCCTAAAAATGATCGAATTTAAAATGCTCATAAATTTACTTCTCGGATTTGTTTCAGTAGGATTTTTTTTCGAAATTGGGTGTTTTTCCTATAGAAATTCAAATATCCATATTTTTTTCCAAATTCGGCTTAGAAAGCTTCAGATCGGAACCTAAAGTGCATTGCCCTCTTTTTTTCCTAGAAAAAATTTGCAAAAAGAGAAAAAAATTATTCCCTTCTTGGGCCAAGGAAAGTGATTTGATACCAATTGTTTAGTACCTAAATAGATCTGAATAGATATGCAAATATACTTCAAAAATAACCCTTAATGTCAAAAAGAATAAACCATAAACCAAAATATTGAACACAAGAAATAGTCAAAACCCTTGAAGTAGGGTAACACCATATATTAATCCTTAAGGAAGGATAACACTCCTCAAGAAATGCTTGATACATTCAAAATATTCTTCACTATGATCCAATTTATTGCTTACACTTCTTTATATAGAATTCTCTATCTTCTAGGAACATTCTAGAGAATGAATCTTCTAGAAATACTATTTATTATATATAGCTACCATTGTGGGCCTTATTTAATAATATAGTGGACCTAGTCCACCTTACATTGAATGGCCTCCAATAATAATGCATAATTGCATTCTGATTGTTTACCTCCCTAGGTGCCCCATATTACCTCCCTAGGTATACTACAATTCCAAAGCCCACAAAGCTACAAAGGATGAAGTAGTTGATCCGGATTTTATGAGCAGAATGAAATGACTACAGATTATTACCATATTCTTAACACATAATAATAGAGATACAGTAAAACCATTTTTCTATTCAATAAGGAAATAAGCTGAAATAGTAAAATGCAGCGGAAAATAAGCTTGTTGGAATGGTGGTGGCTTATCTCTGAGAAGAGATGTGATGGCTGCGCTCAGTCACAAGAAGATGATTACAATGAGGCTCTCAAGGAATTTTTACAATAAAAAGGAGTTTCAAAAACCCTAAACATCTAAAAACCTAAACCTAGGAGATGAAGCGCCAAAAGTCATGTGGGCCCCGTTTGGGTAAGTCAGTACATCAACTTCCCGGGGTCGTAACTTTTGCATACGATCTCCGTTTTAGGCGTATGATAGCCCATTGGAAATATATATATGAGGACTACAACATTTGCACAAAATTTCATGATGAAAATTTTCAACCGCAACATACCCCAAAAAACGTCGTTTAGGGCCTCAAAACGGCTCCAGAAGTTCAGGACCCGAAAAACTGCTAAAAATAGTAAATTATCAAAATTGCTAAAAAGTTGTTTTGAGCCAGCTGGAAAAGGTGGGTGGCCACCGATATCCATCTAGATCAATCCTCTATCCTTAGGAAGAAATGGTCTCCATTGCATTGAGTTCCCACATCAAATGAGGAAATTTCTGCTGAATTTGGCCTCGGGTGAGCCACTTGACTTGGTGCAGGAGCTGCCCTGCTTTGACAACTCGATAAAGTTGGATCCTTTGTTGTTGAGTGCCCTTGATCTACATGTCCACAATCTTATCACTGGATTCTTGCTGTATGCAGTCGGGGTTGAGCTATGTTGGTGTCAGTTGTTCTGCTACGTCTGAGGTGTCCAATAATGGTGGGAAGTAAGGCCGAAGGAGGTCCACGTTGAACAATGGGTGTAGGCCAAGGAAAGGAGGAATTTTGAGCACAAAATCATTATCCCCCACAGCCTTGGTGATGGTATATGGCCCATAATGGAGTGGGAAAAGCTTCCGATGGGGTCATGTAAAGCGTTCTTTCTGCAAGTGCAACCAAACTTTGTCTCCCACCTTAAACTTATGTGGAACCTGATGTTGATCATGGCATTGCTTGTACTTGTCATTGGATTTATGTAGGATATCCTGAACCTGTTGGAATATGTGCTGGATTCTCTCAATGAACCGGGTGGCTTTGTTAGCCTCAGTTGGAGCAGGAGAGGAGTCGGTCGAGGTGACCGCAAGGGGAAGTACAACATCTATGGGACCCAATGGTTGGAATCCCAACCCCACCTGAAAGAGGATGTGGCCGGTTGAGCTATGAAGGGATCAGTTGTAGCTATTTTGGACATAGATAAGACTCTCATCCCATGTGCGAGGGTGCTTGGAATTATACATGCACAGGATATGCACAATCATTCGATTTATGACCTTGATTTGGCCATCTATCTGGGGGTGGAAGGTTGTGGATTTGGTGAGCTTGGTGTCCAGCAGTGACCAGAGGCTCGACCAGAATGTGATGAGAAATCGACTGTCTCGATCTGAGACAATGGTTTGTGGGATTCCAAAATGTACTCAGACTCGTTCAAAGAAGATCTTGGCAGTGGCTTCTTCTGTGATGCTCTTCTTGCAAGCAACCAGAATCACCATCTTAGAAAAGCGATCAAGAACCACAAAAGCACAGTCATTTCCCCGCTTGGTGGATGGGAGGCCCGACATGTATTCCATTGAGATGGATTCCCATGGTCTATCAGGAGTAGGAAGAGGGGTGTACAGGCCCTGTTTCTTAGTGGTTGGTTTGGCAATAGCGTAGGCAATGCAAGATTTGATATACTTGTTGACCTCCTATCGAAGTTTCGACCAATAGAAATGTTTTTGTAGCATCACCACTGTCTTTTCAACACCGAAGTGTCCTGCCACCCAACTATAGTGGGATTCCCAGATTAGCTTCGCTCTCTCACTTGAGGGAACACATATATGGCCTAGATGACACAACAACCCATACTGAAGATGGAAATTATAGACAACTACCTTTGCACCCAACATTTGGTAGGTGGTGGCGAAGTCTAGGTCTATCTCATAGAGTTGGGGCCATCTAGAGCTCTCATGGATGTAAGAGTCTAGCACTGTGGTGAGTGTCACAACTGGTGGTCTGCTGAGGTAATCAACGATGTGGTTGGTGCTTCCTATTTTATACTTGATGTTGAGGTGGAATTGCTGCAAGTATGTATACCACTTTTGATGGTGGTCATTCTACAATTTTCCTTATGTCTGCATGAACTACATTGCCTTATGATTAGTGTGGATGACTATCTCCCTCCCAAGAATGTAATGTCTCCACTAGCGACAGGCTTGCACAATGGAGTACATTTCTTTTTCGTAAGTAGGGTACTTACGGACAACATCTGATAGTGTCGCACTATGATAGGCCACAGGGTGGCCATGCTGTGTGAGAACGACACCCACAACATTGTTTGAAGCATCAGTCTCAATCTCAAAGGCTTGTTGCATGTATGGTAGTGAAAGTACTGGGGTTGAGCACAAGCGTTGCTTCAAATCATTGAACTCTTTTTGTTGGGGCCAGCCCCACACAAATTTTGCCTTAACACCACCGCTGGTTATTTGGCTGAGGGCCCATGCAATATGAGAGAATCCCAACACAAACCTGCAGTAGAAATTGGCAAGGCCCAAGAAGCTATGAAGCTCAGTGAGTGTGGTTGGGGCTGGCCATTCATGGATGACTTGGTTCTTGGTTGGATCCACATGTACACCATGTTGATCAATGATGTATCCTAGGTAATGGACCCTGTCCATGCCGAAGGAGCATTTTTCCAAGTTGGCATATAGCTTGTGTTGCCGCAGGGTGTGCAGAACCTACTGAATATGCTGCAAGTGTTCGGCCCAAGTCTTTTTGTAAATGACAATGTCATCAAGATACACCACTACAAAAGTATTGGTGAATGGTCGCAGGATATCATCCATCATCCTCATGAAAGTGGTTGGAGCGTTTGTCAGACCAAAGGGCATGACCAACCATTCAAAAAGGCCTTCCTTGGACCTGAAAGCAGTCTTCCATACATTTTTCTGTTCTATCAGGACCTCGTGGTAGCCAAACTTCAGATCAATCTTACTAAAGTATTTGGCCCCCATGCATTGGTCAAGGAGGTCATCGATTCGGGGAATTGGGTATTGGTTTCTGACTGCGATTTTATTCAAAGCCCGATAATCAATGCAAAGTCACCAGGTTCCATCTTTCTTTTGTACTAGCATGATTGGGCTCCTGCAAGGTGATGAGATAGGATGGATGTGCCCCTTGTGGAGAAATTCTTGGATCTGTCACTTGATATCCTCATTCTCTAACAGAGAGCAGTGATAGACTGGCCCATTGGGAAGTGGTGTGTTGGGGGTCAGATCGATGGGGTGCTTGACCTGGCAGTGCAGAGGTACCCCGGTAGGTGAGGAGAATATATTTGAGTATTATTCCATGACCTTATCTACTTGCTTATGCTGTGTGGAAAGGTCGACCACAGGGACCCTAGATGT
>ML797385.1:67677-84590 GCA_009831015.1 Picea engelmannii
CTGTTCAAAGTAATAATAACACTACGAGGCCTAGACTCATATACAACATGATGTTTCCATAAATAAGGTTGGCCCAAAAGAACATCAAAAAATTCGAGAGGAGCAACATCACACAATACCTCGTCTTTGAAGGGCTTGATGCCGTATGATATTCGACATTGTTGGTTGACATGGAGATCGCTTCCTTGGCAGAGCCATCCAATGGTGTAGGGTTGTGGGTGCAGCGTTGTCAGCAGGGCTAGCTGCTTGATGACCTCTGTTGAGATGAGGTTCTTCTGGCTACCACTATCAACGATGAAGTGTATTGGGGTGCCTTTTACCCACATCTGTGAATGGAAGAGGTGGTCTCCTTCTTCTTGCTTGTCTGGTTTACCATGTTGGAGCTTGGTGGTAGAAATAGTGGAATTGGGTTCCGTGTCAATGATCCATCTTCCTCTTTCTGGTTCTGAATCAGAGTTAGAACCCGCATCTGATTCATAGGCTTTCACTTTGGCCACTAGCATCTTTTTTGAGCGGCAGTCAGCAGTGTTATGCCAAGGGCTCTTATGGAAGTCGTACCACTTCCCGATATCTTTCTTTGTCTTTTTGGCGTCCTTCTTTGCTTGCGGCTTGGACTAGTTGTCCTGATACTGTCCATCTTTGCTCTATCCTTTATTCTATGGTTTGGGGCTTCCCTTTCCTAGATTTTGTTGTGAGGGGTTCCCTGGCCCAAATTTTCGTGTCTTTTGTTTGAGCTTCTGCTCGATTTTGACGGCATATCGGTAAGCTGTGCCAAAGGATGACATGTCCAGAAATTCCATTTTGGTCTATATGTATCTATGCAGAGCACCATGATACTTGAGCACTAGATGTCTCTCCAAATCTTTGATACCCATCTTGGTGCACAAGGTATGGAAGATATTTGTGAAATCTAGCACTGCTTGGTCTCTTTCTTGACGTAGTGTGGTCCATTTGGTATACAAGTCGTCATAACTTCCAAAAGGGTAGTATTTTTCCTTAATAGCATCCCTAAAGGATTCTCAGGTGGTCTTGACTGTAAATAATGAGGGTTCCTATGTTTCCTTTTGCTCACAAAAATTTTCCCACCAATCTTTGACATGGGGAACGACTTTGAGGAGTGCAAAAGTAATTGTTTCTCTATTTGAAAAGTTATGGACAGAGAAATACCCTTCTAGTAGATTCAACCACTTGTCTACAACATCTTCATCTATATGACCTTCAAATATAGAAATATCTAAGTTTATTTGTACCTTGAAGGGGGTGGTGCCTCTGCTCGAAGAAGATGCGTTGCCTATTGGTAGTCATCGAAGGATTTGCGCGAAATTATCCATCATCTCATTCCTTTGTTGCATGAGGACTTCCTTAATCAATAGTTTGAAAGGATATCCTGTCCCATCATCTTTATTTTCTCCTTCCATGAGAGGTCACTTGGGTGTGTGAGATGTTTTTTCCTCAAGAGAAACAAGCTCGAGACCCAAATCTTTGTACTTCGACCTCGTTGGGGACATCCATTAAGATGACAAGGAGAAAACCACTATGATACCATTGATCCATATTTTATGAGTAGAACAAAATGACTATAGATTATTACCAGATGCTTAATATAGAATAACAGAGATACAATAAAACTAGTTTTCTATTCAATAAGGAAATAAGTTGAAACTGTAAAATGCAGTGGAAAACAAGCTTGCTGGAATGGTGGCAGCTTATCTCTGAGAAGACATGTGACGGTTTCACTCAGTCACAAGAAGATGATTAAAATGAGGCTCTCAAGGCCTTTTTACAATAAACAGGAGTTTCAAAAACCCTAAACATCCAAAAACCTAACCCTAGGAGATGAAGCGCCAAAAGTCATGTGGGCCCCGTTTGGGTAAGTCAGTACATCAACTTCTCGAGGTCGTAACTTTTGCATACGATCTCCATTTTAGGTGTATGATAGCCCATTGGAAATATATATCTGAGGACTACAACAGTTGAACAAAATTTCATGATGAAATTTTGCAACCGCAACATACCCCAAAAAATGTCGTTTAGGGCCTCAAAACGGCTCCGGAAGTTTAGGACCCGAAAAACTGCTAAAAATAGTAAATTATCAAAATTGCTAGAAAATTGTTTTGAGCCAGCTGGAAAAGGTGGGTGGCCACCGATATCCACCTGGATCAGTAGCCCAAAAATTTTTGGAAGAAAAAAAGAAGTGTTTGGATGATTAATCCCTTAAATTTGTGGAAGAACATAGCAAGTGTCTAAGGAAACAACTCGCAAAGCTACAGAAGAGCGAGAAATAATTGAAGGTGAATCTTGCAAAGATGAAGAAGAAAGAAGGAAGGAGAGGAGAGAAGTGGAAGCTATACCCTAGGCTCTACCAAGGTAGTATCCATACAGACTTCTACTATAAAGCCAAGGAATCCTCTAAATGTAATATCATTTGATTTTTCCCACTTATCCTTGAAGCTATTGGAATTTGATGATGAAGTGATTGTGATGGGGAAATTCTATTACAACAATTCAAGGGAATTATAAGAATGACATACAAGTGACCAAAGATAAGGGAAAGCTTTGAATAAATAAAACCTAAAAGAAACATAGAGTGGAATATAACCAAGGAGAATCCACATAAAGAAGAAGTGGAGATATCAGCAACACTACATGCATTTTTAGGAGCAAATACCGCCATAGTAAATGAGCTCAAACACAAATTGGAAGATCATAAAAGTAGAGAGATAGGTCTAGAACAACAACTACATGAATATAAACATGAAATCAAAGATGAGTTCTAGGTCATATTATGTAATACCCCTAGGCTGATCCCCAAGTGTAAATATCAATGTAATTGTACTTTACTTATAAGTTGTTGAGCTGAAGTAATAAGTTTGTTGGTTTGGTTATGTGCACATTAAGTTAGTCTGCAGGGATATCGCACCAAAGGAGTGCACACAGTTGTAAAATGATGCAACACACAATTTAATTTTTTTGCGCGCACCTTTGTAAGTATACAAGAATGGCACATTGAAATTGGAACATCTTAATGAATTCAACACATAAGTGTTTGTGCGAAAGGTTGGCATACTGAGGGAAAAGGAGCGCAAACCTGGATTTAGAGCGCACTGGCTTAGTGCACATGTTTTGAAGGCCTGTGAAACATTCTGTATATAATTCATAATGCAGTGTGCACCTGTGTAAGGGAATAAGTGTGGCACAGTGAAGAAAGAGTGTGTGCAACCCAAAAGTTCCATGTGCATTGGTTTTAAGTGCTCGAACTATATATTTTGAGGTTGGTGAGCCTGGATGCAAAAGATCAATACTTATGTACTAATATGTAAACATAATCACATGAAATTTAATGAAAATACATACATGCGGCATACTCAAAATAAGTACTCAACCTCAAAATACATCCATGCGACAGACTCAGAATAAGTACTCAACACCTTGAAAAAGAAAGAATTTCAAATAATAAGCCTCTTCGAGGGGGAAACCTCCTTGTATACCACATAAATTTCCAAATACAAGATGATTCCAAATGAAAAGGCCTACTTAGTATATATAGGATACTAGGAGGTACAATTACAACTAATGGACCCAAGACGACATAAATAAAATAACATTACTAATGTAATATGCCCCAATTAAGGGGTAATGTGCCATTATTTAGGGCTTAGCATGAACCTCCCCTTAAGACAAGTGTTTTTCACAACGATTGAGTAACTCTGGATGATTCTGTATAAAAGACTCATCTTCCCAAGTGGAATCTTCAGCAGGTAGTTTCCTCCACTTAATTAGATACTCTGAAATGGATCTATTCCTCAACTTGCGAATTCTGATTTTTCCTTCTTCGTCAAGTTCTGAAAATACAGTTTGAACTGGGATATTGTCACCTATAATCTTCTTTAAGCATGAAACATGGAAAACTGGGTGTATTCGTGAAGATGCAGGCAACTCCAATTTGTATTCCATAGTACCAATATTTTTCAACACCTTATAAGGGCCATAGTACTTTGGTGATAATTTATTATCCTTCTTATCTTTCTTGAGCGACATCTATTTGTATTGTTGTAGTCTTAAAAATAACCAATCCCCTACGTCAAAACTTATTTCACTATGATGTTTATCTTCTTTTTGTTTCATGCGATTATGTGCCATGGTTAGGTTGTCCTTTAAGAGTTGGATAACTTGTTGTTGATGCTTGATGTGATCTTCCACTGCTTGAACCTTATATTTTTCTTTTAGAGAAGAAGTGATGGAAGGTGGGGGGTATCCATAGAGTGCCCTAAATGGTGTCATTTTTGTTGCAGTATGAAAGGACTTTTTATACCACCATTCTGCCAAGGGTAACCATTTGAATTATTGTGTTTGTTTATCAGAGACAAAGAAACGAAGGTAGTCTTCTAGACATTTGTTCACTATCTTGGTTTTTTCATCATATTGAGGATGATAGGATGAGCTATGAGCCAATTCAATACCCAAACAAGAAAATAATTTTGTCCAAAAATTTCCAATGAAGATGGGATCTATGTCACTTACAATAATCTTTGGGATTCCATGTAGCTTTGAACTATCTCCATGAATGCGGTGGAAATTGTGTTGACTTTGAAAGGATGAGAGAGTGCACAAAAATGTGTGTACTTGGTCAGGATATCAACAATCACCATGATGAAACTCTTTCCTTCAAACTTCGGTAAATATGTGATGAAATCCATGGAAACCTCCTCCCAGCATTGACTTGGGATGGATAATGGTTGTAAAAGACCTGGGGTCTTAATTGTTTCCACCTTATTTTGTTGGAAACCCAAACATTCTTCCACAAAAATTTGAACATCAGTTTTAAGGCCATCCTAAAAAAATTCCTTTTTGACCCTGTGGTAGGTTTTAAAAAATCTCGGGTGCCCTCCTACTGGAGAGATGTGCAATTACAATAGTACCTTAAGTTTGAGTTGGGAGTTTTAACATAAATATAAGCAATCTTTGTACCATAGTGAATCATTTTTCCATGTAAATGTATCTAATGCACTGGAATCCTTTTGCAACCTTTGAATTAGAGTCCACACATTTTATTCATTCTTTCATTCATCTCTCACTTCTATTATCCAATTGGGTTGGATGATTGAGATAGTGCATAGAAATGCCTCAACAACTTCATCCTTTCTTGAGAGTGCATCTGTCACAATATTTTTCTTCCATTTTTTATAGATTATTTCAAAATCATAACCCAACATCTTGGTCACCCATTTCTTTTGTTCTTTTACAGATAGTCTTTGTTCCAAGAAGTATTTAAGACTATCATGATATATTTTGACCTTGAAGTGCCTACCTATTAGGTAAGTGCGTCATTTCTTCAATGCATGTAGTATTTCAATCATTTCCTTATCATAAATGGGTTTTTGTAAGTCCTTTCCCTTGAGTTGTCGACTTTTAAAATAAAATGGTCCTTCCTTCTTCCATTAGAACAACACCAATGCCATTTCCCAAGGCATCACATTCCACAATAAAGGTTTTTTTGAAGTCTGGTGTGGTCAAGAGAGGAGATTTTCTCATTGCCTCTTTAAGTTGTTCAAAAGCTTGAGTTTCCTCTGGATTCCATGAAAAGCATCCTTCTTATTTAATTTCGTTAAAGGTGTTTCTTTTCTTCCATAGTTCTAAACAAACTTGCAGTAGTAACCTGTCAAACCCAAAAATCCTCTAAGATTCTTCAATGTTTTGGGAATCGACCAGTCCATCATGGCCTTATTCTTGTTAGGGTCTACCTTGACACCTTCATGAGATACAATATGACCAAAATACTCTACCTCCTTCACCCCAAAGAAACATTTGTATGGTTTGGCATATAGTTGTTTCTCCTTTAGTAGTTGTAGCACCTTGTCAACATGTCACACACGATCCTCCCAAGACTTGTTATAGATTAGTATATCATCAAAAAATACTAACACAAATTTTGAAGGAAGGGCTTGAAAATGGAATTCATCAACCCTTGTAATGTGGAAGGTGCATTCGTAAGGCCAAAAGGCATGACCAAAAATTCATAATGGCCTTCATGAGTTCGGAATGATGTTTTTGGGATATATGCTTCCTTCATTCTAATCCAATGATACCCTGAATGAAAATCCAACTTTGTGAAATAGATTGTTCCATGTAGTTCATCTAACAATTCATCAATGATGGGAATGGGAAACCTATCTTTAATAGTGATCTTGTTGAGCTCTCTATAATTTGGACACATACGCCATGAGCCCTCTTTCTTGAGTACCATTACCATTGGTGCAGAGTAAGAAATTTGGCTAGGTCTAATAATTCCAGCCTCTAACATTTCTTCAACCATATGCTCAATTTCACTTTTGGGCATAAGGGTATTTGTAAGGCCTGATGTTAGGAGGAACACTCCTAGGAATTAGGTGAATAACATGATCATGATTTCGAGTGGGTGGAAGACATTTCATAATATCTTCAAATACTTTGGAATGCTTACCAATGATCCCTTGGAGATCTAGGGGAATAGATGGCTTAGTTGTTTGAACATCTAGTGAGAATAGTTGTACAATTACACCAGGATGCCCATTTTTCAATAATTTTTTCATTCCATTAGAGATTATCACCTTACTATGTTTCCATGTGATACCCCTTAACTCAATTTTTTTTCCTTCCAATGAAAAATTCATGAAAAGTTCTTGAAAATTAAAGTCCATTGTTCCTAATGATTCTAACCATTGCACTCCTAGTATGACATCAGCACCACCCATGGGTATAGAAATCATTGGAATATTCATTACATATTCCCCCATAGTAAGATTGATCTTATTACATTTTCGTGAGAAATTGATAGTTCCTCCATCTGCAATCATTACTTGAAACTATGGCGTTGGATATATATATCAATTGAGAGATTTGGATCATTTATAGTGAATGAAATTATGAGTACTACCAGAATCAATTAGGACTATTACCTTTTTATTTTTTATATATCCTTCGATCTTGAGGGTTTGAGGAGTGCTAATTCCAGCCAATGCATGACACTATATCATGGGAGTCAAATCTTCATAAGAAATCTCTTCTCCATTTTCATCTTGAGATGGTTCTTGTTCTTGTTCTTGTTCTTATTCCTCTTCACAATATATATAGAATAATTTCTTGTCACCACACTTATGTCCCTTATTGTAATTGTTGTCACAATTAAAGCATAAACCTTTTCCTTTTGTTTCCTCCAATTGTTGAGGTGTCAACCTTGTAGGTTGAGGCGTTTTAAAAGAAGGAACATTATTCTCTCGATAGATGTTAGGAGTGGTCCTTCTAGTAGCCATAGCCATATTTTTACTTTCAACATCTCTTGCCACCCTGAATGCATTCTCCAATGATTTGGGTTCCCAAAGGTGAACCTCATGTTGAATGCTATCCTTTAAAGTTCCTATGAATACATCAATCGGGTGCTCATATGGAATATCCGTTACCTTTATATTCAATCTTTGGAAGTTCTTAATGTTCTCTGCAACTGAACCCTTTTTCTTGAGATTGATAAATTGGCTAAAGAAGTTATTGCTCCTTGTATCCTCATAGTGTGCTATCATTTCTTTCATGAAAATTTTCCAAGTGATGAGTGATTTGAAAGAACAAATCCATCGATACCACATAAATTGATTGGGTTCTAAATATAAAGAAGCAATTCATACATTTTTTGTATGTGGCACATCATGTAGATCAAATAATTGCTCCATATGAAGTATCCATGTGATTGGATCCTTGCCATCATACTTCCTCATATCGATCTTAGGAAAGTGGTTGGTCTTCAACCCAAAGTTGGAGTTTCTCCATTCTTGATTCATCTTCTTTGTGTCCTCATTATGAATTTCATGGGATATATTTTCACTTTCAGGTGTCCTCTCTATTAGGATATTTTTCAATCCTTCCATGATCTCCCTTTTTAAACCATCCATCTTAGTATTTATTTCCTCCAACTTAGCTTCAGTTGAATCCATCATCCCTTGTAGTTCATATTTTTTTATTGTCTTCTTTTTAAATAATTTATGTCCCTGTGCATTTATTCACCTTCATCAAGAGTCCAAGTAGGACTATATGGAGGCTTAATTGGTGTAGAAGTTCCCTTTTTTGGTGGCATGTTTGCCAACTATCACTTTTAAACCTTGATTTTGAGCCAGTTCTGCTAGACGATCTTTCTTCTGTAGTATCTCCAAAATTTCCACCCTTATGGTTCTGAAAATTTCTTTTTGTATTTCTATGATACCTCATATCTGCAATGCCACAGGTCTGATCAAAATTGGATGTGCCAAGTGGAAGTTATGGTAACTTCCCCACACCTTGCTGTTTTTTTCCCTTTCAGGAGAGCGTACTTTTAAAGCATGCCAATATCACAATATTTGATATTTGATTCTGACACATGTACCAAAAATACTAAATACTTTCCACTATACAATGCAACTAGTCACACTTAATTTGGATACTCAATGAAGAAGATATCATTGTTTTACCTGGAAGACCTCTTTGAGACTAGTTAATATGACTATTCAGATACCCTATCTTGCACAGGGTTTATCTACAAAAGTAGGATGACCCAGAAGTTGAATGTTTTATCAAAGATACCTTGATAATGGCTATGAATATCCTATGGATTTTAGGGTTTGAAATGTTACAAAAACATTGTTATAGCGACAATTCTATGATGGCTAAATTCAGGATGATTCCAAAACCTTATCTTACATAGGCCATATCTATGAAATTATAAGGCCTCGTGAACTGAAATTTGAACCACACGTACCTTGATTCTTATACTAAATATCCTCCAAGGGGTTCCTTTTGAAACTTTGTATAAAAAAAATTATATCGAAAATTATAAGGTATCTCAAATGTAGCAGTGAAACCCCAAGACCTTGAGCTCTGATACCAAATGTTAGGGACCAAATATCAAAATAGCATAAAAAGAACCTCTGAATGAGTAATCAATGCCTTGAAAAAGATATAATTTCATATAATAAGCCTCTTCGAGGAGGAAACCTCCTTATACACCACATAAATTTCCAAATACAAGATGATTCCAATTGAAAAGGTCTCCTTGGTATATATATATAGGAGACTAGGAGGTACAATTACAACTAATGGACCCAAGATGACATAAATAAAATAAAATTAATAATGTAATATGCCCCAATTAAGGGGTAATGTGACACTTTTTAGGGCTTAAAAAAGTGGCTAAAGGCAGTTCTCAACATGACAAGTGTCAAGTTGGGAACATGTTATGGACGGAAGGTAGTACTCAAATTGATAGATGTCAATTTGGGAACATGCAGTCAAATGGTTTGGACTTAGTCCATTCTAGAAGGAGAGGGGGGAAGGTTGATTCTACCATAATGAGATGGGAGTGAGCGAATGTTTTGGTTGTGAGTCGATTGTTCGGTCATCGAGCTGGTTGTTATTTCATAGAATTGTTTAGTGAGTGAATCTGATGGTTGTTGTCATGAGTTGATTGTTACCATGACTAGTATGTTGATTATTGTCGCAGATACATGTGTATGACTTATATTGGATATCTATATAGAAGAGGTGGGTTGTTAGGACCGTGGTTTATTAAAATGAAGAGGCAGGTTGTTAGGCCTGTGGAATGTGGAAATGAAGAGGTGGATTGTCAGGCATGTGTAAGATTGCATTCTCTCAAGGTGAGAGAATTGATGGGAATTATTTCCCAATGTGCCAAAAATGTAGAAACAGGGCTCTGAGACTTCTTGTTCAACATTTTGTTGAAGCCATGGAAGGGAAGTGGGGCACCTGAAGGACTTTTGAGCAAAGAAGGGTAAAACTTATTGGGTTGGGACATGAATGTGGGGTATGATAAGTTGTAGGTTGTCAGTGTGAATTGGTATCTATGATGAACTTTCCAATAATTAATTCATATGTGTCTGAGTTACCTGTGATTGAGTTCCTGTTGAGTGAGATACTTTAGCCTAGTTGGGAACCCTTACCCAAGTGCAGTTTATCCCCGGCTCAGGGTGACCCACTATTGATATTTATGAACAAACTGGTCTAGGCTAGGAGGAACGTGGAAGGTCTTCCTACAATTGGTGTCTTTTATTCAAAAGATAAGTGTTAACTATGTGTTAAATTATGTTTATAAGTAAAATTTATCCAATTGTTTTCATAGGTTTATGATGTTTATGTTGCATGTATATTATGTGATGAATGTGTATAATTTTGGTATGAATATGTATATAATTATGTGTTGTAGAATGTATGGTATGTTTTAATTAATGACAGAGTTGTGTCAGCACAATTTCAGTGGAATTGTTGGTAATTTGGTATCGAAGAAGGGTTTGGTAGCCTGGGTATGCTACAGATGGTATCAGAGCAAGAAGGTTTTTAAGTGGCATCACCCAATAGGTGGTTGGGGGTGTTACAAATTGGTATCAGAGCCTAGTTTTCAACATTGATCCTAGATGGGATGAGTTAGCATCATGTTGAAGCAGTTTTCATAGAGAATTGAATTTAGAAGTGGTTGAATTTCAAGTTACAGTGCATCCATGATGGAGATTTGAAACACTTGAGTGAAATTGGGTAAAATCCCCAATTTATGTTCATAAATTCATGAATAATTTGGAAAAAATTATTTAAGTGATCGAATTGGTTGTGCACACTAAGTAGTAGTGTTGTGCAGGCATGCACACTAAGTAGTAGTTTTTTGCAGGCATGCGCACTAAGCTCTAGTGTTGCGCAAAAAATAAGGGTGTACAAAGTATGTACACCAAGTTTTGGGCGTTGTTGCATATATAACTAGTGGTGTGCACAGAATATAGGTGTGTGGTAAAGCACGCTAAGTTTGACATCGCAAGGTGAAAAACTTTTGTCGCTTGAGTAATAATGTGATGTATAGGATGTGCACTTGGAATATGTTGGCAGAGTGCAATTTGAATTGTTGGTGCACGCACAACATTGGTATGTTGTGCGTACAGGTTTAATTTTCACGTCGCACGAAGAAATAATTATCGGCATGTGGTATGAAGATAACAATGCACATAGAATATTTGTGTGTGACAAAGAAGCGGTGCTCAATAGATATTGGAGTGTGAGAGAATCTCGGTGCGCAGGAAGTATTGGTGCACAGTATGAACACAGTAAACCCTAGAATGGTGTGGTGTAGTCCAGGCAATACGCACAGGGTATTGGTGCGTGACACAGAAGTGGTGCTTGGTAGAGTATTGGCACGAGACAAAAATGCATGCACACTAGATAGTGGTGTGCAGTGTATGAACTACATTTTAGCATTGAGTGTGTAAAATTAGCGCATGCTAATAATTTAGAAGTAGTGTGTGCAAAGTTGATTGGGAAGTTAACTTCCCAAGAAATCAGAAGAAATAATTTTGATGTTGCATGAAAACAAAATTGTACATCATTTCATGATTTGTTAAATTATTTAGCCTAACAAATTTTGTTGGTTTCACATTTTGTAGAGTTAACAACAATTAGATCATAACAGGATCAACACAAGTTTAGAATCATGGAAGATGTGCAGGGAGTTTTTGGCCATGAAGAGGAAATCAGAGGAATGTATGTCCATATGGTTAATGAAGGTACAAATCTGAATGGACATGGAGAAGGTAAGGAAAAAAGAATGAATTTAGTGGAAACCATAAAATGTTTGCAAAGGGATGCCTTGAGTCATAAACATGAAAATGAGAGGCTTATGAAAGCCAAGGAGTTTCAGGAATGCTTCAACATTAAGTTGATGTAGATCTTGGACATAATAGAGAAGAAGATGGATAAGCGCACCGAGTCAAGAAGATTAGGAATTTATAATTCTCATGATAAGAGGGGAAGATCAATGCACAATAGAAGTGTTGGAAGACAACACCATCACTCTCCAAGACATTCCACTAGGATAGTGCACAATAGTTCAAGTCATGTCAATAAACCTAAGAAGACCGGGGTGGATGAACTATAGGGGGAAATGAACAAAATAAATCGTCCTACTTTTGATGGTGAACACAAGAAATATGAAGATGTGGAGACATGGTTGTAGAATATGAGAAATTATTTTCAATTGCATAACTACTCTTCACATGCATAAGGTAGAATTGTTATTTATCAACTCAAGGGAAAAGCATCAATGTGGTGGGACCAATATGTGCAAGTACATCAGATTGATGAGAAGAAGGTGACTTGGAGAGAATTCAAGAGATATTTTCAAAGGAAATACTTGACTAAGAGATACTATGAAAAGAAAATGAAGGAATTATTTGAACTCAAGCTTGGGATTATGACCATAGATGAGTATGAAAGAAGGTTTCTAGAACTTCTAAAATTTGTTTCCTTCATCAAGGATGAGCGAGTTAAGATTTAGAGATATTTGAGTGGGATGTCTCCTTTTATTAGTGACATAATACAAGATGATGATCCCAAAACATTGGATGAAACCATAAGAAGGGACACGTGCCTTTATGATCAGAAAAAAGGGAAAGAAGCTTACCAAAAAGCTTGGGAAGAGAAGAAGAAAAGTAAGATGGGATATAGGAAGAAGGGAACTAATCCGCTATTCTTCAGAAATAATTATCAAGAACAATCTACTTATAAAGAATCCAAAATGACAGAGTCATTAGAGAAAATGCCAAGGCAACCACCCATACAATGTTTGGGGTTGTAAAGGAGATCATATGTATAGATATTGTCCATGCATGAGTGAAAGAGTGAATATTTTTCACATCACACAACAAGCTAAAACAATAGAGGACATGGGAAAAAGTGTACCTAAGATCTATGCATCCTTGGAAAACAAGCAAGCAGAGTTTCAATCACACATGATTGAAGTAGAAGGTAAGATCAATAATCAACCCATTGCTATTTTAATTGATTCAAGAGCTAGTTATAGTTATCTAGATCCTAAAATGGTGGAAAGGTTTCATTTGACAAGAAACAAACTTGGAAAACCTTGGATGGTGCAAATAACTATAGGAGATAAAAGAAATATTAATGATATGGTCAAAGCATGTCGAAAGAACATGAATGGACTAAATACCAATGAAGATATGAACATCATACCTTTAGGTTCCTATGACTACCTGATTGGCATGAATTGGTTGGACCAACATCATGTTTTCCTATATTTTTATAAAAAAGAATTTACTTTCTTGGATCAGGAAGGAAACTTAAGGACAGTACAAGGAATTCCCATAGCAGTAATTGTCAGAGAAATTCTAGCCCTGCAACTGAAGAAAATTTATAGGAAAGGGTGTCAATTTTTTGTCACGCAGATGGAAGAGACACCTAAGGATAAGATGGCATACATTGAAGACTGTGCAATCCTAAAAGAGTTTGAAGATGTATTCAAGGAGATACCAGGATTTCCACCCAAAATATATATTGAATTCTCTATCAATCTGATGCCTGGAGAAACTCCAGTATCTAAGAATCCTTACAGCATGAGAACACATGAACTTAAGGAATTTCAAATGCAACTTGAAGAACTTATGAACAAGGGGTATATATGCCCAAGAGTGTCACCTTGGGGTACCCCAGTTTTATTTGTAAAGAAAAAGGATAGAACATTGAGAATGTGCATAGACTTTAGTCAGTTGAACAAAGCAACTGTGAAGAACAAGTATCATTTTCCAAGGAGAGATGACCTTTTTGATTAGCTGAAAGATGCAAGAATATTCTCAAAGATTGATCTCAGGTTAGGATATCATCATGTAAGAATTAAATAAGAAGACATCAGCAAGACTTCTTTCAAAACAAGATATGACAATTATGAGTTCGCAATGGTTCCATTTGGGTTAACAAATGCACCGGTTCTCTTCATGTGTCTCACGAATGGTGTATTCAATAATTACTTGGAAAAGTTTATCATTGTCATATTGGATGAAATTATGATATATTCTAAGTCTGAAGAAGAGCATGAGAAACACTTGAGAATGGTGTTATAGTTTTGGATGGGGAATTAGTTGTATGCCACATTGAGAAAGTTCTCATTTAATCATAAGAAAATCCATTATTTGGGCCACATCATCTCTGAGGAAGGGATAACAATCGATCTAGAAAAGATAAAGACCATTGAAAGGTGGCTAGCACACAGAAATGTCTCAAAAGTAAGATCACTCATGGGTCTTGCAGGTTACTACAGAAGATTCATTGAGGGATTCTCTAGAATTGCACACATGATTACTTCTTTATAGAATAAAGGTGTGAAATTTGAATTGACACAGGATTATGAAAGGAGTTTCCTACACTTGAAGCATTTATTAACAAGTTCTCCAATACTAAGGATTGTTGACCCAAATGAAGATTTCATTGTATGTAGTGATGCATGTAATGAGGGACTTGGTGGAGTCCTAAGTCATAATGGGTATGTAGTGTGTTATGAATCAAGGAAGTTGAAGGAGCATGAAAGACACTATGCAACTCATGATTTGGATTTGGAAGCCATAGCGCATGCCTTGAAAATGTGGAGGCACTACCTCATGGGGAAAATATTTGAGTTGAAGACAGACCACAGTGGTTTGAAATACGTGTTTGGATTGTTGAGAATATTGGTAGTGTGTTTTCATTGATGGAAACATGAGTCAAACATGTACAATAATAAGAGGAAAAATAATATCACCTAGTGGAAGAAGCAATTTGTGATCATTGTTGATCGTGATAGGATCAACAATCATCCTATGATTCTAAATCTTAGGAGAGGTAGAATGCAGAGAATCCATGTATAGAAGAAATAACGAAGAACAAGGAATCAAAAGCTCATAAGGGAAAGCGCATTGCAGAAACATGATAGGGATTGAAATCCCCACAGTAAAACTCAAAAGAATCGAGGAAGAATCATGTCCATAGATGTAGTTTTTGGGAAAAACGTGGACCATCAGATCAAGGGGAAGTAAGAGGTTGGAAGAATTAGATCTCAACCGACAGATCTGAAGCAGCATCTTTGGAAGGTTTCCCAACCGTTAAGATCAAGGAGGGAATTTAGATGAATTCTCGACCATCCGATCGAGTCTAGTGGAAAGACAATATAAGAAGATGGTCAAAATATGGTGCTGACCACTTCGACAAAAAATATTCTAGAATGGGTAATATTACCCGAAGTTCGAAGCCCCAAAGTAACGACAACCATAGATATGGAGTAAGAATACTAGAACCGTCAGATCAAGAAATTCCTTTAGTCGTTGATATATTAAGAGCACACCAAGAAATGTGTTTACCACTTCGAAGCTGACCAACTCTGATGAAAATTGGAGTAACAATTAACTGGACCTCTGTATCCCCGAAGTCCCGAAGTCACAAACTCTCATCGACCGTCGGATTAGGAAATCTAGTCAACCATTGATATGAAGTACCTACGACCGTTAGATCTAGGAGGAGGACATGTGACACATTGGGAGATTTATGTCAACAAGACCATGTCACCAAGGAGACGTGGTGCACTCATATGGTGACAAGTGTCGAGGTCTAGTTGACACTTTCAATATATGAAAGTCACGAACATAGGTGACACGTGACAGCCACTCATCTAATGCCATGTCAATAGGGATGTCAGTAAGCTATGTCACTCTAGGATTAACACCTTCAATGGCTATTTCTTTTCTTGTCTTAACTTTGGCCATAAATAAATGGACTGCAAAAAAACTAGAAAAAGGATATGTAGGAAAATCTAAAAACTCAATTAGATGTTGGAGATGCAATTTTGTTGGGCACACAACAAAATTTTGTCATATAATGAGATGTTACAACTATGATAAGTTTGGGAACAAATCCCAAAGATGCAAGAGTTCAAAAATTCAATCCATAAATAAGTCATTCAATTCAGGGAGAAAACCTAATAAAGTTTGGAAGAAGAAAGAAGATGACAAATCTCCAAAAACACAATTAGAAAGAAAAGGTCCAAAAAGCAGAATATATCATAGAAATATATGGAGAAGAAAATCTGAAGGAGAAAGCAAGAAAGATGATATTGCACTTGAAAATGAAGAAATTAATAACAAAAAAATGATAGGTGAAGGTCCTAATAAGGAATGTGAAATTCAATATGAAATAGATCAAACTCTAGAAAGGGAAATCCCTATAGAAGAATATGACACAATCTTGATGATGTCATAATCCTTTAGCCAAAGAAAGAAAAATCATTGATACGGGGAGTTGTAGAATACAAGGAGAAAATGGATAAACGAGAGCATCTGTAACGAACCGCCTCGTTACGACAACCATTCTAATAACAGGTGCAATTTTTTTTTTTCTTTAGGTGTGTGTGCGCGTGTAGAAGTAACAACACACTTGACTCTCGTCGCCCCTTGACAACCAACACGATGCAACCACGATGTTCATCACAAGAAGACTAAAGGCACACGACGAGTGACTGCAATCATGTACGACCGTAGGCATAAGGTGCACAACGCAAACATTTAGCGACAAGGTAAACTAACCACCCGCCCGTCCTACCCTGCAAGGTTAGGACCTCCAAGACACATAATCAAAGCTCAAGTCCAGAATTCATCTGATTTATTTGACCATTTAAAAACTCAAGAACAAGGAAATATATATTCCCATAACCAAATCAATTCTAGACTCAAGATTAAAATAACAATAAAATACTCTATCATAATGCAAATTAAAACATTCAAATACTCATTATACACATATATTCATAATGCAAACAATTAATATGTAATGATTAATATTAATCACTAATTCCAATATATTAATAAGTATTTTTTTTAAAACACTCCCCATTAATACATAATGTGCAAATGATTAAACATGCATTTAATAATATATATTCCAATATACATTTATTCTCTGCTATCAATAATAATTCCAATGTAGTAATAAATATCTTTCAACGTTACCTCATTAATATATAATGTGTATTGATTAAACACACATTTAATAATATATATTCCAACATATAAATATTCTCTACAATTAATAACATTTCTAATATA
>ML797385.1:136002-157541 GCA_009831015.1 Picea engelmannii
TCGACCCTTCACGGGTATCTCCCTGCCTTATGGTGATTGGAACGCTAGACTTGGAGGATTTGAAAGTTCCCTATTTGTCAACTTCTATGTTTGAAATTGTGAGAACCAGATAACGGGGGGTTATTTGGATGCCTACCCCCGAACTCCTACCTAGACTAAAATTTTCTTTTGGCACCTCCTGTGGAGGACAACTTAGTGAGTTGTTAGAAATATTTTAGATGAAGTGTTTTGTGAGGTTGGGGGTGAGAACCAACCTCGTTTGATTAAAAGTGGGAGTGGATAGTCCAATCAAGAAAAGATGGGGTGTTTTTCAGAATCCCTTTTGAGGAGACCTACTTAAACCACCACGTTTCGAGATGAGGCTATGTGAGTGAGAAAGTGGATTTTGTGTGTGAGTGAAAGTGTACCAAATTTTAGTTGTTTATATGTCACCTTGCAACATGTGGACATCGCTTGGTCCTTTACAAGAGTTTGATTACCTAAATAAGCTAGATGTCATTGGTACAACCTTGTGGAATTTTAAAAGCCCTAGGAAACTAGCATGTGGACATTGTGGTCCGTTACTACCCTTTATCTCCCTATGTGTGAGTTAATCTAGAAAAGCATGGAAACTAGCCTAGATTGAACATGTGGGCATGTGTGGGCCCGTTACAAACTTTTAAACTCTCCTAGTTTTTTTATCTAAGAAAGCAGATTTTCAAACACTACTCTAGCTTTGTGACATGTGGGCATGTATGGGCCCTTACAAAGTTAAGATATGTTTGAAAAATGAAACTAAGAGGGGTCTCAAAAAGAGCCTTTGTCCTCTCCTAAAAGTTTTTGGAATTTTGTTAAGGGAGATGAAACCATTTTCGCAATCCTTTTCTGGTTCTCAAGATCGCTTAATAACGCGAGAGAAGAGCATACTCAAGATTGTTTACTTGTAATTTCTAGTCCCATATGTGAGTTTAGATGTGATTAGAATTGATGTTCAACTTAGATTTATAAACCAAAGCAAGCCATCCATGTGGCAAAAAGAAAAATAGGGGAAATGAATTTTATCCACCTAAGTGCCTATGTTTGTTTGATTATCCCCTTTATAAGTTGAGGGGTCTAAGTGGTGCAGTATTCAGAGCATGCATATCATCATTCTTAACAAGGAAAATGCTTTTTCCCAACATCCAAGAGCTTACAATGTCAACTTTTAGTCCAAATGCGCGGCCTCCTGTGTAGACAGTGGCGCATATGGCGCCTGCGCGCTGAAGAAACTAAAAGGAATAGCGCCTGCGCGCCCAACGCGCGCCTGTGGGGTAAAATACCCGCACGTCTGAGTCAAAAATCCGAGAAGAAAAATCCGGATGGATTTCTCTCCAATGTTTGGTGAATTGACTGGTAAGCAGGTCGGCAGAGGATGGTTTGTGAACCTGCAAGTTAATGAAATCAAAAGGAAAGCAAATGAAGCCCAAATGAGGGAGGAATTGATACCAACTCCCCAGTATGGTCGCCAATCTGTTTGCACTCTATTCATCGCTCAATGAGAAAATTGAGAGTTCTTACATGCCCTGTTGGGCTCTACTAGGCATGACAGCTATGAAGTAAAAGGTTAGAAAGAGAATCGACTAAGCTATAAACAAAAATCAAAGTAACACTAATTAAAACTATGTGCATATGAAAAATTGAAAAACAAATAGAAATGGACCAATATCACCAATGTATAAGCTGATCTGATTGATGAAATCCAAAGATACACAATGGAGAAAGAGGACTTGGGTCCCTTCCCTCTCCAATGGAAGGCTCTTGAGGCCCTCAACTGATTGCTCTCCTTACAATGAAAAGATGAAGAATGTGGGTGAAAGAACTCCAAGCTTATCCACTCTAGTGAGAGGTGGAAAGCCCTATGAAATGCAACTTGTGAGGTTTATTGCCAAAGAATGAGTCCTTAGCAATCTTAGCAGCATAAAAATACAAAGAATTCCTTGAGAAAATGGTGGTCATTCATGGCTTTTTATAGCCAAGCATTGGGTTATTACGTGACCTCTTTTGAATGTGAAAAGGGGCTCTTTAGGGCACAATTAGGTCTTTGACCAGCCCACCATGAGGATTGAGCTCGGATTTGATGTCAAATCGACTTGGGAGCTAATCCATTAGTGGTTGGGAGGCCGAACAATTCAATAAATGCGCTGTTTAGAAGGCGCGTGGGTTTTTCGCCCCACAGCCATGCCTTTTGCACATATGCGCGCCTTGTACGTCACTGTTACGCACGTATGCGTGCGTGCCCAGATGATGAAAAGCGCCCTTCAAATTTTTGGTCATTTGTATAGTTTTTGACCCTTTTGCAATGCTGTGGAATTAATCCTGTGCCATGAATGACTCTTTCTGTTGTGATGATGCGGAGTTGTTGTCGCCCTGTGCGGACGAAATTTCAGTGATAACACCTAGAATGCTGATGTCACCCTTGGTTATTTCATTTTGTTGCAGCAACATTTCATTTTATAAGCAATTGAATGGTAGTTAAGAACATTTATTGGATTGAGTGTTGATTTGTTACATTGAATTCTATATCAATCTAGTATTTATTGACAAGTGACATCTTTATCATTGCCATTTTGCAAACATCGATTTCGTCAATATTTACTATCAAATTGCTTACATTGAATATTATATAGTCACTTACATATGAAGTACTAACCCCATTGAACATAGCTTGCATATATCTTTCTTGTTGTTGTCTTGTTCCATGCAGGTACATTTTCTTTGGGGGTTACTTCAAATTGGCCTTTGGTCGGACTATCTAATTAGCGGTAATCTGTGAAAGGGAACCACGTCTTTGTGTTGTTAGCCTTTGCCCTTTTCAAAACCCCAGGTTATCGGGGATGTCTCCCCTGGGCCTAACCTCCATAAATAGAAATAACCTCCCCATTGTGGTGACATTGGGTGGGGAAGGTTCTTGTTTCGCCAGTTTGACCTACTACTCCTTTAGCCTCTCTCCTATCTACAAACTGTGTGATAACATTTTGGCACCATTGCTGGGGAACACTGAGTCAATTCTCCTCAAGATGACAAACCTTTTCGGTAAGCCTTTCCTCAAATCCTTATCTTACAAGCTTACCTGGCGACTCTACTAGGGTGTTTTCCCTTATCCTTTGATAGTTTCAGGCAAATTATCTGGTGAATCCACTAATATTTATCAGGGTGCCACCTTACTTTTTGTGATATTTCCAAGTTATGGGATCATGGCACAATAGGAACAAATGTATCTGAGTATTGATTTATAAGTTTTCAAGGATACCCAAATTACTTTGATACAAAATGGCTAAAAAAATCTCCAATGTTTTTGGGCCTCCCAACTCCTCACATCATAAATTTTTTGGAGTATTTGAGCGAGATGAAGTTGGGAGGAGAGGATGCTCTTATAAAATTGTTCTTACTCACTCTACCATCCTACTTACAAGATCATTTTAAGAGTTGCTACAAAGACAGGGGTATATCATCTTTCATACACCTCATCAGTAGATTTATAGGCCTTACTAAGCCACATTTCCAAACGTATGAAGATGTCCTTCAAAACCTCATGGTAGCCTTAGATGACAAAGAATTCACCACTGAGATTGTAGAAGATATCAGGAAGGCATATCATGATCAATACCAAGAATCCTATGATATAAAAGATGAGGTTTATGAAGACCATTATCAACCCCTTGAAGAGGAGCAAGACCTCTCCCATAATCCAAGAGAATGCAATAAAGATGTAACTAGAAAGGAAGATTTTAGGGGAAAGTTGAGTGCCTCAAGAAGAAGACTATTATCACAGTGTTCCAACCTCCCCTTTAGGAATGATCAGTCATCCTTTCATTTTTTGCTAATCCCTCCTCAGGCCTCAAGTTGTGAAGACGTCCAAGGTAGCCAACATTCAAATTCCTCAAGTCAGACTCCTGAACCTTTGACTTTTCACAATCCATTCCTGAGATGGATTAAGCACTCTCCTGAGAGTATGCATTGGGATCACTTTTTCCCTCCCACCCGCCTCCATGAGTTAGACTTTGAGATTTCTGATGATATGATATATATTCTAACCCATGACATTTTTTTTCTTGATTTATCACTATTTTGGTTTATGATGAAGCACAAATTCGAGTATCAAGGAATGTTGTTGGATTGGCTTCACTGGTTGTTTGACTACACTCAACATTCCAGCCAACAGGTAAGTATAGGTAAGAATTTTTCTTTCATATTCTTACTCATTGATTGCTTCATTTTAGTATATATATATATATATATATATATATATGTATGTATATTGGGGTGGCATTACCACCCCATTTTTTTTACTGATGCCCCTATCGATATTGAGAATGTCTACAGGTTATGCCAGAGATGTTGAGGTTCTCATGTGCTCTATGATGAGCAGATGTCCTCGAGTTGGAGCCAGATGTTATCCCCACTTTTTAGGGATAACTAGGAGATCATGTCTCGAGGCCCATGGGTCCTAGACATGGAGTACTGAGAGCAGGATTAACTTGAGCATGGCCCTAGAGGGCCCATCCTTTTCTTCTTCCATTAGCTTTATCTTGTCAGCAGTAGCAACATCCATCACCATCGGCTTGGTCCTGTATCAGAAGAGGTTCTTGCTCCATGAGGTAATTGGTCCAGGTATCATGGTATGTGTCACTTTTGATCATTGAAACCTTTAAATATATGCATCTGATTCCTTTTATCTCTAACAACTACTTGGATCTTACATTGGCCCACTTGACCATGATTGGGGGAATTGACAGGGTACCCTAGCAAGCCTATGCCCATAGGTTTTGGTTTGCACTGGGGAATTTCTAAATAGCCATCGTCCACTCACATCATAGCACCACTGTTTCATCTTGTCTCCCACTCATTTATCCCATTCCCCTTGTCCGGGCATTGGGTTGACCTATTTGTAGGATTGCACCTTATCTCGTGGGAAGAAGGGGCTAAAGGCCCAGAAGGTAAAAGTAGCTGGTAAAATACAAAAGCCAAAAATGAAACCTTGAGATGATTTGCCTAGGGATCCCCGAGAAGGCAATAAAAATCCTCTCAGTGAGAAACAGAAGGGACCTAGAAAATAAAAAACAAGATCTAGTCAGAGGATAGGGGGTCTCATCCTAAGCCAGCCTATTAGGTTCATGGATACCTAGTAGTATGACATTGCCACCATATGGTTACCATGCCAGGGCAATGACCTTTGGTTGCATGTCCAAGGGAAAGGGGGTCTCATCACGAGCCAGCCTTCTCATCTCTGTGAAAGTACTTGTGGGTAACACTATCAGCTCTGGTCACCATGCCAAGGCAGTGTCCTTTGTTTATCCCCTGAATAAAAAGAAAAAGCATATAAAAGAATAAAGGTAAAAAGGAATAAAGGCAAGAACAGGCTTGGAAAAATATGCATCCATGACAGGTACAGTTCTCCTTCTACAAAGGCACCCACAGATAACATTATGCATCCTTGGCTCTCACTTCACCCACATGTCTGAACATCCCCTAGCCACATCACCTCACTTACATGGCTTGGATGAAATATTCTTGGAAACTTTCCTTTTCTTGTGGATACTAGACCAATAGGACGTCTTGTCTTTTTCTCCAATCTTGTATTGCAGGTTTTTGTAATGTCTTTGAGCTACTAACAAATATATTAGGGGTTTTATGCATATGTTTAATAATATTGATGATGAAATTTGATTGACATTGCTATGATCCATGTGACTGATGAAACCATGGAGGGCATAGCTTTTGATGTGCAGGACCATGCCCAACGAACAGGTACCATTTGGACTGGTACACATGGGGAGATGATCAGTTCAGACCTCCATGGGGTTGAAGAGCCCGCCAGATGGATGTTGAGACCCCATCAAGGGGCAAAGATAGGATGGTGGTTGATCATGGTTTTGCACTGGAGAAGAAGAGGACGTTCCATCAGAGGCACTTTGGCAGAGCCTGACCTAGGGGGATTGACCCACTTCTAATGAAACGTTTGCCCAGGATGGCCCAGGACAACACCTATGGGTTCATGATGGCATCTTGAGCATGTAGCAGTTTAACAGGGATTTTGGCATGTGTGGTAGGATGGAGAGGCCCAAAGAGGGCTAACATTTTTCTCTTTATTGTTGCATTTGCCCTAAAAAGGGGCTAATGTCTCCCTTAGAAGGGGTGACATCTCACTTTTTGCTCAATTAGGGTTTTAAAATGAACATTTAATGTAAAAAGCAGTATTATTTTGACATTATGGCCTTGTCGGCCTTTTTATGACCTAAAAGGTAAAATTAGGTCATTGATACACTATATATTGAGGGTTTTCACTCTCATTGTTATCATCATTTTTCACTCACCACTTGGTGAGGTCTGAAATTTGCATCCCATTTGGGTTATTGGCTGATTTGAGGAAGATGCACTTGTTGAAGGAAGATATTTTTGGCATTTTATGGTGTTTTTTCTTGAAGGAAGGTGTTACAACTAGGGTTTGCATGATTATTTTCTTGATGATTTGTAAGTATTTTTCTGCAAAACTTCTTGATTGAATGGTTGTAGTTTAATTTCTTGCATCTATTTATAAATATTTCTGAATTAAAACCCTAGGGGACAAACACACAAGTAGGTCATTGTCTCATGTCCCATGATAAAAAAAAAATTTAGCCATTGAATAAGAAGAAGAGAGCCTAGCCATAGCTACACTCCTTTTTTGCTTCCCTTAAGCTAGTCGTACCTTTTGACTTCAAGAGGAAGATGACATCCTAGGCCTAGGTTATCTACACCTAGGTCCATTTTCTTTTAGGGATTGATGAAAGAGCCTTGCCTTAGTAACACTCTCCCTCTTTAAACCCTCTTGTCTCGACTTTGCTTTTCATTGAGCTAGTTGTTTGTCGGGAAGGAGGAGAGAGAATGAGGCCTTGCTTTAGCAACACGTGAGCCTCTCTCCCATAGGGTTATGATTTTGGAGCCCTGCTTTAGCAGCACTTCAAAACTTATCCCTCTAGTCCTTTAAAATCTCGTCTCCTTCAACTTTTGCATTCTTCACCTATGACTCCATTAACCCTAAGGCACTGATCTAAGACCTCCAGCGTTGAAGTAGAATTGGATCCAAACACTCTAAAAACCTCTTTGAACTTAAACCCTAACTACACTTACCCTAACCTACTAACCCTAGAATGTTGACGTCACCCTTGGTTATTTCATCTTGATGCAGCAACGTTTCATTTTTTAAGCAATTGAATGGTAGTTAAGAGCATTTATTGGATTGAGTGTTGATTTGTTACATTGAATTCTATATCATTCCAATATTTATTGACAAGTGACATCTTTATCATTGCCATTTTGCAAACATTGATTTCGTCAATATTTACTGTCAAATTGCTTACATTGAATATTAGATAGTCACTTACATATGAAGTACTAAACCCATTGAACATAGCTTGCATATATCTTTCTTGTTGTTGTCTTATTCCATGCAGTGACATTTTCTTTAGGGGTTACTTCAAATTGGCCTTTGGTCGGACTATCTAATTGGCAGTAATCTGTGAAGGGGAACCTCATCTTTGTGTTGTTAGCCTTTGCCCTTTTCAAAACCCCAGGTTACCGGGGACGTCTCCCCTGGGCCTATCCTCCCTAAATAGAAAGAACCTCCCCATTATGGTGACATTGGGTGGGGAAGGTTCCTGTTTCACCAGTTTGACCTACTACTCCTTTAGCATCTCTCCCATCTACAAACTATGTGATAACATGTCTCATGATGAAGTTCCTGGCTTGCTGGTCTTGTTGTCTCTTGGAATAAATTTTCCAAGTTATTGTCACTAGGTGATAGGATGGATCATTAGATGAAAGAATTTTTGTTATTCTTGAGTTAAGTGTATTTAAGATGAGTTTTAAACTTGTCTTTTCAAGAAGTGATGAGTCTGTACTTTTATTAGAAAAAATCCAAAATTTCACTTTCGACAGCTAAGGGCCATTTTTCAAAGCATTCTAAGCTGCTGAAAGCTGTCAATTTTGGTAGCTAAGGGACATTTTTCAAAGCATTCTAAGCTGTTGAAAGCTGTCAATTTCAGCAGCTAAAATGGAATGTGAGAGGCTCTCTAAGCTGTCGAAAGTGCAGAATTGTTCCAATGGTTCACCTGTCCCATTGGAATCTCAAAACGTCAGTAGTACACACACCATCATCATATCAAGTGTTGTCGAAAAGGAATAAAGAAGATCAGATCGTGATCTGGGCGATCCATGTTTGGTTATAATGATTCTTGATGGTGTTTTATTAACCATAAACCTATCAAATCTAATACTCTTGCCATTATTTTGGATCTGCAATAATCCGATATCCTTTTCTATTCTTTCTTTCACTCAAATAATCATGTGGCCCACTCTTTCTCTCCTGATCGAGTACTGAATTACCATTATGATTTGAAACCCTTTGTTTTCCGAATGTATTTCAAAAGTTAGTTTTCCATTGAAATATCTCGCTCATATCTCGCATTTTCTTTTGTTGAGCCTTAATTCATCCTCCATCAATGCTTTTTGTCTCCCCAAACCTGATTCTATTGTATTGTAGGTGTTGACATTGTTTTGCAGATGAAGAAGGGAGGAGCTCTGCTCAGGAAGGAACTCAATGATATAACATATCTGGAAGCTCAGCCTGAGATTTTCCATATGTTCAGAGATGTTGGTTGCTATCGATACTGTGAAAAACTACAATGTTTTCACCAAGGAGTGGCTGAGGAATTTGCATTGAGCTTTGATGGAGCTAAGTCCAAAGTTGGAACAATTGAGGTACAAGATAATGAAGCCATTGTTTCAGCAACAACAGATATGCCTAGGACTGGTGAAAGATGGATCAAATCAACCATTACTAAATACATTGAGTTTAGATCTTATCTCAACCCTGAGAACAAATGTATTACTTGGAAGAAAGATATCCCTAGATCCTACTTGGAATAAAAGTGGCAACATTTACTCAAAGAAATCCAGGTATACATTACATGTGAAGGAATATATGGTAGAGTAATGTTCTACCATTTCAAGCTCATGAACCATTTCATAGGTAGATTCCCTTTGAATTTTCCCTTCTACCTTCATAGAAGCTTGACAAAAATGACACACCAAGTCCAGGACAAACTTAGCAAGGTGCAGGGTAGGCTTTCTTATCATAGCCTCATCAAACTCATAGTGCTTGAAGAATTGCAGACGAGTGATAAGACTTGTGAGCATCTTCTTTTCTGGGGTGAATTTGAACTAGAACCCCAGCCCAAGGAAAAAAAGAAGACTTCATCCACTAAGTCTTCAACACCATAGAGAAATAAAAGGAAAAGAAGAGCCATTTCCACAGTAATTGCAGATGAGCTAGCCTCTTCTTCTAAGTCCAAGAAATCCAAAAAGATGTTTGATTTCAGCCAAGCTACAGAAGGGAAAACTAGTGCCTCTGGTAAAAATGTTTTGAATCTGCCTTATACAGATTCAGAGGAGGAGGTAGAGCTTATAGAAGAAGAGATTCTTGAGCAAGCATCTCCTGAAGAAACAACACCTAGAGTCCAAATTTTTGACCATGAAGCCCCTTATCTTCAAACTCCTGAAGAAGCACCTTTCTCATCGGAAGCTCAAGATCTGGAGGTCCCTGAAGCATCAACAAGAAAACACAGCAAGGTCAGCAAATCATCAAAGATTGAAAATCTTAAAGGACATATATCATAGATGAAGTTACTTGAGAGGGTCATTAAAACCCAAAACCAAAGTATAAGCAACATATCAAATGAGGTAAGATATTGTTTTGAAAGGTTAACTAAAATGCATGTAAAGAAGCAAAAGAGGAATAAGAAATTGCTCAAGGAAAATCTTAAGTTTCTAAAAATGGTTAGATGTTTAAAGACCAAACTAAGGCTTAAAAAGCCTAATCCTATAGTTCATCCTGGCCTGGAGAATATAGTAGAGGTTGCAGAGAACTTGAATAATTAACCTTGAAATTCAAAAGACTGAAGGAATTTCAATTTTGAAGTTTTGATGAAGATTTTCAAAGCCTGTGGTTTCGGCAGCTTATTCGTTTTCCTCAAAGCGTTGTTAGCTGCCCAAAGATCTTCTTTTGGCAGCTAATCCTACTCTGTTTTATACCTGTAAGACACCGAAAATGCAAAAACTGGCAGAATTCTCATCGTTTTGCTCAGAACGAATATTTTTGTTTCTGGATCATGTGGAAGGGGTTACAAATGAAAGATAAAGATTAAAGGGATACATATCATCATCCTTTTCCAGTTTTTAAGACAAATACTAAGGCAAGAAGGTTAAGTGGATTCTCAATTTTTGGTCAAAAATTGCTTATTTGTCAAAGCAGGATTTCGAAGTGCCTTGTCATCACTTTGGAAATTATTGAAGATGTCAGATATTGTTGAAGCTGTCGAAGATTGTTGAAGATTTAGTTGTTAAATTTTTTACCCTTAAATTAGGACTTGATCCTACATATTATACTAGTTTTGATTTTATTCTATTTTAAGTATTTCAAATCCATTTTTATAGGATCTTGAATCGTTATGTAAAGGCTATAAAGCTTATGACTTTAAGAAACAAAAGGGTTGGACTTGGGATGACCCAAATGTAAAAATTCTCACAGGCTTTAATTGACTGTAATGAATGAATACAAAGACTTTATTTCCATATTCTTGTGTTATTTTTTTGTGGTGAAGTGTTTCTGATGTAAATTGTCATTCCCTTGTTTCTCATATTGCTTTTCTATTCTGATTGCTTATAAGAAGAGTATGCTCAAGATTTGTCATGGACACCCTGATCTAGCTTAAAGACAATGTTTATGTTTTCTTTTGAAGATTGAATGCATAATTTAGATAAGATTTTCTCTGCATTTGAAATGACCCCTGGTCTTTTCCTCTCTCCACCTCACAAATTATAATAATCCATTGATATGATTGTCTTTCCTGGTTACATATGTCTCTGTTATTTATTCATTCAATCATCTTTAATATTTGACTCCATTTTACCCAATGGTCCTTTTATGTCTCAACCAAACTAATTCAAAATCCATAAACAAACCCATGTTCTACATAACTAGCCTAATATATTATTTTTAACAAAGTTATATCAGACAAAGATATCCCTCTCTGAGTCTTGGAGGGCTAGATCCAATAATCGAAGTGGTTTTGATGTTGCCTCTATGACTACCCCCACATCCTTGGGAAAATTACAGAGTGATAACAAAATGGTGACCATACTGGGGACCTTTCCCTAGTATCACAATTCAAAGTTTGAGATCCGATCATTGATGGTGGACAGTGACCAGACATAAGAAGGATGAGATCATTCACCTGGTGACTCCAATATCCAGATCAGTTCCAATTCGAAGACTCAACTAGAGGAAGGACCCGAAACATGGCAAGGCAACCTGGAAAGATCAGGTGTTCGAACTCAAATTGTATCCAATATATCGTTGGCTTTATCTGTAATTTTATTCTCTCCTATTATAATTCGGGTCAAGAATTAATTATTGAAGCTCATAATGATCATGATCAAGCCGGAGAACCTCAAAGGATTCAACCTTTACCTATAGCTCTGGTATACACTCCCATATATGTAGATAGCCCAGTAAAACACAAATCGCATGCTTCATCTCCTCCCATGGTTTAAATTCTAGTTAACCATCATCCCCTTGCTTTACCCCCTATATCTGCAAACATCCCATATAGATACAAGCCCCTATATTTGCCTCCTATTCTCCATGATTTCCCTGCCAATTATAACAATAAGTTGCCTAGATTTGATGGAGAGAATGCCAATATCACTATTGAAAAACACATCCAGAGGTTTGAAGAGTTCCTTGAACTTTATGAGGTTGAGGATGACGATGTCTATATCAGGATGTTTTCCTTGTCTTTATAAGGAAAAGTTGAAAATTGGTTTAAAAGCCTTCCAGCTGCAAGCATCAGAAATTTTCATCAGTTCATGAAAGTTTTCTTATAAAGGTGGGTGATCATGGGAAATGTTTTCCTCGTCCTAGCAGAATATGACCACCTGAAAAGAAATCTAGGAGAGACAGTACAATAGTTCTCAACCAGGTTCAATAAGGTGTATCATTCAATACCTATGGATGTAAGGCCACCTCCTGGTTTAGCTCAATTTCATTACCCGGACGCCTTTGATCCAGAAATGACATTCCAGTTAAGAGAAAGAGACACTGCAACCCTTGAGGAAATGCAAAATGTTGCAGTTGACATAGAATCTAATATGTTGCACAAAAGGTCCAAGCTAAGAGCAGAGGGAAAGGCCAAAACTGAAAAGAAGTAGATGACACCTTCAGAAGTGAAGCTAGACATCCTGGCCAACATTGTAAAAGAGATGATGCAGGAAATTAGTAGCATAGGGGAAATTATTGTTCAAGGACCTTATGTCCCATTAATTCTAGAAAGGGAACGGATCAATGTCCCCAAACACCTTGCAGCCCATCCTCATCATTTTGATTCACCCAATGATTACTTCATGTACTCAATCCATGACACAGTCAAAGATGAAGTTCAAAATCAGAAGATAGAAGAAGATTTTCCTGATATGATATGCATGTTCAATGGCATTTCATCCATGGATGATTCACCCAAGCTTGATTGATACGATGAAAATTATGATCACAATGCAGAAAGTCTTGGGGTAAGTGGACATACTTTACCCTTATGCTTCTCTTCTTTTAAATTTTTGAAGGAAATTTCTGAACAAGTGATAAATATCAAAGAAGGTAAATCTTGTGATGAGATAGTGAAGGATGTTAGTGTTGAGAAAGAGGATATTTCAGATCCAAGATTACAATACCCAAGTTTCTCTGATTTTCAAAGTTCAGGGGAAAATTCAGAGCCCGAAACAGAATTTGAAACTCTGGAATGTAAATCTGTACCATTGGATGATAATTCACTTAACATTTTGGAGGAAAATGCAGAAATTTTTCAAGAAAATGCAAGCTGCTTGCCCCTATGTTTTGCCTCACTCCTAAGGAAACATGGAAATCAGATTGTAAACAGTAAGAAGGAAGAATGTTCTAATGCATCAGTTGAGGAAAACATGGGAGATACAGAAGTTGATCTAGAGGTGCAGCCCTTGAGCCTTTTTGAAGGTCAAACCTTAATGAAATCATGAAGCCTGAAACAGGTGATGAGCTGATCCATTTTGATTCACTGCCTCTGTACTTTAATTCTTTTCAAATTTTGAGAGAGAATCTTGGTCAGATTCTAGTTGAAATTCATAGTGTAATCCATGAAGTACCAGTAGAGCCAATGCAACCATTATCTAAAGCATTTTATGACCCGATAGTTGATATTCTAGATAATGTGTGTTTTCAAAGTCTTGTTTCATTTACTCCTTATGAATTAATTTTTTTTTATGATATGGATATGATCAAACAATATTCCCCACTATTTGGTTCAGCAGAAATATCAGTGCAAAACCCATCAGATGAAATACAAACACATCTTGAAATTTTTGAAGACTGGAAGACCTCGCGAGAAACACAAGGTTAGGAAATAGAATGGACTAATTCCAAATGCCAAGAAACAACTCAGGTCTACTTGGATTGTATAGATATCTACATGGAGAAATTTTTCGTGGAAGGTCCACAATACATTTTCAGCAGTTTAGTGGTTTTTCAGATTGATCAATTTATATGTAAGGGAGATCAGGATATAAATCCTTATCACATATCACTACCAGATCTACATTTGAGTTTGGTAAAAATCAGTGAAAGAGCCCAGGTTTTAGATCCAATTTTTGACTGGTTATACTAGATGTCTCATATTGATTAGGATCAAGCATTCTCAAGATTAGGATAGGATGTATGTATATAACTAAGATCATGATATCAATGTTTTTATCAGATTTACCATATGCAAATAGTCTTTCTAGGAAAGTATGTGGTTTATTTTGTTTTATGTTTTACTTCAAAGACTCAGTCAAGTTTAGAATGGATAATCAGCTGATTTCCAGTCACTAAGGTGCAGGACAGATCAAAATACAGGTTGTGGGATCACCCCAATGGATAAGTCACTGATTTACGAATCCAGAGAGTTGGGATTCTTGACACCTCCTCGGGAGATGCCATCCCCAATTGGAGCCTATGTAAGTGTCCTATAATGATAGGAGATCTGATGATCCAGATATTATTTGTGGGTCTCATGATAAAGTTCCTGGCTTGCTGGTCTTATTGTCTCTTGAAATAAATTTTCCAAGTTATTGTCACTAAGTGATAGGATGGATCATTAGATGAAATATTTTTTTTTATTCTTGAGTTAAGTGTATTTAAGATGATTTTTAGACTTGTATTTTCAAGAAGTGATGAGTCTGTACTTTTATTAGAAAAAATCCAAACTTTCACTTTCGGCAGCTAAGGGCCATTTTTCAAAGCATTTTAAGCTGTCGAAAGTTGTCAATTTCTGAAACTAAAACAACATGTGAGAGGTTCTCTAAGCTGCCAAAAGTGCAGAATTTTCCCAATGGTTGACCTGTCCCATTTGACTCTCAAAACGTCGGTAGTACACACACCATCATCATGCCAAGTGTTGTTGAAAAGGACTAAAGAAGATCATATCATGATCTAGGCGATTCATGTTTGGTTATAATGATTCTGGATGGTGTTTTATTAACTGTAAACCTATCAAATCTAATACTCTTGCCATTATTTCAGATCTTCCATAATCCAATATCCTTTTCCATTCTTTCTTTCACTCAAATAATCACATGGCCCACTCTTTCTCTCCTGATTGAGTACTAAATTACCATTATGATTTGGAACCCTTTGTTTGTCGAATGTATTTCAAAAGTTGATTTTCCATTGAAATATCTCCATCATATCTCACATTTGCTTTTGCTAAGCCTTAATTCATCCTCCATCAGCACTTTTTGTCTCCCCAAACCCGATTCCATTGTATTGTAGGTGTTGGCATTGTTTTGCAGATGAACAAGGGAGGAGCTCCGCTCAGGAAGGAACTCAATGATATAACATATTTGGAATCTCACCCTGCTATTTTCCTGATGTTCAGAGATGTTGGTTGCTATCGATACTGTGAAAAACTACAAGATTTTCACCAAGGAGTGGCTGAGGCATTTGAATTGATCTTTGATGGAGCCAAGGCCAGAGTTGGAACAATTGAGGTACAGGTTAATGAAGCCATTGTTGCAGCAGCAAAAGAGATTCCTAGGACTGGTGAAAGATGGTTCAAATCAACCATTACTAAAGACATTAAGTTCAGATATTATCTCAATCCTGAGAACAAATGTATGACTTGGAAGAAACATATCCCTAGATCCTACTTGGAAGAAAAGTGGCAACATTTACTTAAAGAAATCCAGGTATAAATTACATGTGAAGGCAGATATGGTAGAGTAACGTTCTACCATTTCAATCTCATGAACCATTTCATAGGTAGATGCCCTTTGAATCTGCCCTTCTACATTCATAGAATCTAGACAAAAATGACACACCAGGTCCAAGCCAAACTTAGCAAGGTGTAGGGAGGCTTTCCCATCATATCCTCATCAAACTCATAGTGCTTGAATAATTGTAGAGGAGTGATAAGACTTGGGAGCATCTTCTTTTTTGGGGTGAATTTGAACCAGAACCCCATCCCAAGGACAAAAAGAAGACTTCATCCACTAAGTATTCAACACCACAGAGAAATAAAAGGAAAAGAAGAGACATTTCCCCAGTAATTGCAGAGGAGCCAGCCTCTTCTTCTAAGTCCAAGAAAACCAAAAAGATGCTTGATTTCAGCCAAGCTACAGAAGGGAAAACTAGTGCCTCTGGTAAAAATGTTTTGAATCTGCCTTATACAGATTCAGAGGAGGAGGTAGAGCTTATAGAAGAAGAGATGCTTGAGCAAGAATATCATGAAGAAACAACACCTGGAGTCCAAATTTTTGAGCATGAAGCCCCTGATCTTCAAACTCCTAAAGAAGCACCTTTCTCATCTGAAGCTCAAGATCTGGAGGTCCCTGAAGCATCAACAAGAAAACACAGCAAGGTCAGCAAATCATCAAAGATTGAAAATCTTAAAGAAGAGATATCAGAGATGAAGTTACTTGAGAGCATCATTAAAACCCAAAACCAGAGTATAAGCAACACATCAGATGAGGTAAGAGATTGTTTTGAAAGGTTAGCTAAAATGCATGTAAAGGAACAGAAGAGGAATAAGAAATTGCTCAAGGAAAATCTTAAGTTGCTTAAATGGTTAGATTCTTAAAGACCAAACTAAGGATTTAAAATCCTATGCCTCTAGCTCATCATGGCCTGGAGAATCTAGTAGAGGTTGCAAAGAACTTGAATAAGTAACCTTGAAATTCAAAAGATTGAAGGAATTTCAATTTTGAAGTTTTGATGAAGATTTTCAAAGCCTGCGGTTTCAACAGCTTATTCATTTTCCTCAAAGCGTTTTTATTTGTCGAAATCCCTACTTTCGACAGCTAATCCTACTCTTTTTTATAGCTGTAAGCCACCGAAAATGCAGAAACTGGCAGAATGCTCATCTTTTTGCTCAGATCGAAGGTTTTTGTTTCCATATCATGTGGAAGGGGTTCCAAATGAAAGATAAAGATTAAAGGGATACATATCATCATCCTTTTCTAGTTTTTGAGGCATATACTAAGGCAAGAAGGTTAAGTGGCTTCTCAATTTTTGGTCAAAAATTGCTTATTTGTCAAAGCAGGATTTCAAAGTGCCTTGTCATCACTTTGAAAATTATTGAAGATGTCATATATTGTTGAAGTTGTTGAAGATTGTTGAAGGTTTAGTTGTTAAAAGTTTGACCCTTAAATTAGGACTTGATCCTACATATCATACTAGGTTTGATTTTATTCTATTTTAAGTATTTCAGATCCATTTTTATAGGATCTTGAACTGTTATGTAAAGTCTATAAACCTTATGAATTTAAGAAAGAAAAGGGTTGGACTTGGGATGACTCAAATGTAAAAATGCTCACAGAATTTAATTGACTATAATGAATGAATACAAAGACTTTATTTCCAGATTCTTGTGTCATTTTTCTGTGGTGAAGTGTTTCTGATGTAAATTGTTATTCCTTTATTTCTCATATTGCTTTTATGTTCTCATTGCTTATAAGAAGAGTATGCTCAGGATTTTTCATGGACACCCTGATCTGGCTTAAAGACAATGTTTATGTTTTCTTCTGAAGATTGAATGCATAATTCAGATAATCTTTGCTCTGTATTTGAAATGAACCATGACATTTTCCTCTCTCCACCTCAAAAATTATAAGAATCTATTGATATGACTGTCTTTCCTGGTTACATATGTCTTTTTTATTTATTCATTCAATCGTCCTTAATATTTGACTCCATTTTTCCCAATGGTCCTTTTTATGTCTCAACCAAACCAATTCAAAATCCATAAACAAACCCATGTTCTGCATAACTAGCCTAATATCTTATTTTTAACAAAGTTATATCAGAGAGAGAGAGATCCATCTCTGAGTCTTGGAGGGATAGATCCAAGACTCGAAGTGGTTTTGATGTTTCCTCTATGATTTCCTCCATAGCCCTGGGAAAATAGATAACAGCGGTGAGGAACCCAAAGTCGTTGTTATTACTAGAGGAGGCGTTGTCACAGGAGAAGATAGGGTGACTCCAGGAAAGACTATAGATGGATCGGGGATCAGAAAAGATTCATAGAAGGTGCCATTGTTTGATCCAAGGAAAGAGAATCATACTTTTGAAGAAGCAAGAAGAGAATTTGTAAGTGAACAAGCTTCTTCATATAGGGCACAATCATAATTAAGGGAATTTGAAATGCCTCCAGCATTTGATTAGTCTATCCCACTTAGGAAAGAAAAAAAGATAAGCAATCTTGCGGACTTCTTGTATACTTGTATCAATTTGATTAAAGATGAAAGAATTGTGCAGGAACTACAACACATGATAAGACAGTATGAAATTGGGAGAGTAGATCCCTTGCTGAGTAGAGTTGTGAATTAGGTTTCTATAAAAATGAGGACAAGTAAGGAACTGCACCTTAGTGCTCATATTGGAGAGTATGACATGGAATATGTAGTCCTCAACCTAGGATCAGAAGTAAATGTTATGACGAATCAGACTTGGTCATTGATGGGAAAACCCAAATTGATTTACTCTCTTATTAGGCTCAGGATGGCTAATCAGCAGGCGGTGAGCCCCTTTGGAAGACTAGAGCATGTCCCTATGGACGTTGATGGAGTGCGGACATTTGCAGACTTCTAAGTGATAGAGATTGTTGATGATAGTTATCCCTATCCTGTGTTGTTGGGAATTGATTGGGCTTTCAACAATTTGACTTTTGTTGACCTAAAAAATACAAGAATGACATTTGACGGTGATGTCCTTAGGGTCATTGCACCTCTTGACCCTGGTGAAGGTCACAGATACACAGAACCCATAAGAGAAGAAGACTGTGCCTATGATCTAGAAAACATCTATAAACTAAGAGTAGGACAACATGTTTATATTAATCCTACAATAGATGGAAATCTAATTTGGCGAAGTGAGAGTGCATGCTTTTCAAATTCAGAAGAAGCATTGGAAAATTGGTAGAACATAATGTATGAAGTCTCTATGCGAAGGTGTGCCAGATTTACTAAGGCAGTTCGTTGGATTGGCACACAAGTAAGTAATATTCCTACATTTGATTGCTTGAATAATTTAGAGACATTTCTACTTGAATTTGAAGGAATTGTACCAATAGAATAGAGGTTTTTGGCACTAAACAAAGCCTTGAAAGCAACACCAACTAGATGGTGGTAAGCCCACAAGAATAACATCGTGGAGTGGGTACAATGTCACACCTTGTTGACAGTGCGATTTTCAAACCAAGATGAAGGTTGTGAAGTTCAATACACAGGTCATAGTTGTCCTAGGGACCATATGCGAAGTTGTGAGGAAGCCTAGAGTAACATTCCTAAATAACAGTGGCTACATAAGTTCATTAACACCTTAGATACTACGCCTATCAACTGGTATCTTCAAGAAAAATTGTGCTTAGACACTACAGATTGGTATGTTATGGCCCAGAACTTTATAGCTACGTTCCTATTTGAAATTCAGTACCCCACAATAGATCAGTCTTTACAAATTGTAAGATAGAAGGTCTTCGAGGAAGTACCTAACCTCACTCTTGAACAAGAAAAAGATGAATGGACTACACCTCTTCAGATGTTCCAGGGTTGTTATAATATTAATGTTGATGAGGATGATGACCCTAGGAATGTGAACATTTCAGAAACTAAAGGACAAAGAGATATAAAAGGGCCAAAGACTGAATTACCTTTTGTTGGGAAGCCTATTAAAATTAAGAAGGTTAACATTGGAACAGAGCAAACACCTAAGTTAGAAAATGTTGGAGACTATTGGGATGATGCTACTATTAGTAAGATTACAAAACTATTGCCTAAGTATCAAGACTTGTTTCCAACCAAGTTCACATGCATGAAGGGCATTAAGGGGCCCATGGGAGAAATGAATATTCTTTTGAAAGAAGATGCAAGGCCCGTTAAGGAGAGACCTTACAAACTGAATCCCAAGTACAAGGAGAAAGTTAAGATTGAATTAGATAGAATGTTGGAAGCAGGAATCATAGAACCAGTTGAAGAATATGAATGGATCATCCCTATGGTAGTCCAAGATAAGAAGTCAGGAGAAATCAGAATCTGTGTAGATCTAAGGAAATTGAATTATGCATGTTTACATGATCCATTTCCTACACCATTTACTAATGAATTTCTTGATAATGTAGGAGGAAAGGAAGTTTATTCATTCACAGATGGATTTGCAGGCTATCACCAGATCAGAATTGCTGAGGACAGACATAAGACTACATTTTCAACATAATGGGGTTCTTTTTAGTACACTGTGATGCCTTTTGGTTTGAAGAATGCACTAGCCATATTTTCCAGGGTTGTGGTCGAAGCATTTAAGGAATTTGTACATAAGTTTTTGGAGGCATACTTTGATGACTGGACCGTTTTTAGTCTACTGAAAGATCATATTGAATGTTTGGAATTAATGTTAGATAAGTGCAGGCAATGTCAGATTACCCTGAACTTGAAGAAGTGTATTTTCTTTTCACCTTTTGGAGTGTTGTTAGGACACATTGTGTGTAAACATGGGTTGTTGGTAGATCCTTCCAATATTTCTATCATTGTTGACTTACCTCCTCCTACTTCGGTTAGACTGGTGTGCACTTTATTGAGACACACTGGATATTATAGAAATTTTATTAACAGTTACGCACAGATAACAACCCCTATGGAAAATCTATTAAAGAAGGATAGTAAGTTTCAATGGATAGAATAATGCTAGCAAAGATTTGACACATTAAAGCAGAAATTGGTCACTGCGCCTATTTTGGTTTTCCCATATTGGAGTAAGGAATTCAATGTTCATGTCAATGCTTCATCCATTTCATTAGGAGAAGTTTTATCACAACCAGGTGCAGTATATATTGACCACCCTATAGCCTTTGCTAGTAAGAAGCTTTCTACATCTGAAAGGAATTATACTACCATTGAAAGAGAAGGATTAGCTATGGTATATGTGTTGCATAAGTTTAAATACTACTTGTTGGGAGGACATTTTAAGATGTTCACTGATCATTCTTTGTTGAAGTACTTAGTCAACAAGCCAGTGTTGGGAGGGATAATATGCAGATGGCTACTATTATTCCAAGAGTATGAATTTGAGATTGTGGTCAAGCTAGGAAGAATGAATAAGGGACCTACCCACTTATCTAGGTTAGAACATGGAGAGGAACCTACCAATTTGGATGATACACTACCAAATGCACATTTGTTGGCCATCAGAAAATTCGATGATCACTTCATTGAGATAGTATAGTTCTTGTCCATAGGAATAGCACCTCGCGATTATATAGTTATTCAGAAGAAACAGTTGGTAGTTTGCGTTACAGAATTTCAACTTATAGCTGGACAGTTATATAATATGGGACCAAATGAGATCTTAAGAAGATGTGTTATGGAGTCAAAAATACCATTGTTTCTTGTAGAATCACATGAAGGCATCGTAGGAGGACATTATGCAGGGAAAGAAACAACACAGAAGGTTCTCAGAGCTGGCTTATGGTGGCCCACACTACATAAGGATGCTAAGGAATACTACAGAGCCTACAATGTATGCCAAAGAGTAGGGGAGCCATCCAAAAGGGATGAGATGCCTTTATCACCTTAGTTAACTTTACAGGCATTTGAGAAATGGACTATTGACTTTGTGGGACCTATCAACCCACCAAGAAAGTGCACAGGAGATCGATACATTATCATTTCTACAGAGTATTTGACCAAATGGGTAGAAGCAAGAGAAGTTAAAGATTGTAGTCCAGCTATAGTTGCACAATTCATCTTTGATGATATCATAACCAGATTTGGATGCCCGAAGATTAGGGATGATTTTAAGGACAGAAATATATTTTAAAATGTAGAAACCTTGGCGAATCTTACTAATCCTTCATATGCCAACTATAAATGTTTGGCGATATTTTTGTAAAAATATTCAAATTTCTAAGGATTTTATATAGTTTTTA
>ML797385.1:196161-223302 GCA_009831015.1 Picea engelmannii
CGAATATATGCATGAAATCCCTAACATATCATCTAAGAGCTCAAAGATATTACACAGATCTACTATACAAAGATGAAGAAACCGACAAAATAACCTATTGGGCTAATACCCACAAGATAAGGAAAGTTCCCTCAGAAGATTATCCAAGCCATGTTTTGTGAGGTGATATGGTTTTTAGGGATGTCCAGTCACTGTAAGACCAAGGGTAGGTGTTGTCTGTGGGTGCCTTTGTAGGAGGCGAGTTGTACCCATCATGGATGCATTTTTTCCAAGCCCTTTATTACCTTTATTTTTCTTTTATTGCTTTTCTTTCTTTTTTACTTCAAGGTCTGACCAGAGGACACTGCCTTGGATTGGTGGCCAGAGCTGAGAGTGTTACCCACTGGTATCTTCACAGAAAGGATAAGGCTGGCTCGTGATGAGACCCCCTTTCCCTTGGCCATGCAACCAAAGGTCACTTCCCTGGCGTGGTGACCAAATGATGGCAATTTCATACCGCTGGATACCTATGAACATAATGGGCCGGCTCATGATGAGACCTCCCATCCTCTTGGTTAGGTCTCATTTTATTCTTTTTCGTAGGGTCCCTTTAGTTTCTTATCGAGAGGATTTTTATTGCCTTCTCGGGGATCCCCTGGGCAAAGCATCCCTTGGTTTCATTTCCTATGGATTTTATCTTTTACCAACTTCTTTTACCCCCTGGGCCTTTAGCCCCTTCTTCCCACAAGACAAAGTGTAACCCTCAAAGGTCATCCTAATGGCCAGACTAGGGGAATGGGATGGATGAGCGGGAGATAAGATGTAAAATGATAACATGGTGGGAGTGGACGATGGCTCTGCAAATCCCCCTTGGTGGCTAACCAAAACCCATGAATACCAACTTGCTAAGTCACCCCATCAATCACCCCAACAATGGTCAAGTGGATTAGTGTAAGATCCAAGCAGTCATCAGAAATGAAAGGAACCTAATGCATATATAAAAAGGTTATAATGATCAAACATGACACATACCATGATACCTTGGACCAATTACCTCATGGAGAAAGAGTCCTCTCCAATGCAAATCCAAGAAGGTGGTGATGGAAGCTGTTGTTGCTGACAGGACAACTCTGGCGGAGAAGAAGAAAGATGGGCCCTCCAGGGCCATGCTTAGGTCAATCCTGCTCTTGGTACTCCATGTCTAGGACCTGTGGACCTCGAGACATGATCTCCTAGTTATCCCTAGATATCAGGGATAATAGGTACCAAGATATTATTTATTTTATGCAACATCTGGAATGCCAACCAGATTTGAAGAAGATGAGGGCCAGATATCTCAAATTAAAATCTATAAAATTCTTCATTTTACATCAGAACCTGTATTCGAGGGATCCTATTTGGCATCTTATTAAAGTGTCTTGATGAAGATGAAGCTAAGAAATTCATAGAATATACACACAGGGGAGTTTGTGGGGAACACTAGCATTGGAAAGCTACAACCCTCAAGATCCTAAGGGCAGGGTACTACTGGCCCACACTTTTCTTTGATGTATTCACTACAGTAAGGTCATGCAATGAATGTCAAAAGTTTACAGGAAAGCAAAAGTTACTCTCACTACCCCTGAAACCGATCAATGTTAGTGGCCCCTTTCAGCAATAGGGATTAGATTTCATAGGTGAGATAAATCCACCCTCCAATAGGCATCACAAGTGGATCCTCACTGCCACTGACTACTTTACCAAATGGATCAAGGCTGTAATATTACAAATATAAATAGTATGCAGAATAGAAATAATTAGCTAGAAATGACAGATAAACAATGATATAACCAGAACTATACCACAGTCATACCAGAATAATATCAGAATAACACTAGAAAGAGCACTTTGATTACTGAGAGCAATGTTCACTTACCTCTTCGAGGGGAAAACCTCCAGCAGAGTAGAGATATATTACAATAATATCCAAGAAAAAAATTAGCATACCCTCTACTCCTATTTATACTAAATATGTATATCCAAATGAACAATCTAGAGGAATATCCTTCTAGAAGTGGAAGCTTCTATTAGGTCTTCTTACATTTTACTTATTCTTCCTTATTGCTAGGCCTTATTGATATTGACCTTTATTACATGGAAATATATTATTCTACCTATGTGATGGGTTAGGTCCCTAACATGTCCTCCCCCTTAAAAATAACCTTGTCCTCAAGGCTTGAGATGAGGAAATTGTTGCAAAATGGTAGTTGGTTCCCAAGTGGCATCTGCTAGAGTTGAATCTTTCCACTGGACTAACACTTCCTTGATGGTGTGTTGATGCAGACGACGCTCACGCTGGTCCAAAACTACTTGTAGTTATATCCAAATGGATCCTTCTTCGTCCAACTCAGGAAGGTTGGTTTGAGTTTGACACTTAGTTCCAATCACCTTATTTAAGCAGGAAACACGAAAAATAGGATGGAGCTTAGAATGACTAGGAAAAGCTAACTAATAGGCCACTTGTCCCACACACTTGAGAATGGTATAAGCACCTCAAAATTTTGGCCCCGATTTCTGAAAATGGTCAACCTTGAGGGAAATTTGCTTATAAGGTTGCAGTCGAAGAAACACCTGACCTCCTTCTACAAATTGATGTTCAGAGCAACCTTGATCTGTTTTTTTCTTCATGTGATTCTGGTCCATGACCAAATTCTCTTTGAGGGTATGGAGAATAGCTTCTCAAAATATAAGTGTTTGGTCAATCGCCTGGACCTTCAAGACACCTGGAAAGTATGAGAGAATTGAAGGTGCATTTTTTCTATATGCCGCTTCAAAGGGAGTCATGCGGGTAGTTGTATGGTAAGAAATGTTGTACCACCATTCAACTAGTGGTAACCATTGAGCCCACTGATTTTTCCTTTTTGATGAAAAACACCTCTAATATGTTTCCAAACACTTGTTGACAAATTCAATTTGACCATCAGTCTGGGGATGATAAGTTGTGTTGAGATGCAATTGGGTTCCTTGTAGCTTGAATAGTTCTTGTCGAAAATTGTTGGTGAAAGTTGGGTCGCGATTAGAAACAATAGAATGAGGCATACCATAAAGCTTGAAGACCTGATCCATGAAAATTTGAGCCATAGTGGATGTTGTAAGTGAGTGTTGAAGAGAACATAAATGATCATACTTGGAAAGACGATCAATTACCACCATTATGATTGATTTATTTCTCTATTTAGGTGAGCCTACAATAAAATCCATAGAGATATCCCTCCAAATAGCATAAGCAATTGTAGTGTGCCAGGAGATTTGACTGTTTCTCCCTTATTTCATTTACAAACATCACATTATGCCATAAAATTTTGAATGTCCTATTTCATACCATCCAAGAAAAAAGAACGTTTGACCCGGTGGGTGTAGAATGAAGCTCAGAAAGTACCATGGATTTAAGTTTTTACTGTTTATAATAGCCTTTGTATCGACGCTCATCATTGTGCCAAGAGTACCCTGGGGAAACTGGAGAATTGGCCTGCAATTGTTGTATATCAGATGCGAAATTTTGGGATCGTGTAGCCATTCATGGTGAACATCTTGGAGCCAATCTGGTACAATGAAGGAGAGAGAAAAAAGGGACCCTTCATCTTCATATTTTTTCTGGAAAGTGCATGAGCAACCACATTGTATTTTCCTTTCTTGTAAATGATCTCACAATCATATAAAAAGAGCTTAGTCACCCATTTTTGTTTCTCTGGGAAGAAAGGTGTTGTTTTAGAAAATACTTAAGGATTTGATAATCTGTCTTAATTTGGAAGCATTTCCCCAATAGATAAGGGCACCAAAGATCCATGACATGCAGAATAGCCAACATTTACTTTTCATAGATTGACTTGCCCAAATTTCGCTCTGACAGTTATTTGTTGGTAAAGGCCAAAGGTCGACCCTCTTGCATAAGGAATGCTCCAATTCCTTTCCCGAAAGAATCACATTCCATGACAAAGGTCTTTGTGAAATCAGGAAGGGCCATGACTGGAGTGGTTCACATGACCATATTCAAGGTTTGAAAAGCCTGAGCAACTGCGAGAGTCCAAGTGAAAGAATTAATTTTAAGGAGAGTAGTGAGAGGTGTCACAATCTATCCATAATTCTTAACAAACTTGATATAATAACCTGTTAAACCCAGAAATACATGCAATATTTTGAGATTCTTTGGGTGAGGCCAATATTGCATAGCTTCAATCTTTTTAAGATCCACCCTGACATCGGCCTTGCCAACAAGATGACCTAAGTACTCGACTTCTGAGGCCCCAAAAGCACATTTATATTCTTTGAGGAAAATTTGGTGCTGAGAGAGTATATGGAGAACTCAATCCACATGAGAAATATGGGTTGTCCAAGTTTTACTATAGATGAGGATATCATCAAAGAAAACGCAGACAAAATGACGGAAAAAAAGGACGGAAGACATGATTCATGAGGATTTGGAAATTGGAGGGAGCATTACACAAGCCAAAGGGCATGACCAAAAACTCATAATGGCCCTCATGAGTTCTAAATGTATTCTAAGTAATGTCTTCCTCGTTCATGCATATCTGGTAGTAGCCAGAATGAATATCAAGTTTAGTAAAGAACTGGGCACCACTTGATTCATCCAAGAGGTCATCAATGACAGGAATGGGAAATTTTTCTTTAATGGTGAGTTTGTTGAGGGAACGTAAGTTAGAACAGATGCACCAAGAACCTTATTTATTAAGGACCATGACCATAGGAGAAGAGTGGGGGCTCGTACTAGGGTGGATAACACCTGTGTTGATCAATTCTAGAACAATATTCTCAATTTCATTTTTTTGGGAAAAGGGATGACGATAGGGACGGATATTGGGAGAAAGGTTGTCGAGAACAAGGGGACTGGAATGATCATGAACACCATGGGAAGGAGGGAGTCCCTGGGGAGTGGAAAAAACCACTTGATGTTTAGAGAGGATGGATTGGAGGTCTTGTGGCACAAAGGGTGTCCCAGTGGCTTGAATGGCATGGAGTTGTGCAATAATGCCAAAATGACATTTTTTGAGCAGATTTTTCATGCAATGGGAACTGATGATCTCTGGGGAACTGGTGATGATGCATTGGAACATATATTGTTGGCCATCTTGTTTGAATTTCATGGTTAATTCCTTAAAATCCATGAGAATGGGACCCAAAGTCCTTAGCCATTATGCACCCAAAACAATGTCGCAATTGCCCATGTCGATAGAAAACATATGATATTTCATGTGGTACTGACTAATTTGGAGACACACATTTTCACAATGCCCTCCACATTTCATGGAACTTCCATTGGCAATCATGATTTGAAATTATTGATTGCATGAATATAGAAATTAGTTTCTTGGGAAATGCGGCGATGAATAAAATTATAGGTCCTTCCACTATAAAAAAGAATGATGACCTTCCTATGCTTAATGTAGCTAATTATCTTGAGGGTTTGGGGAGCAGAGAATCCAATGAGAGAATTTAGGGAAATGATTGCTTCTACTTCAGGGGGGTCGGAGGGAGGGGTCATTTCATTGGGTTCAGTTGACATGGCCACAAGAGGATCCTCAACATCGTCTTCTAAAACATCCTTCAAGATGGCCATAAAAAAATTATGTTCCTTACACTTGTGCCCTGAAATATGTGTCATCACAATTATAAAAAATGCATTTAAGTTGGCAATTAGCCATTTATTCCCTAGTCAATTTTTGGATTTTTAGTGTAGTAGAAGGAGGAGTGGGAGTGACTGGTTTAGTGCGAGGAATAAAGGAGGGTTTTTGGTTTTGAGAAGAGACAACCTGTTGTGCTTCCTTATCTCTTTTAGTAGCGTTTGACCAACTCTGAGGATGATCCATAAGGACATGGGAACAATTCTCATCCTTGAGGCCATTGATAAAACATTCTAGGAAAAAAGCATTAGACATGCCCTCTGTATGGAAATCCAATCGCTCAAAAGAGGCTATAAATTCTTCCACTATGCCAGATTGTTTCAAGTTTGTCAAATGGCCTAAATGGTTGGTGTCAGTGTCAAAGTGTTCATAAATCTCTGCCACAAAGTGTGTCTAAGCCACATACCCTTGGCAGGCATTTTTTCTCCATTTCCACCATTTCCAACATTCTTTATCTAGATGGAGAACACCATACTAGAGTTTGGAAAACTCATATGTAATGCCATACAAAGAGAAATAATGTTCCATTTGAGTTACCCAGCAAGTGGGATCCGAGCCATAAAATTTGGTCACATCCACACGCGGAAGGTGTAGGTCACGCTGAAAGTGGTGGGTCAAATAAGGGAAGATCTGTAGGGATATGCATATTGGCACAGATCATCGTAGTGAAGGAGACAAACTAGGTATTGAAGGATTCAAGATGGGTAGTGAGGTCTTGTTTGAGGTCCTCCATTTTGGCATCAATGGAGGAATGCATGTTTTTATCGATGATGGAAACATTGTCACTGATTTGTCTCACTTCTTGTTGGGTTTCAGTGAAATTAAAGTGCAAGGAATTGAAGCGAGCTTCCAATTCTTGGCCATGGGTGTGGGCCATGATGAAGAGGGAACACGAAAAGGGGCAGGTGGGACCACACATAAAATGGGTTATGGGTGAATTATATCATCGACATTAGTAAAAAATGGAGTATATTTGCGTTGGTTGTTCGTAAAGAAGATTCAGGAAATGATCAGTTTCCCATCAGTGTCGGAAAAATATGAGAGGGATAAACATTGACATGGGCCATGATGAACCTTTGATATCCAATTACTAATGTGTTTGTTTGGGGTCGGTGAAATCTCAAATATTTAAATCATGGAAAAAAATTTGCATTGACACAGCATTGATCATCGATCCCCAATGAACTTTCGACATTGGCAAGTTTCAAGGGGGGTAATCCAGGAGCACTTGTTTAAACTTATCATTGATCGTCGACCCTTGATACTTTTTCGACATCGACAGGGTAGGATTTTTTGTTAAAACAATTATCTAATGAAAATCCTTGATTCCAAATAACACAATTAAATGAAGATGCCAATCTCAATCGCCACGTGGCTTTGCCGCGTAGGCATTTCGTATGGCCTAGTTTCATCTCAAGTCACCTTAGGTTTCCTTGTGTCCTAGTCACACTTCCAATTCATCATTTCCACATCATCGTTGTACGACAGTATGATCGACGTAAGATTTGTTTCCAAGAGATATCAATAAACATTGTCTAAATAAAAGCATCGACTCCCGATCCACCTATTAAATTAGCGGAATGATGGGACATTTTTAGCACAAAATAAGACCAGATTCTTCCATTTAATAGGCCAATTAATGTTTCTCTCTGCATAATTTTCTACCCCATGCACTGATCAAACAATGGGAATTTGAAATCACTGATGAACCACTTTATAACCTACACCTGCGCCGCCAACCAACGAATGCATTTAAATATCGATCATAATGTGGATCTGGCGGAAGATTTTATAGAACCACACATGCACCTCGAATTGAATAAATGATGCGATAAGGTAAGTATTATCTCCATTTAAATCACTAACACAACTTTGAACACCTACATTTTTCACACAAGTTTCTCATTTCCAGAGCAGCCGAAGAAGCGAAGAGAGTGTCTCAAGAGTTGCATTTGATTCTCAGAATTTCAAAAACAAGTTAAGCTCGTGCGAAGAAGAGGTATGTATTAATTTTATCATTTTGGTCACATTTTTATGTATCAGAATTCTATCTACAAAATGGTGTCTAATGTTGTTCTCTCTAAAGTAAAAACTGCCTCCAAGGAAGCCAATGACCAGATGCTCACCAAGGGCACAAAAATTGAAGGAAGCAGAGATTGGTGAAGGATATTCTCCTGACGTTGCGAAGTAGTTGGAATTTTCTCCCAGAGTGGAACTAGTCATCAAAACATCGACTAAGAAGGAACTTTACCAACCCCATTATTTTGTAGATACAAAAGCAACCACTGGATCAAAGATGATGCTCCCACAATTGGTAGATTTTTTCAACAGAATTAATAGGGAAGATTACTCAGATTTTATCCCCCACAACGACCCAGATGTAAGGGCACTCGACGACCAGGTTTTTCTGAATATCCGACGGTCATGCTTGCATATCATATCCTGTTGAACCCGTGTCTTTCCATAAATTGAGACTCTGGGTTGGATAATCGATCATGCAGACACGCAGAGATGCCTAACCAATGATGAGAGTGGTGGATGTGTTAGAGTTTTTCTCCCGACAAATGTCCAGAAATATCCCAATATTAGGGACCTGGAGGAGCGGTTGAACACAGATTTCATAGCGAAGTTATATGAATTATATGACACCAACTGATTAATGGTATCTTGGTGGAAGGAACACAAGAAATTCACAAATTGGATCAATGAATGGTATGGTACATTGAATCTAAGGGAGCCATATATCTACTTAATGGCTCTAATTTGTCGATTATATAGGGAAAAGGATTGCACTAAGTTCTCAGAGGCATGGATGCCTTTGGAATACACTATGGCTATTTTTGGGAGTAGCTTCAACCGAGGAGAAATCATCTCCAAGAAATTGAGCACTAGTATATTCCAGGATTAGACACCAAAGGAGGGAGAAGTGCCCACTTTTCACATGGCTTCATATCTGCCAGATGTGATCTGTGCAAGGAATGTCTTCGTTGACATGAATCTGAGTTGGCACATCGCAGAGATACATGTACATGTATACTTCAAAATCCTGTGGGAAAATAGGTACAAGAAATCGTATGCTTTCATTTGTGCTGAATTCATAGCTCAGTTTTATTTAATTATTTTCAAAAAATAATGACCAAGACTATCTGTAGTAGCCAAGAAAATGATTTCAAAATTAGGCCATTGGTACCTAGATGAAACCAAGACCTATATTAGGGTGTTCAGGGCCACCAATGCACCACAATTACTCCTCTCTCACATCCCAGATCAGCTCGTCATAGGATAAATATGTTACTAGACCATCCTACAGGGCTATAACGCCACTTTGGTTAAGGACAAGAAAAAACCATTCATACCCTATGGATTCCTTGTAGGTTTTTTCATAGTGAAGGAAACTACGCAAGCTAAACAAGAGGGTTTGAGCCAGCTGGAGTACAAGTTCCCAACAAGCTAATTTTCCAAGCATGACCCTAAAGGCCTAGTTCTCTAGCATGCATCACAAGTCTCTTCCTATTGGCCATACGCACATGATAAGTTTGATGATGAGATTTTTACAGAATATGCTCAGGACTAGAAGGAGGTACTACAGAGAAAATATTATCCAAACATGACTAGGTTCAAAGCTATGAGTATGGATGAGTAAGTCGAAACAATAGAATAAACATCTTAAGAAGCTCTTAGGGTTAGACAAGAAAATAGAGAAGCAGAAGCCACAGAGGCACAAAGGAGGGGAATGTTGTTAGTAGAAGAAGCCCAAAGAGTCATATAGAAGCTAGAGAATGATCCTCAACTAGTATAAATGATGAGGATCACTCGACTTACCAAATAAACATCGGAGAGGAGATAAATGGCTCAGATTCAACCCCACTAGAGGAAACTGTCGGTCTGGAAAATCCCAGAGTTCCATCACCACAGGCCATATCGTCAGTGACCAGTCCAACCCAACATGAGATTCCAAGAACACCAGGTGAAATGGGTGTGCCCAATACCCTTTTTTATATAATAACTATCTATGACAATGAAGAGAGATCAGAGGTCTCTCTTTTAACTCTGATACCAATTACAGAGGACAAAGAACCAGGGGGAACATCTTCTCGAAGTCTCGATGCATCAACTCCAAACCCTCTGTAGGGTGACCATGATGCCGAAAGTATCTTAGACACTGAGCCTCTTGACCTATTGGGGACCCCAAAAGACATCTCCAGGGAGGAGCTAGGTTCAGGTGGACAAAAAGAGGAATTGCAATAGCCAGAGATAGGCACCTCAATAGTAAATCACCAAGTAAGTATTAATCATGTTATTGTCCCTTAAATTTTGGTCGATACCTCACCAGCCGATGAAAACCACATGGAGGTAGAGCCATTGGAACATATGAAATTTTCCCCTATCAAATAAGTACAAGGATCAATCCTAGAAAAATTACATACGGAAGGAATCTTGGGAAACACTCTAACTTGGGGAGACCAAAAAATCCCTGAACCCGTTGAGGAAGTTGTTGATATACAAGTGATTTCTTATGATAGGAAGATGAAATCCATCATGAGGAGGACCAACAAGAAAATAAGATTCATGTTGGATAGCTCGATTCTCATCACCACGAAGGAGAAGTTGCTCAGCACAGAAAACATGAAGACATCTGAGCTCATAGGCATAGGGATGGCTATCACTGATGCCACACTGTATCAATCAAAGAGAGATGAAAAGGAACTGGTTGCTGCACAAAAGGAGCTAGACCATATGCGCTATCTGGAAAAATATTACCAAGACTTAACCGAGGCCACAGTTTTTATGAAGATTGAGTTCCAAGATGCATATGAAAACTTCACAAGTGAAAGACATCTCTTCACTGCATGTGTAGTCGATTATCAAGAAGATACCCTTATGGCACTGGAAACCTAAAAGGACATGGAGATATGGTATGAAAAGGCATAACAAGTTGTATAATGAATCGATTACATCAGCACAGTGCAGAAGGGTCTGGACATGGAGGAGCATGGAATTCGAGTGTTTATGTATAGCAACATCTCCTGGATCAGGAAAGTAGCTAAATACTAGGTAAGTATGGCCCACGAACCTCAGCGAGAGATACAGAAGAGGTGGTCCGAGTGTGAAAGAAGCTGGGAAAAGATCAATTGGGAGATGAAAGACATTGGCCTCCCAGAGTTCAGCTCACTCAAAGACTTTGTCGACTTGCATGACATAGTCAAACGACATGCATAACAGGACTCATCATGGGAAGTGGAGATCATGTAGCTAGAAATAATGACACTGGGTCAAATATAGAATTTTATGGAACATCTAATCAAGGCTCATGCAGTTCTGTAGCGTTTAAGTGCCAAAGTCATCAAACATATAGAGTGAGCAATAGAAGTGAAGGAAACCCTTTCAACCTCGATGGACCAGCACATATTCATGTATTATAACACATGTGAGGATCTCTTCATCAAGTGGTTAGAATACAAGAAGAGTCATCAACTCTAGTAGAACCACAAGACGATTTCCAGAGAACAAAGAGATCAAGTGCCACATGTCAATATTTTGTTTTACTTAACAAAAACTTGTAGCAGTTATTTTTAGTTAGTGATTCTTTATAAATAGGGGGATTGACCTTTTAGAAAGGGTCGATGGTTTTGGGGGAAAGACCCTCTTTTTTAGAATTGTAAAGAATTATTTTGGAGCAAACTTGTTGTCCCTTGACCAAGTTTTGAAGAATACTTGGTCATAATTGACCACTTTTGGGACTACGACAGCTTGCCAAGGAAGGAGCGCAATGTGAAGCGAAAAGTAAGGAAGCAAGACCTATTTTGGGGTCTAGTTTAGGGTTTTGGGTTGATGTAACGGGAAATGGATGTCGGACCATGGGTTTACCCATGTTTAGGCCCATTTTGTAACCTATAAATAGGCAATGTAAATAGGGGAGAAGTAGAAAGATAGCAGTAATAGTAATGTAGTACATCTATGTGATGTATAACTGGAAGCTTAGTTCTAGTAACTGGATCTGTGTGATCAGATGTATCTTAGAGTCCTTTGTGCATGAGATCGGAAAGCTAAATGCAGTTTGGTGTAGTCTTGTGATGAAGAGAAAGTGTTGTTGGGAAAAATACCCTACGGACTAGCAAACTAGGGTCAGACTTGCATGCAGATTTTGACTGAAAAGAAATTACTTTTTTACCTACAACCCAAGAATTAAACCCCTCTTTCACAGTAAATGCATGGAAGAGGACCACTAACCTTATTACCGACGTTCGATGTAGATCCTCTTTTTCTCTTCAATTAATTTCTTGCGCTTCTCCTTCCACAGATGACCTGCACTCAAGACAAACAACAACTATGCATGCATGTTACTTCTCTACTCAAGGGTTAGAAATCTAGCATAAATTAACCAAACCATAGACAATTCATGCATTGGGATGGGAAAAGTATTATTTTTATTATTGAAAATGAATCAACTTACAATCAAAGCTGAGACTGGCCACCGCTCCTTGAACCTGATCCTGGGCTCCTCTTCTTCTGTCCTTCAACTGCTTTGCATTAAATCTCCTTTGGCATGAGGAAAGGCTAAAGGGTTGGGACAATGGATTACGTAAATGGGGAGAGTTTCTTCGCTATATTTTTTCCTTCTTCCAAATGGTACCCCTACCCCTTCTTTTATAGGCTAGAAGGAGCTAGGGCTTTGGACGAACCCTCGGCCATGCATGGCCGGGACTTTCAGTTAACTGACCCATATCTTTTTGTTCCGTTGGCAACTTTCCTTTTTTCGTGCTTTGTTAGGTACACGCAGGCTGTAGTGAGACAGCCAGCGTGCACACGTGTGCAGTAATGGGTTAGGGCGCGTGGGCCTTGACACAAGAGGATTTCCAAAGAGTTGTTCAGCAAATGTTTTGGCAATGAAAGGATATGAGTTGGCCTGATGCCAGGTAAGCATGTGTGGTGCAATTTAGGGTTATAACAGATGCCCCCTAATGTGTGAGGTCATAAGAGAATCTGATGGCCGAAATACATTACCAATCTTTACTGATGTGCCGAACGATTGAGCCCAAGGATTAGGAACCAGGAGGTGTCATCTACAAAATAACAAATGTCTCACCGAGGCAGGCATACCCATGCTCAGGATAAAATAGAACCATGGCTACCAATCAAATACACTGTAGATCCATGTCAAATAACTATAAAGAGTAGCCGCGAATAATACACAGCAGAGCTACATCTCAAAATCAGAAAGATATACATATAGAGTATCCATCTTCCAGAAGTTGATTTGGCCTGACAGTTGTACTTCAGAGCTAGAGAAACAACTTCAAAATATTCTAAAACTCAGTTAGGAGTGTAATATGATTGTACAATTGCACTACCCAGAGGTCTTCGATGTCTCGTCGGTTATGGACTTGATAATCTTGAGGATCGGACTGAAGGCTTCAGTGATTTCGAACAAGGACTTGATTGGACGTTCAGGATGGCCGGGTATGCAGACAAGAGACATATTGTAGAGGGGATGACTTAGTCTTAGTGAAAAAATTCCCTTGGACAATAGCATGACAAGTGATAAGACTCAGGCAGCATATATGTTAATCATAAGTCTACGAAGCAGGAGGCAACGCAAACTCTCCATATGTTTTGAAGAGTAACCAAACGGTGGAGGACACAACTCTATATAGTGAGAAAAGCTTCCTAAGGTCGTACTACATCCCATAGTATGATGATCAAACGGACAGATTTTCTTTATCCAAGGGCGACTCATTATGCTGCCAATAAAGAAAATACTTTTCCCATCCTCTTTTTGGGGTATATTTGATTTTTTTTTTCTTTTTTATAATTTTGGAAAAGGAATAAAGGAATATTACGTTACAATGGAGGAACGAGTACTGCAAACATACAAGATCAAGGCACAAGGACAAGACTGATGTTCTGGTAAAATGATACTCGCGGAAAATCCTCCGGCAGCCAAAGGTGTTAAGACGCAGAAGAAAACTGTCATAAGGCTGGTGGATAAGGTATGCAAATGTGGTTGATAGAACACACAATGGTAACGTCCTTCGATGTAAGTTTAACGAGCCCAGAGAAGGTAAGATCGGTGGTTTTTCATATTTAGAGATTCTGAAAATCATAAAAGGAGACTCTGTTGGGGTACCTTTTTCAACAATAGTCTATTCGGTTCGAAAAAGGGATAAACTAGCACCGATTAGACGTCAATTCAAAACCATTTTAACGAGTGTGACAAGGACAAGATCACTCGGCTATTTTTTCACTTTTAAGGAGTCTGAAAAAATCTTAACTATGGACTCCGTCAAGAATATTCTTCTGGACCAATTTAATGAGTGTGAAAGAATAAGGTCACTCGGCGATCTTTTCAATTTTAGGGAGTCTGAAAAGAGCTTAACTATGGACTCCGTGGGGGTTTCTTTTTCGTAAATTTAGTCCCTCAGGCTCGAAAAAGGAATAAAATTATACCTGAGAGTACTCTTCTAAAGAATGGGAATTCGATAGAGTATACCTTTGTTCGTATAGTTGACTGTCCGGACCGAAAAAGGGGTAAACTACCGCTGGATAGACATGACTTCAAATTTCAGTTTAACGAGCGTGAAAGGTCACAAGATTGCTCAGCAATCTTTTCATTTTTAGAGGGTCTAAAAAGGGCTTAAAAGGAGACCCGTTATTTTTGGGGAGTCCTGAGGGTAAGAAAAAGAGTGAAAAAGACTCATGCAAATGAGGCTCAAATTCATATTCAGGAAAGACTATACGAACTCCCGAGCCTACAGTGTTTTTAGAAACAGCATGGACACCATAATGCAACCAGGACCTACCTAGGGCACCCATGTTCTGGTAAGCTCTACCACCAAGTCGCGACACTTCTAGAGCAGATATGACGGTTTTGTGTCACAACCTGATGGGATCGATCCTATAGCATAAGAAAAAGGAAACGAGATGCAAAATTTGGGGTGGTATCCTAACCTATATGCTCAAGTTGATTTTTGAAAAAAAAAAAAATTATGGACCGTCAATATTTTTTCGAAACTCAAAAAAAATTGTCCCAATACCTGATCAAATCCCTCCCATATAACTCATGGATCACTCTAAATGGTTTTTGGTATAAATAAACTGATAAGGGGGGCCAAAAAAGTGACAAAAAGAGGCCAAAAAGTCTATAAATAGAAGCTGGAAGCTCATTATCACCATTGTCGATTTGGAAATTGACTCTGGAGCCAAAAGACCCCCTTTGCCAAAGATAGTGATTCTGGGAGCTACAGTGGACGAAATGAACTTCTGCTTAGACCAAGTACGTACAAACTCCCTTTCCTAGCTATTCAATACTTCAATTTAATTATTTAGTTGGTTTTTTGGGTGGGCGTCGACCTTAAAAAGGTCGACCCTAGGTACACACGGCCTGTCTCTGGACAGGCTGCATGTACACGCGGGTAGAGTAAAGTCTGCCCATGTGTACACGCGCCTGTCACCTCTACAGCCCGCGTGTACCTCCCTTTTATGATGAAAAAGAAAACTAAAAGGAAGTATTGACCCTCCTTTACCTTGCTGTGTTGGCAGGATGTATGTCCAGTGGAGGGAAAGGGAGCATGAGGCAATCAGTGAGTTGGTTGTTGCAGATCTGAATGTTGTGGCCATGTTAATGCAATGCAGTTTACTCAAATTGTTTCTATGTCCGTTTATGCGCACGCAACCATGGATACTAAATGCCTTGATTGATTACTGGCATCCTAATGCAGAGGCATTTATGCTAGAGGGGCAATAATTGGTGCCCACCACCGAGGATATTTACTTTCTGACTGGCCTCTCAAGGAGAGAGGAACTAGTCAACTTCCAGACTTTTCCTGTGGGGGCGAGCAAGATCTCGGAGTTGATAGCTGAGCACTATGAGCCTGGAACCGAATGTGCGGGCTCCCAGGTACCCATTAGCAATATTACCAACTTAGCGCTATAGACTATCTTGTTACTGATTGGGCGGATTACCGGATCAGTATCCGTGCATCAGGCTTCGCGCGCACAGATGAACTATGCCATCCAGTGCATGAATGCACAAATTTTTGATTGGAGTACCACACTGCTTGAGTGCATGAAGAGGCAATTGACAGACTGTCGACAACGGACATAGAGGAACTTCGGGTTTGGGACCATCTTGTGTTCATTCTTTTTTGAGAGAGTTTCGAGTTTCAGTCCTTGGGTTGTAGTACGAGGACATCAGGCCTCTTTCCTTGCAGTGTGTAGATGGGCAGTGTCACTGCCGCGACAGGGTGGTGGAAGGACCATTGAGTCCTTCAATGATGATTTCTTTGCTTGGCTGTCACGACAGATCCCTGTTATCGAGGACTACCCATATGCAGGGATAGATTTCTCTAGAGATCCTGAGATACCCATGCCTCCTGGTGAGGAGTGAGGGGAGATGGGTAAGTCTCTACCTTTGTAGTTTTTTTGTTTGCATATGTAATTTTTATGTCTTTTTGTTATATATATCATTTTTTTGTATGCCAGAGTATTTGACAGGTAAACGTTTGTTGCATGCAGATGTGGGGCCCATGCGACCTGCCAATTATGCACAGAACAGGCATCGTCCATGGCCAGAAGCCGTGGCTGTCGTAGCTGGGGGAGAAGTAGTAGAAGGGAACCTCCCAGCCAGAGAGGCCGAGAGGGTCCTTAGACGAATTGAGCGGAACTTCACTGCGCTCACTCACACAGTCCCGATGACAAAGATAGATGACCTACCGCCATCCATGCAGCCTCATGTTGTGGGGGCACCTCAGACATAGGTCTGATTATTTAGGCGTTTAGCCCATGCTGTAGATGATTATAACAGGGCCCATAGGCCCTGAATAGACTTAGACTTTTGATGTGCCACGAGCACCTACTTGTATATATTTTTTGAGGGCACAAGCTCGGTGACTTGGTACTATTCCCATTTTTGAGGCACTTGCATCCATCTATGTACTCTGAGTATTTTGTGATGTTTATATATGGTTTTTATATTTTTGTGTCTTATGGATTATATGTGCAAAAATGTATTTACATGTTTATGTCCATGTTATTTTATATGTGGGCGAGATGCCAATCTAAAATTTGATTTGCTAGAGTATCTGTAATTAGGTTTAATCTCCTAGGAACATGAAAATATGTAATATAATCAAAGTTTCATTCTAAGAGACGTACGCTAAGGAATCGTCGGTGTAAAGTTGGATCATGAACCCGGTATACTCTGTTTAGGTGCGACACAACCAGTTGAGCGTCAAGATAGACCCAAAGATGAGAGATACGCAATGACAAGGCGTCACGAAGCAACTCAATAACTGCACTATACTCAGCGACATTATTTGTGGTGTCACCTAAGCATATACCTACGGAAGATAACAACTGACCCTGTGGTGTAAAGATTACCTAGAATGCGGAGGCAAGCCTCCACGTGTGTCGACTAGCACCGTCTGCATACCCAACGAACACCTTGGACTCACTTGACATCTGCCATATTGACAAAAGATAACATCAATGACACGTCCATAATACTTTAAAAGAAACTTAAAAAGTAATAGTACAAATACTATACATATGTTACAAAAAGTTACCCACCATGACCTGTCTATGAGTAATACTTCTTGAGGTAGAGCCCATTTCTAGGCTCCACCAAAGCATTCCCTTAAAAATCAACCAAATGATAAGCACCCTTTTTTAATACCTCTTTTATAATGAAGGGTCCAAACCACATGGGTTTAAACTTTCCTACCCCCAGGGGGTCCTTGTCTTGGTCATAGACCAGGACAAGGTCTCCTTCAGAAAAAATCCGAGGACAAACAGACCTATCATATTGACACTTGACCTTATGTTTATGAGCCTTGTTGGCCAGGGCTGCATCGCGACACTGCTCATCAAGCTGCTCAAGGTGTACTAACCATTCTTCAAGTGGAGAAGTGTCTAGCAATAACTGTACTGCCAATTTCAGAGATGGGATTTGACATTCGATGGGCAAGACTGCCTCCAGCCCATTAATAAGTTGGAAAGGTGAGAAATCGGTTGCAGTCTTAACAGATGTTCGGTAAGCCCATAATGCCGAGTATAACATAAAATGCCAATTTGACTTGGCTGACTTGATAGTTCATTGTAGAATAGTCTTAAGAGTTTTGTTTATAGCTTCCACCTACCCATTGGCTTGGGGGTAGTAAGGTGATGAATGTTTCTGCCGTAACCCAAGATTTGATGTTAATTCGGACATCATTTGGTTCTGAAAGTGACTACCATGTTCAGTGACAATCTCTCTTGGGACGTCGAACCTTGCTATGATCTGGTTGAATAAGAAGAGAGTTGCAATCTCTCCGTCATCTTTAAACGTTGGCATAGCTTCGACCCACTTAGTGAAGTAGTCGTCAGCTACTATGATATAGCAGTGCCCCCTTGCTGAAGGGGGGTTGCATGTAGTGTAATCAATCCCCCACTTAGTGAAGGGACCAATTGTGATGACAAGAAACATAGGAGCGAGATGTGCCCTCATCTTCTGAGAGAAGACTTGGCATGGATGGCACTTCTTGACCGATTCGATACAATCTTTGATGAGTGTCGGCCAAAAGTAACCTGCTCGTAGGATCTTTTGGGATATTTCCAACCCAGATAAATGACCGCCACAAGCTCTAGTATGACAATTGTTGAGCACTATGACGACCTCCTCATGATTGAGACATCAACGCAAGATGCAGTCTACACCTCTCCGATACAACGTATCAGCGAGTATGAGATAATTCTTAGCTTGATGGCGTATCCGTCAACGCTCGTCACAAGAAGCAAAGGTGGGGCACTTCAAAGTCTGGAGATAGATAAGTATATCTCCGTACCAGGGGTCTAAAGATGCAATCAAAAACATATCCCCTCGGATAGGTGATTCCTCAGGCACAACGTCACCTGACTCAATCGGAAGTTTCGAAATAAGCTCTGCGAAGACCAATGACTTCTTGGACTTTACTGAAACAAAGTCAAAGTCAAACTCTTGGAGGATGACTATCCATCTACTGATTTTTCCACCTATAACTCGTCGTGTCAACATGTATTGGAATGGATTCATGACATCAATGACAGTGGTCTTACGAAACAAAACATAGTGACAGAACCGTTGAACAGCATGAACTGCTGCCAACGCAAGTTTTTCGATATGAGAATAATTGAGTTCTGGTCCTACGAGGCCTCAGCTCAGGTAATAGATCACGTATTATGAAAATGAATCGTCTTCCTGAACTAAAACCATGCCTATGGTTGACTCTGCAGTAGCTATATATAATAAGAAATCTTTGTTATAGTTAGGTGGTCATAGCAGAGGTGCGGTTGTGAGGGCGTGTCTTAATGCATCAAAAGAGCATTGAGCGGCTTCGTCCCAAAAAAAAGGAATGTCTTTCTTTAGCAAACGCATAAATCCCTTCGTGATTTTGGCATAGTTGGCGATGAAGTGTCGTAAGAAGTTTGCCTTGCCTTGTAGACTATGAAGTTGTAAGATTGTGCGTTGGGGGGGGAAACTGGATTATTGCCTCCACCTTAAGAATATTGACCATGATCCCTGTTGTTGATATGATGAAACCTAACAAATGTCCTGACGTTACGCAAGAAGCTGCACTTGTTTTGATTCAAGCGAATCCTGAAGTAGCGACAACATTCGAAGATTAGTCTAAGGTGTGTGAGATGATCCGTTCGCTTGCGAGAGCATGATGCTAAATCATCTAGATAGGCCTTGACTATATGCTTGAGGTCATGAAACACAAAATACATGGCCCACTGGAATGTGGCTCCAGCATTTTTAAGGCCAAAAGGCATCTTATGATATGCGAATGTACCCCACGGACAAATGAATGTCCTTTTGTGTTGGTCTTCAGGTTTGATTTGGATTTGATTATATCCCGAAAAACCATCCATGAACGAAAAGGATTCACAACCGGCACATTCATCAATGATCTAGTCAATGAATGGTGTTGGGAAATTATCTTTGGGACATGCCTTGTTCAAATCATGGAAATCGGTACATACACAAATCGTGCCTTGTTTTTTATTAACCGGCACAGGGTTTGACACCCATTGAGTCAAATGAATAGGATAAATGAAACCTGCCTTTAGCAATTTATCAACCTCAATCTTGATGGCTGCTGCTTTCTTAGGATTGATTGGACAAAGTTTTTGTCGAACAGGCTTGGCATCAGGATACATTGTGATTTCATGTTCAACTATTTTTGGATCTATACCTGGCATTTCCTCATAAGACCAGGCAAAAACGTCGCAGAATTCTTTGAAAAGATCTGTGTAAATTTGAATCTCTTTGGGGGAGCAATCCGCTCCGATGAAGACATTCTCCACGACACCAGGGTTTCGGGAGATGTCGATGGGTATAGTTTCAGCGATAGTCTCCATATTACCCTCAGCATAAATTTCCTGCATAGCTAAGAGATTAATAGGACATGGCTGATCTCCTGTCATGGTAACAGTGAATTATCCTGCCTCGATTCAACTTAACTTTGGGAGGAAATATGATATGTGATGAAGATCTTCCCAAGGTTTGTCCGAACTAGTCATTTCTTCGATTACTACTTCGTCCGAAGGAAAGACTAAGTCTAACGAATCGACGTTAGCTAGAGAACCCTGAGCCCAAATAGGCTCTAGAAGTGGATCCAATTCTTGTGCCGGAGTCGGATCAGGGTTAGCTGAGGCTTGCTAGACTAAATAGTACACTACCTCAGCGGCCAACAAGGGCATGGACATGCCGGGGTGCCCTATCGCATCCATCATGGCTGATGGGGAAGGAAGAATCCAAGGATCCTCAACGTAAGTCGTGCGGAACGACGAAACTTGAAAAATCTCAACCTTATGGTGATTAGATATAAATTTGACATTGTCATGAGGAGGTGGGTAATCGAAGGTACCCATCAAGGATGGGCACAAACCAACTCCTACGTTAACGACACCTGGTTGAGGATTATCAATCATAGGGACCGTGGATGCCCCCAAAGCTGGGTCAAGCCTGGAGAAAGATAGTTGATCAATGGTCACTATCCGACCCTCGTGTGGAAACAACAAGACTCGGAAAATTGTAGCAACCACATCTTGCATAGCATAAGTCCAACTCCTTCCTAACAAGAGGTTATAGTCGAGGGGAGCATCGACTACTTCCACTTCGACACACACAATTTTCCCTCCTAACTGCACAGGGAAAGAAGGAACGATGCCATGTGGTCGGAAAGAACGACCATCGAAAGTAGTGAGGAGAGTAGGTGAAGGAGACAAAGTGGGTTTTCCAATGGCCTTCCAACATGATAACGACATAACGCATGTCGAGGCACCCTCGTCAACCACCGTGCGAAAGATATTCTGTGTAAAAGTTTTCGTGGGATGAGCCACTACTATCTGAAATGCTATGTGGTAAGGCAGACGATGTTTTAAGTCATTTGTATCTAACATGATGGTACTTGGATTACAAGTCTCAGTAGAGCCCAAAGTAGTTAACAAGGCTATCCTCTGAGCAGGGCAGCTTTGGAGGACCTCCAAAGCAGACATCGCACAAGGGGTTTGCGATAAATCCTCCACCACAGAGTAATTCTGGGTGGCCCTTGCATTTGGGTTGTGAGAATCTTTCTTAAATGCACCCTTTGGAATGCATGTCATTGTTTCTCCCAATGTCTTCTCGATCTGTAGAGGAAGAGATGGGAGATCAGCTTCTTTACCCTTCTCAGAAGCACTTGGTTTACTATAGTCGTGCGCTCTAGTCGTTATGAAAGCATCACTCCTAACCATATATACGTTCATGTATGAGGGATTGTTTGGGGGAGGGAAGGTTTCTTGGTTGCCCCCTTCTATACTTGTAGAGGCTTGAGTTAAATTTTGCCCATGTTGAAAAGGATTAGTCAACATTGCCTGTTGTTGTTGTGTGACAAACTTTTGGGCCTTTGCAAGTTGAGGACAAAGATGGGTCAGGTGGTCTTCCGCACACAATTTGCACGGATACCTCACCTTTCGCTTTTCTATAGTCTCCCCGCCAGCATTATCAGTGGGTTTTTTATCCCCCTTACCCTTCTTTCGTTGATTTTTCTTCCCTTCAGGCTACTGGGTGGCCTTTGGGTTAGTCGACTGCACGGAGTGTACTTCCGATGTTTGGGTAGGGGGAGTAGCCAAAGCAGTAGTTTGGCTAGCCGCTGTGTGTTGAATGGATAACTGTTGCAATTGTTTTGTCAATTGCTCAGCGGGCTTGGTTTGTGCTTAACCAACAATACCATCGGCATGTGGTCCAGCTCTCTGTCTAGTTTTATCCAGTATCGAACATGGCACATCTGGCAGGATGTTGTATAATAAGCCAGACTAAGAATATATGAGCTCAAACTGTTGAGCCCTCATGATGGCATCTTCTTCGGAGAAAACTCCGGAAGTCGCGACGTCTTTGGATAATTGTGGGACCAAAGACTTAAGGAACCACTCAAGCAGGAATGCTGGTGGGACTGGTACTTTGATTAGACTCTTCTGGTGTCTCCACTCTCGAATATGATCATAGATATGGTCCACTGTTGTCTGTTCGAAATTGGTGAGCAGCTCTATGCCAGCGTCGTATCTCACAGGTAACTAGAAATGGTTAAGGAAGGCCATTGCCAGTTCTCCAAAAGAATAGTATCTTGAGTGATCGAGCTCGATGTACCATTTCACATCACTCCCGATAAGAGTGCGTTGAAACAATTGCAACTGTACGGAGTCATCTTTCAATGAGTTAGATGAACACCAAAGATGGAAGGTAGTCACATGATCACCTGGATCTTCATTAGGCTTGGCCTCGAACTTTGGAATGTCTGAAGGCAACTTCGTTGGAATAGGAGGCCAACGTGGATCATGACAAATAGGATCATTTAACAACTTTGTCAAATCTGGCAAGTGTAAAGTTGCCAGGAATGCTAGTTTGGGTTGCTGCTGATAACCTGGGAAAAAGGGTCCTGGAGTTTGAATGGCACTAGATTGCCAGGAAAATTTTGGTTGCTGGCCTGGATTCTGGTAGAAACCATGGCCCTAACCAGTGTAAGGATTTTGCATTTGTAGAGACATCATTGGATGATTTCCCACAAAGGACATAGGGTGTTGGGCATGCATCGTGTTTGAAGGACTTTGAGAAGGATTACCCCATGCCGGTCCTGATGGGAGAGGCATAGTAGTCTGTCCAGGGTTCCATTGAATATGGAAAGAATTACCTGAGAATGACATTCCAGAGGAGGGAACGGATCCTTGTCCTGAGTTCCAAGGTCTTGCTATATGTGCCCCCTGCGCAGGAATAGTACCCTGCGTAGGAGTAGACTATCCAAAAATGGGATTGCCCCCAGACGAGAAAGAGGTGGATGAGAAAGTGTTGTTACCAAACGTCCTGTTCCAAACAAACGGTGATGAACCTACCGGCATACTGTGCGCAGGTGTTCCTTGACTCCCTGCTCCAAATAAACTAGTGTGTGTAGGCTGCCCAACAAACTGTTGATGCAGACCACCAAGCGAAGGGGACGAAAGAGGGATATGACCTCCAGTGTAAGGAAAAGCGTTAAAAGGGATAGGAGTTCCCCCAAGTTGACCTTGCAGAGGATCATTAGAGCTCCTTGCCCCCAGATCCAAAGTCTGTAAAGTGGAGTAGGTTAGTGTAGGACTTGTACCCAAACTAGGCATACCGTATGAGAACGGAGGGCCTGTCGCACTAGGTGTGAAGGGGGTTATGGCCGCTGCCATAGACAGGTTCGGTCCACTGTGTGACATAGTTGCGGTCGAGACCATGGTGGCTCGGACCGACGATGGTAAGTTAGGAGATGATTCTCTTGTGGTAGCAACATTGGTGGGAATGGAAGAATTCCCAGAAGAAGTCACAGCGTTTGTTTCCATAGCTGTGTGAGGAACTATCTGGCGTTCGTGAAATTGGATTGGTGCAATAAACGATGCCTAGATATCAGTGGTTGGGGTTTCAACCGAGCCAAGAATCAGAGTAAAGAATCACACAATGGCAATAAAAACAAACAAAAACTCTCATGCTTGTCTAAAAACCAAAAAAAAGAATTTTTTTTTTTTTTTCTTGTCAAACATTAACTGAGAAAAAACAAGATAAGGGTAAGATGACCTAACCTACTAACTGTTCAACCCTAGACTCAAACACCTAAGAGGAATACTTCTCATCAAAGGAGGGGATGACTGCCCCACCCTGAACAAAAAGTAGCCTGTCAAGCACGCTACTATCACTAAAACAGCATGCATGCAAACGCATGCTGAGGAGAGACCGGAAGCGTGTACACGTGGGCTGACTTTGTATAGGCCGCGTGTATGTCTAAATTCTAAGATAAAAATGAAAACAAGTAGTCCAACCCAGGAAGAGGACTCTGGTATTGACAACCAAGGTCCCTTGAATGCTTGGATGCTCTTTCTAACAGAAAAGAAAAATAATGCAAGGAATAATAAGGAGAAAAAAACAATCTGAGATAGGACTGTGAACCAGAAAGACTCAGACGGGATTCCAGAAAACCCCCTGAGAATGTATAATTCTGACAGGGAAGAGGAGGACTGCCTCTAAATCTCTCTGAACTCCTACACGCTACTGCTATCTCTACAGCTAGCGTTCACACGTGGGCTGCAAGAGGATAAGGTGTGGGTACACACGTGCAGGCCTTCTGTAGGCCACATGTACCTCTGTGTGTCCCGACAACTATCGTCAAGCAAAAGTCAGGGAAAACTGGTATGGAAAACCAGACTCCCTGCTAGCTCAGACCTTACAGAAAAACACAGGCAAAGAATAATAGAAAACCTAATCCTTAAACTACCCAAAAACTCAAATAAATCCAGAAACCCTAAAGAGTATTCTCCCCAGTATGGTCGCCAATTCTATTGTTGGGAAAAATACCCTACGGACTAGTAAACTAGGTTCAGACTTGCATGCAGATTTTGACCGAAAAGAAATTACTTTTTTACCTACAACCCAAGACTTAAACCCCTCTTTCACAGTAAATGCATGCAAGAGGACCACTAACCTTATTATCGACGTTCGATGTAGATCCTCCGTTGCTCTTCGATTACTTGCTTGCGCTGCTCTTTACACAGATGACCTGCACTCAAGACAAACAACAACTATACATGCATGCTACTTCTCTACTCAAGGGTTAGAAATCTAGCATAAATTAACCAAACCATAGACAATTCATGCATTGGGATGGGAAAAGTATTCTTTTTATTATTGAAAATGAATCAACTTACAATCAAAGCTGAGACCGGCCACCGCTCCTTGAACCTGATCCTAGGCTCCTCTTCTTCTTTCCTTCAACTGCTTTGTGTTAAATCTCCTTTGGCATGAGGAAAGGCTAAAGGGTTGGGACAATGGATTATGTAAATGGGCAGAGTTTCTTTGCTATATTTTTTCCTTCTTCCAAATGGTACCCCTACCCCTTCTTTTATAGGCTAGAAGGAGCTAGCATTTTGGATGAACCCTCGGCCATGCATGGCCGGGAGTTTCAATTAACTGACCCATAGATTTTTGTTCCATCAGCAACTTTCCTTTTTTCGTTCTTTGTTAGGTACACATGGGCTGTAGTGAGACAACTAGCGTGCACACGCATGCAGTAATGGATTAGGGCACGTGGGCCTTGACACAAGAGGATTTCCAAAGAGTTGTTCAACAGATGTTTTGGCAATGAAAGGATATGAGTTGGCCTGATGTCAAGTAAGCATGTGTGGTGCAATTTAGGGTTATAACAGTAAGGAAGAAGGATCTAGCGAGCTGTGCAGATCTTTTGTCCTGTGCGAAGTAAGGGTCATTAAAGCTTTGTGCTGTAACTGCTTGACCAAGATAATATAAAGAAGCCTTTGTGGACGTAGCCCCAGAGTGGGGTTGAACCACAGTAACTGTGTGTATAGTTCTTTGTGCTTCGCTCTAACGTGTTTATATCTTTCTTGGCTAAGTGCTTGATGTGATTAAGTAGATCTAGTTATGCTCTCTGCTGATGATATATGAATGAACGTTAGATATGATATATAATATGCTTAGTTCTTGATTTGTTGAATCTAACCTATATTTGTGTGGCTAAGTACTGAATCATCCTTAGTATAAGTATTCACTGCGATGCTCTGTGCTTTTGGCGAAGTGTATTGACAAATGTATGTTAAGGAATAACTGATGCTAAGTGCGTTGTAAGAAAGATAATCACATATCTTTGTCCCAACTAAGGTTGCAGACATCTGAGTCATGCAACCACCCCTGCCTCTACCTCGGGTGAGACTTCATCTGCTTCGCAGGTGTTGCCGAAAGGGCCGGTAGTTAGGGTTTTGTTGGTGCTCTATTGAGCATTGAACCCTTGGTCTGCCCCTGTGCCAACAAATGGTTTTGTTGCTAGGACCTGAAACTGTGATTGCTGGGAACTGAAGAAAAATAAGCTTTGTGCAAAATAATCTATGTGCGTAGATCTGTTTCCCTAGTGTGCAATGTTTTGTTTAACCTATGAAGATTTGTGCCAAGAAAGAGAGGTCATATCTAAAGAAGAGAGGTCAAATCTGAAGAAAGAGAGGTCAGATCTAAAGAAAATAGGTCATATCTGAAGAAAAGAAATCAGATCTGTGAAGAAAGAGGTCAGATCCGCAAGAAAAAGGCAAGATATGTAATCTATGTGCTTTGATAAAGTTAAGAATAGTTAAAAGTCTTAGATCCTGAAGCTTTGTGCTCTATAGAAGTAAGATAAGTGGAATTTTTTGTTTCTAAAGCATGGATTTAGGTATGTTTGATAGATTCTATCCTAGCTTCAAAACTAGGGCATTAATATATAAAAGAAAGTTTGATATAAATAGATCTAATAAGTATAGTGATAGATATGTTATACCTATGCATTGAAAGAATGTTTGGACTAACAAGTGGATGCAGGATCCTAGAAAGAGTTTTTTGCAGGCTAGTCACCATGATCTTGGTGCGCAGTACAAAAGGATTTGGGGAACATATAAACAAAAAAGAGGATTAACCCTCTGTTATATGTTACAGGTATGAACTAACTGAGAGGGGGGGGTGAATCAATTAGTGTAAATTATTAACAATTTACTCTCAGTTTTGACTTTGAATCATTAATCTTAGTGGCAGTGAGTCTTTACTGTGAAATCCAGAGTTATAAACATAAAGCAGATAGTATAAAGAACAGAAATCACACACAGCATTCATTCACAAGTATGAGACACAGATTTTTCAAGAGGAAACCCAACCAGGGAAAAAACCTCGTCTTCTTAAGATGTTCAGCAAGCTTCAACTTCGTTACATCTCATCTTTTATGAGCACCAACTCATAGAGGCTACAACCTCAAATTGCCAGCATCAACTGGCTGAGAGCACCAACTCCCACAGAATCCCAGCACCCACTGGGTGGAAACACCGACTTCCTTTTTACTTCAGCACCAACTGAATGAAGGCACCAACCTTCAGATTCTACAAGAACCCACTTGCAGAGAAAGAGACATACGTCTCCCTAGCACCACCCTACCACCCTAATTTTTCA
>ML797385.1:229443-257844 GCA_009831015.1 Picea engelmannii
ATTCATTCACAAGTATGAGACACAGATTTTTCAAGAGGAAACCCAACCAGGGAAAAAACCTCGTCTTCTTAAGATGTTCAGCAAGCTTCAACTTTGTTACATCTCATCTTTTATGAGCACCAACTCATAGAGGCTACAACCTCAAATTGCCAGCATCAACTGGCTGAGAGCACCAACTCCCACAGAATCCCAGCACCCATTGGGTGGAAACATCGACTTCCTTTTTACTTCAGCACCAACTGAATGAAGGCACCAACCTTCAGATTCTACAAGCACCCACTTGCAGAGAAAGAGACATACGTCTCCCTAGCACCACCCTACCACCCTAATTTTTCAAAATAGATATTGCTCAAATCAACTTATACATTCTGATATAGCTTGCATACCCATTTCTGTTGATCTGCTCTGCATTCTTTACTGTCTCTGATCTGCTGCTCTGCTTCATTGTCCTCTGCAACCCATTCTCAGCTTCTTCACCTGTTACGCAGGTTCTCCTCCTTTTCTCACATCCAGAGCGCTCCCTCTTTCTCACATTAACAACAGCAATTCATCTCTGTTCCAGCGCATTATATAGATTCGCCACATGCAGAGGTTTTCCATGCGTTTCTCAACTCCAACTCTAGTTTCCCTTTCTTTCATTCTTTCTTCTGCTTTTCGCATGCCAGCATTCTCCTTGATTTTCTGAACTACCTCTTTGCATGCCTCCTTTACACATGCCACCTCATGCAATGTTGTCCTAACTGCTAGTCTATTTTTAGACTAAAAGTCTTTCTACTTTTATTAACTCCAACTGCAGTTTCCCTTTTCGTTTATTCGTTCTTCTGCCTTTCGCGTGCCATCATTCTCCTTGATTTTCTGAACTGCCTCTTTGCATGCCTCCTTTACGCATGCCACCTCATGCAATGTTGTGTTCCAGCATCTGCGTTTCAGCATCTGTGATTCAACATTTGTGTTTCAGCATCTACGTTTCAGCATCTGTGATTCAGCATTTGTGTTTCAGCATCTACGTTTTAGCATCTGTGATTCAGCATTTGTGTTTCAGCATCTACATTTCAGCATTTATGTTCCAGTATCTCTTGTGCGTGTTGTCAACCTTGACTGCTTCATAACCGATTGCCATCAATGACAATCCTTGACCGTCTTCGTCATCTCCTGAGTTGCAGCATTTGTGTCTGTGTTTCAGCAACTGTGTGCCAGCATCTGCGATTGTGTTTCAGCTTATATGTTCTAACACTTGTGCGTGCTCTATAACCAACCGATTGTCATCAATGACAACCTTAACCATCTGCATTAGCTTCTGTGTTCCAGCTCTGTTTCAGCACTGTGTTTCAGCGTCTGTGTTCGCATTTGTGTTGTAGCGTTTGTGTTCTCCATAAACAATCGATTGCCATCAATGACAACCTTGATCATCTGCGTCATCTCTGCTGTAGCCAGATTTCCAACATTATAGTTGTAGAAGACTGGGACATCTTGCTAAGGAATGCCCTGGGAGAAGACCTAGTTGCCTCTGTTGTAAGGTTATGGACCATAAAGTATTGGATTGCCCTAGAATGATTACTAGGCTTGAGACACTGAATATGGAGCAAGAAAACCTTGAAGGAGATCAAGAGACCAAGATTATAGTAGAAACCCAAAAAGAATCAGAAAAGATATTGCTACAGATGAAATATACCTTGAATGACCACCGACATGTTAGGCTATCAGAGATATTCAATGAAAAGGATAAAATCGAAGAAAGAATAGGGGAATTTGACATTGACTGTACTATTGGTGAAGAAACACAAATGAACATTATGCTAGAAAGAACTTGGGAAGCTATAGGAAAGCCTTCCATGATCCCTTCCCTAGGAGGAACAAGTTTCCTCAGAGGAAAGCTAGTAAACCTATGTGGAAGGCTCGCCCGGATACCTATGACTATTAATGAAACTTCAACAAAGGAAGACTTTGAGATCATTAAATTTTTTGAAGATAGTGCCCCATTTACCATTCTCATAGGGAAACCTTGGATTGATAGAGAACAAGGCAAACGAAAAGAAGAAGAAAAAGTTTTGGAACAGAAGAAGCAAGAGTTAAAAGACTTTATGACCAAAAGGATCGTGCACTTGATTGAAGAACAGAAGAGCATATCATAGATATTCAATATTAGCAACTCCGATGTCGAAGCTAAGAGAACACTTGAGGATCCGCAGAAGATCGAATTACCTATTTTTGATACAAAAGAAGTATTATCAAGGAACCCTAGGAAAAAATTTCAACAACGTGAAGTAACTAAGACCACAGAAGATAAACATCAGAATGGTAAAAGCATTACTGAGATGAAGCTCACTGGGAAGAAGGCTAGGAAGTTAAGAAAGAAAAGGGATAATACTATAAGGTTACAAGAAGTTCTAGAGGACACTTCGCAGCAAGAAGAATTGTAGAATTGGAGCTTCGTCGAGATATCAGAACAATGACATAGAGTACTTCACCATGACGAAGAAATATAGCCATTGGAACCAATATACCCATTCGACCGCCACTCCAAACAGATCGAAAAGTAGTTATGGGTTACCACTAGACCATTGGATAGCACCAGAATGGATAGAACGAAGTTAATGAAGGCCCCATGTCTATTGCAAGCAGGTCGTTGCTAAGATTTCCTACTTAACCCATCAAACCACGCACTGAGAATACTTTTTTCTAACTAAGAATATGAGCATGAACCCTAAGCTTTACTTACTTTCCTTGCTATTCACTGTAGTCTTTGAATTCTTGTTGCACCCGAGCTAGCTGACCCAAGGTTGTATGTCGGACGAGCTCAGCATTGTTGAGAAAATTCTTGAAGAATTTCTAATTGATTTAATGACTGAGAGAGTCATGTCAGAATGAGGAATGTCTACAGGTGTATAGGCATCGTCCTCGGGTGCACTGCTAGCTTCCCCCTCCACTGCTCGAGCAGGACCATCCCGACCGCCTTTGGAAAGACAATCTAAGCTCGAAAACAACTTTGCCACTGTGAAGATGATCCCAAGAATATTGCCTAAATATATCCCACCATTAAGCAGACCAATGAATCGAGACATTGTACCTAGAGACTTCAACTATGATGTAGTCATGGCGTACCTACCGAAAGGGGTGTGCGCAGTTCATGTTGACCAGGAGAAGCTCACCGCGCTGAAATTTAGTGATTTTAACCTTAGAGATCGCAAGGTTTACAATATGCTAGCCCCACACAAGTATTTGACTATTACAAAAGGAAAGAACCCCAAGATTGTACCACAGAAATGGACCCATAACCTTGCACAGTCAACCCTCCTCAACGTAATGAAGATTCCACATTTCAGGAGGCATCAGGAAGTCAATGCATGAGTTAGACTATTGTTGTCTTGCTACCATGTAGGATACCTATGGTTGGACTATTGTATCATTGTGGATCCGATTCTAATCAATCGGATCACTGGGCTAAGCATGCAGGGCCCTGACCCATAGGAATTTTACCCTGGAAAGACCGCAGATCATGCCCTCGCTCAATGAATAAAAGACACATATGGCGATCTAGAGAAAGGCACACAAGGCTACAAGGTAGCCTCCATTGAGAATACAACAGTGTTCTTTGGTTTCCATCTGATCGCAGGAAATTTAGTCTGAAAAACTAGACCTACACAGGTGACCAGATTTGTAGTTGACCTCGTAGGGAAGTGCGTGGAGGAACTACAAATGAACTGGGCAAAATACCTTATAAATCAGCTAGAGCTTGACCGTAGACAAGCGTAGGACCAAGGGTATGAGTTCCACTTTAGTTGGTTGCTCATACTCATTTCTTTCATCGCGTGGGAACTGCCCGAGGGAGCCACATTTCCGGAGATTGAATCCTTCGAACCATTGGTCGTGAAGTTATGTACGCTATGGTACTCCAGCAACATGAACAAATAGTGGCAATCCAATGTTGTCTTCCACGCTTATTACACTCAGTTGAAGAATGCCATTTATTCTACACCATGCATTACACCCAACATGCTTCATAGGTTTAGACCTTTGATGAAATTCAGTGCAGATCGTCACTTCACCTACATCACAACGCACGCAGATGAGCACAAACAACAACTCCAATCATATTACAAGCTAACAGAAGATGACTTGGAGGAGATTACCAAGGAATGGTCAGCAGACCTCCTTGTTGCAACAAACCCCACAGAAATGTTTGACGTAGATAGCCCTGAAGCTATGCCAGATACACCAGGACCGTGCAAGACTAAGAAGGATGTGGAAGTCCAAGATATCCACAACAAATTCATGAAGACTGCTTCGCTCTCACCTGCGAAGGGAGGTAATGATGAAGAACTAGGGGACACAGAAGTTGAACAGAGCAAAGGCAAGGTTAATCCGCCTAGGGACGAGGAAGATCCCTCCAAGAAAAGGAATATTACCCCACCAAAGCCCTCATCTAGAAAGAAAACTAAGGCCTCCCAGACCACGCTTAAAAATACCCTTACCTCAGATGATTTTGACTTCTTAATTGCCGCATTGAATGATGTTTCACTATAGCTCACGGAAAAGCAAGAAGCAAAGAAGGAGGAGCTATTTCGCCGGATCACAAGAGAATTCAAAGAAGTGCAGCAGGCACTCCAATCCCACCAAGCATTTTCTATGGCGCCATTAATAATGGAAATATCAGGAACAGGCGATGAGCCCACACAGTTACGCCAGATAACTGAGAAAGTCGAAGCTCACCTTCGATAAGCTCAAGAAGACATAGTGCAAGCCACCCAGGCTTTGGCGCAAGAACAGAGCGCACATGGAGAACAACAGAGGAAGGTAGAACAGGAGCAACTTTCCTTACAAGCGAAGTGGGAGGACGAAAAATCACAGTTACAGAAGAGAAAGGACCAGTTACTAGCAGAGCAACTTGAAGTACAGGAGAGATTTCACAAAGCACTGCGCTCTGTGACGATCATAGAAGTGAAGATGGAAGATCGTCTCCCACAACAGGTGACCCAACTGGAAGAAGTAACCCAGCAACTTCAATAGTGCATCACAAATCTGGAGTTCCGCACCGTGCCTGAGACACCCCAAGAGATAAGAGATCTAAGAGAGGCCATTGCTCGAAGTGCAATCACCCAATTAAAAATTTTGGCTTCAGATTGCAGGTAGCTAAGCACTAGAAGCACCTAGACTTATCAAACCCTTGCAGAGAATCCAAAATTGCAGACATTAGAGGTGTAGCTCCATGAAGCAAAGCAGCATGCAGATGTGCTAAAAGTGCAGTTGAAGTCTGTGACCCCAGTCAAAAGAATGAAGAGGTTCGCAGAACAATGCACAACCCAACAACAAGTACACACGCTGCAAAGTAAAGTAATGGAAGTCTCTCAAAGACTAAAACCACTCCAAGAGAAGGCATTCCAACTATTCGCCGAACTTGAAATCCAGGGAGATGAACTCGAACAGGGTGTCATCACTACAGAACAGTGTCTGGAAGGACTGCTCATTGACACAGTAATCCAGGAATTTACTAAACAGGAGGTGGTTGCACTGCAGTAGGTCGACGCCACTCAAGCCAAGCTCAAGGCATTCGAAGAAGAATTACTCAGACCTGAGTGACTTGGGATGAGTCACAAGTGACTGTTGGGGGCCTGTTGTCCCTTGACCAATTTTTGAAGAATACTTGGTCATAATTGACCACTTTTGGGACTACGACAACTTTCCAAGGAAGGAGTGCAACGTGAAGCAGAAAGTAAGGAAGCAAGACCTATTTTTGGGTCCATTTTAGGGTTTTGGGTTGATGTAACAGGAAAGGGATGTCAGCCCATGGGTTTACCCACGTTTAGGCCCATTTTGTAACCTATAAATAGGCAATGTAAATAGGGGAGAAGTAGAAAGATAGTAGTAATAGTAATGTAGTACATTTATGTGATGTATAACTGGAAGCTTAGTGCTAGTAATTGGATCTATGTGATAGGATGTATATTAGAGTGCTCTGTGCATGAGATCAAAAAGCTGAGTGTAGTTTGGTGTAGTCTTGTGCTGAAGAGAAAGGAAGAAGGATCTAGCAAGCTATGCAAATCTTCTGTCTTGTGCGAAGTAAGGGTCATTGAAGCTCTGTGTTGTAACTGCTTGACCAAGATAATATACAGAAGACTTTGTGGATGTAGCCCCAGGGTGGGGTTGAACCACGGTAACTGTGTGTATAGTGCTTTGTTCTTCACTCTAATGTGTTTATCTCTTTATTGGCTAAGTGCTTGATGTGATTAAGTAGATCTAGTTATGCTCTGTGTTGATGATTTATGAATGAACGTTAGATCTGATATATAATATGATTAGTGCTTGATCTATTGAATCTAACCTATATTTTTGTGGCTATGTACTGAATCGTCCTTAGTATAAGTATTCACTGCGATTCTTTGTGCTTTGGGTGAAGTGTATTAACGAATGTATGTTAAGGAATAACTTATGCTAAGTGCGTTGTAAGCAAGATAATCACAGATCTGTGTCCCAGCTAAGGTTGTAGACATCTAAGTCCTACAACCACCCCTACCTCTACCTTGGGTGAGACTTCATCTGCTTCGTAGGTGTTGCCGAAAGGGTTGGTAGTTAGGGTTTTGTTGGTGCGCTCTTAAGCGTTGAACTCTGGGTCTGCCCCTGTGCCAACAAACCTTAATTGAGAAGTTCTATTTAGAACCAGAGACTAATTTTTTTTTTATTCATCAAAATCATTATATGATTGGATTAACAAGGAACTACTTCCAAATTTTATTTCAGTAGTTGATGTTGTAACGAGTAAGAGTTTCTGAATCTATTGATAAGCTATATGTTTCAATATTTTAACATTTCTTTTGTTCTTAATTATGAAAAGAAATTTTTTGTGTTAATGTGTGATTGATGGTAGAGCTAAGGAAACTATTTTTCTTTCACCTATCTTATTGCGTGTGTATTTTCTTTCAATAATTGTATCTCAGTCATTTTTGAAATTCCAACAAGTTAATGCATTATTACTAGACTTGTAATAAGTGTGAATATCATTTCCTACATGCTAGAGCACGAGGTTTATCCTAGGCTCAACCTTCTTCAGTAGTTAAGAATCCCTTCTATCATTTGCTTTATTCCATCACACCCTACTTTATCAGACTCATATAATAAAATAAAAGACAAAAGAGAATGTTTAATATGAAGGAGGAACTTTCACAAAAAGATATCCTATCAATCACTAAGTAAATCCCATCAACAGATTATCTAGATCGAAATATTTGGAGAACCATTCCAACCATCAAATTCTAAAGATTCTAATTGGGCCTCTAAGGAGGGTTTTTTTCCTACTGTTGAGTTAAAGGGATCTCAGACCCCTCAAAAGAATTGGCACTAGAAGGAGGGCATGAATGAATGAATGGCTAACAATATTTTTGATAATATATTTTGCATAGCCTACAGATTCAAAACAGCCCACATGCATGGCTACTCATTCTCAAGAAATCCCACATACAGAGAGTACTCTTGAAACGAGTAACTCACCCAAAAACGAGGAAGTAGAAAACATATTCCCTGGAATGCCTTACTCTCTTCCCCACAAGGAGTTGAACCAGTTCAAAAGAATCACAAGAGCTTACGCTCAGAAAATTGGTTCATTACCCTCAACCCCATTACTTCCTTGTAGAAAACAAGTAAGCAGACTAGTTCTCAATACCCCTAACTAGGTTATCGTTCACGTGATGAAAGTGGTGGGTAAAATAAGGGAATATATGTAGGGATATGAAGCTTGGCACAAATCATTGTAGTGAAGGAGACAAACTGGGCATTGAAGGATTCAAGCTGGGTAGCGAGGTCTTGTTTGAGGTCCTCCATTTTGGTGTCGATGGAGGAATGCATGTTTTTATCGATGATGGAAACATTGTCACTGAGTTGTCTCACTTCTTGTTGGGTTTCTATGAAATTAGAGTGCAAGGAATTGAAGCGAGCTTCCAAGTCTTGGCTATGGGTGTGGTCCATGATGAAGAGGGAACACGAAAAGGGGCAGGTGGGACCACACAAAAAATGGGTTATGGGTGAAGTATATAACAATGATCAGGACGATGAGTGGAATCCAATGGGGTAAATCCCAAATAAGGGTGTTGGAAGGGGGTTGGGTCCATGAGAAAAAACAATTTGTTGAAAAATGATAGGTATGATTGTGATAAGGGAGAAGAAAATAATCAAACAGAATAGGTCTCAAATAATGGTGCCAAATGGATCCAGACATTTTTTTTTACTCTTGTGGAGTTATACTCCAATCTTACAAATATTGCAGTGAAGAAATGCCCCAATTCTTAATAGGAAGAAATTTGTAGTAATTTCGAAACCCAAATGCAGGAGACACAGTTGCATGGCAATAAATCTTGTTTGTTCATTTTTATCTATGGAGGTGTTATCCCCGATTTCTATGGATAACTAGGAGATCATGTCTTAAGGCCCACAGGTCCTAGACATGGAGTAACGAGAGTAGGATTGAACTGAGCATGGCCCTGGAGGGCCCATCTTTCTTCTTCTTCATCAGACTTGTCCTGTCAGCAGCAGCAGCATCCATCACCTTCGGCTTGAACTTGTATCGGAGAAGACTCTTGCTCCATGAGGTAATTGGTCCAGGTATTGGTATGTGTCATATTTGATCATTATAACCTTCCGATATATGCATCAAATTCCTTTCATTTCTGACGACTTCTTGGATCTTACACTAACCCACTTGAACATGGTTGGGGGGATTGATAGGGTACCCTAGCAAGTACCCATAGGTTTTGTTTAGCCACCAAGAGAGATTTTGAAGGGCCATTGTCCACTCCCATCATATCATCACTCTTACATCTTATCTCCCACTCATCTATCCCATTCCCCTAGTCTGGACATTAGGATGACCTGTTTGTGGGGTTACACCTTATCTCGTGGGAAGAAGGGGATAAAGGCCCAGGGGGTAAAAGCAACTGGTAAGAGATAAGAGCCATAAAAATAAAACCTAGAGATGCCTCACCCAGGGCTCCTCGAGAAGGCAATAAAAATCCTCTCAACAAGAAACAAGAGGGACCCGAAGAAAAATGACAAAACAAATCCTAGCCAAGAGGATGGGGGGTCTCATCACGAGCCAGCCTTATCATCTATGTGAAAGTACTTGTGGGTAACGTAGTCATATCTGGTCACCACGCCAAGGCAGTGTCCTCTATTTAGACCTTGAAATAAAAATAAAGAAAATGGAATAAAGAAAAGAAAGAATAAAGGCAATAAAGGGCTTGAAAGGAACTGCATCCATAAAAGGTACATCTCACCTTCTACAAAGGCACCCACAGATAATATCACCCCGGTATTTCACTCTACCTGTATGTTTGGACATCCTTTGACCACACCACCTCATGTTACATGGCTTGGATGATATCCTCTGGAAACATTCATTTCTTATGGATGTTGGCCCAATAGGGCATTTTGTCTTTTTCTTCAACTTTGTATAGTAGGTCATTGTAATGTCTTTGAGCTATTGGATGATATTCTAGGGGTTTTATGCATGCATTTGATAAAATTAATGATGAAATGTGATTGACATTTCTATGATCCCTAGGACTAATGAACCCATGGAGGGCAAAGTTTTTGATGTGCAAGATCATGCCCGACGGACAGGTACCAATTGGACCGGTACACATGGGGAGATGATTAGTTCGGACCTTCATGGGGCTGAAGAGCCCATCAGATGGTTGTTGATACCCCATCAAGGGCAGAGACAGGATAGTTATTGGTCGAGCCTTTTCACAAGAGAAGAAGGAGGATGTTTTCATCCAGGACGCCTTGGTTGAGCCCAGCCCAAGGGGGTTGACCAACTATAGGTGGAATGTGTCCCTTCTGATGCCCCAGGACATCATCTAGGAGCCATGATGTCACCTCCATTGTATGGCACCTTGATAGAGCATTTTGGCATGTGTGGCACCTAAAAAGGGCCAACGTCTCCCTCAGAAGGGCTTGATGTCTTGCTTATTGCTCATTTAGGGTTTTATTTAACAGTTTGATGTAAAACAATATGATTTTTGTTTATTAGCCTTGTTGGCTATTTTTAATGACCTAATTTTAATTAAAGGTCATGAGATGCTATATATTGAGGATGTTTTTCCCTCATTTGAACATAACACAACTCACTCACACTTGTGAGGTCTGATTTTTGCACCCTCCTAGGCTATTATTTCTTTCTAAGTGAGGCACACTTGTTATTGGAAGGATATTTTGGCATCTTTTGGCATTTCTCTCCAAGGAAGGTTTACAACTAGGGTTTGCACATGCTTTCTTCATGATATGTAAGTGATTTTCTTGTAAAACTTCTTAATTGAATGGTTGTAGGTTTAATTTCTTGCATTTGCTTATTAAATTGTTGATTTAAAACCCTAGGTAACAAGCACACAAGTAGGTCCTTGTTTCATGTCCCCTTAGAGAGAAACATTTCAGCCATTGAAGAAGAAGGATTGAGCCTAGCCTTTTCTACACTCATCTTTCTTCTTCCCTTAAGCTAGCATTGAATTTTATAGGTTGAAAGAGGGTGACGTCCTAGGCCTAGGTTATCTACACCTAGGGCCATCATCTTCTAGGGTTTGAAATCCTTGTCTTTACAACACTTTCTCTCACCTCATCCTTTAGTTAAATTTATCATTTATGCTAGCCGTTTTGCCAAGTTGACCTAAGGAAGGAGGAAAGAGCACGAGGCCTTGCTTAAGCAACATCGCAGTGAGCCTCTTTCCCCTAAGGTTTTGATTCTAGGGCCCTGCCTTTGCAGCACCTTAGAACCCTTCCCTCTTGTCTTTAAGTCTTCATCCTTTCAAAACCTTGTGCCCTTATCTTGTTTGACTCCATATACCCTAAGGAAAGCCTCCAACATTAAACTCTTAGTGTCCAACACAACTCTCAAAACTTTGAATTTTGAAACCCTAACTAACAAACTAACCTAATTAAGGTTGACGTCACAATTGGTTATCTCATATTGACACATCAACTGTTGAATATAGGCAATTAAATGATGATTTAAAGCATTTATTGAGTAAAGTGTTGGTTGGATACATTGTTGGCTTGATCATCTTGATAGTTATTAATGAATTGATGCTTTTTCCATAGCTAATTGATGAAACATTGATTGTCGGAAGGTTTACAGTTGGGAGTGAGCTTGTCATTGATGGAAAGAACAGCGATGGAAAAGATCAGCATGATCAGCAGCGTAGTGATAATGGAAGAGGAGGAGCAACATTGAACATTGGATCGTATTCAGAATCCCCGATGACCATCAGATATGAATTCAGAGAGGAGTAGCATGCAGTAGACGAGAATAGATCTCAAGTGTTCGATCTAAGTGCAGGGTCCATCCATCGTTGGATCAGGGAGAACCTGCACATTCATTAAAGAGCAAGGAGAAGCAGGTATACAAAATCCTAAAAGAAGGAGGATCATCCATCTTCGGGCAGGACACGTGGTCACAGATCAACATTCCGCTGACTAAAAAGTCAAAAGAAGGAAGTGCTTTATCCTTCCAACTTGCGAAATGCGAAATGGACAAATGACCTGAAATGTTGGATCTAGGATTCATCGAGGACAGACATGTGGCGAAAGATCAGAGCACCACAAAGACTCCATTTCAGAGTTTTGTAGATCAGGAAATCCAAAGGAAAGAGGTTCAAATTCGTGATATGTGAAATCATGAAACAATCTCGGAGTCTTGGCTATCGTGACTTGGAGTGATGAGACCCTTCATCACAGGAATTGCGAGATGTGAATTCACGATGACATATGGACCATCAATACACCAAGATTATGGACCGTTGATCTAATCTCCATCTCGGAGTCTCGCCTATCGTGACTTGCAGTGACGAGAACCTCCATCTAAGGAATTGCGAGATGTGAATTCACGATGAGATCTGGACCATCAATACACCAAGATTCTGGACCATTGATTAAGCTCCATCTCGAAGTCTCGCCTATCATGACTTGGAGTGATGAGAACCTCCATCTAAGGAATTACAAGATGCGAATTCACGATGAGATCTGGACCGTCAATACACCAATATTCTAGACCATTGATCTAAGCTCCATCTTGAAGTCTCGACTATCACGACTTGTAGTGACGAGAACCTCCATCTAAGGAACAACGAGATGCGAATTCACGATGAGATATAGACCGTCAATTCATCGAGATTGTGGACCGTCGATCAAGTTCGATGAAGGTCATAAGTTTGCGAAAATACCGAAAAGGAGAAATGGATGTAGCCTATGGTCACATTGGTGGAATATGGGGGAAGGAGCTAGTGCAGACAAGCTCCTTTTTGGAGTTTTGGGGATTGCGACTGGGAGTGTCGAGACACTTGGTCACACGAATGTCGAATTGCCGAATGCCAAAATTCTGAAATGAATGCAAGATCCCATGGAGCCAATCCAACGGTGCAGGTGAATTTGAGTATGATCGAAGGGCTAATGTTTCTCTTCACAGTGTAACTGCTAGAAACCATTGATGGTTTATGCCAAAAGATTCGAAGAGACTTTTGTGTGATCGCCAGAGGAGCTGAAGAGTCTCCAAGCTTCTTCCAGTGAATGAAGAATATTCTTAGAGGGGATTGATAGATGGATGAGCGTTGAAGTATTTAACTGAAAGAGAAAGGATAAGCTCAACTATGCCAAAGAAGACGAGTAGTGTCATCTGCCAGAGAGGCTAAGGAATATCATTTGAACACCCAGTGATGTTGGACACGTAATGGGAACCACCAGAGAAGTTGAAGAGTTGCGATGATCAGGAGAGCACTCGAGATGTGGAGGATATCAGCGCAGTGTGAGCATGCAGAGGCATTGTGCACATTGCATGCACAAGGTGCACAGAATCTATAAGTACACGGTACAGAGAAGAGATGCAGTTGTTGTTGTAATGAGGGATTTAGGAGGGCAGAAGGAGGAGAGTACAGCAGTTGAAATGCAGAGCAGAAGAATGGTGGATCAAATGGAGATGGCACACAGTGCGTAACGTGAGAAGAACATAAAGCATAGAGGAGTGTGCAGAAGACACGGATGCAAACAGAGTAGCGGAGTATAGCAGAACAGTGATAAGTCTGGTAAGCCAATGATAAATATTGTATCACTGTGATAAGTTCATTAGAAAATATTTATATTTTTGGGTGGTAGGGAGGTTCAAGGGAGGACTAGTGTCCTCAGAGGTTCAAGTGGGAGCTTGAACACTGGGATTTGGTGCTTCCTTCTAGTTGGTGCTAGAGAAACCAGGGAGTTGGTGCTTCCTTCTAGTTGGTGCTAGAGAAACCAGGGAATTGGTGCTTCCTTCTAGTTGGTGCTAGAGAAACCAGGGAGTTGGTGCTTCCTTCTAGTTGGTGCTAGAGAAACCAAGGAGTTGATGCTTCCTTCTAGTTGGTTCTAGAGAAACCAAGGAGTTGGTGCTTCCTTCTAGTTGGTGCTAGAGAATCCAGGGAGTTGGTGCTTCCTTCTAGTGGGTGCTATAGAAAAACAGAGTTTTGGTGCTCTCAGCAAGTTGTAGCTTGCAAAACAGAGGTTGTAGCCTCACAATGAGTTGGTGCTCATATGTATGATAATGTAAAGAATGTAAATAATACTTATCATATAAAGAAGAAGAGGTTTTTACCCTGTATAGGTTTCCTTGGGAAAATATTTGTCTCTGTGTTTCTCATATATGTGACTGATATTGAATGTGGCATTGCTTATTTCCCTACATTATTGTGATCATCATTGAGTTCCTTGTAAAGAATTTAAAAGAAGCATAATTGTTTAAGCACGGGCACAACTGATTCACCCCCCCTCTCAGTTGTTCAATAATTGGTATCAGAGTCGACCCCTTCTATCTAAGTGTAGATCCTAGAGATTAAACATGTCAAGCCATGAAGGAAATTCGACCAATAAAGCCCCTATGTTCAATGGAACAAACTTTGCCTTCTGGAAAGTTAGAATGAGAACCTACATAATGGCTTTAGGTGTAGATGTTTGGGATGTGGTAGATATTGGTTATGTAAAGCCAGTTGTGCTAGCTAATAAGGATGACAAGCTAGAATTTAGTTTCAATGATAAGGCTATGAATGCCATCTTGAGTGGGCTTGCAAAAGTAGAATTCGTAAAGTTATGCACCTAGGAACTGCCAAAGAAATGTGGGACAAACTCATTAGCAGTTATGAAGGTAATGCGAAGGTAAAGGATGCCAAGCTTCAAACCTACAGAATATAGTTTGAACAGCTGAAGATGAAGGAAGATGAAACAGTTGGAAAGTACTTTATGAGAGTAGAAGAAATGGTAAATGCAATGAAAGAACTTGGTGAAAAAATTGAGGAACCTTCTTTAGTTCAGAAAATCTTGAGATCTCTCCCAGATAGGTTCAACCCAAAGGTCTTTGCTATAGAAGAACTTAATGATCTAAAAACCTTGGAGTTTGATCAACTTCTAGGAACATTGACTGCTTACGAAATGAGAATAGTTAAAGATAATCCCACCTCCAGAGAAGCATCATTCAAAGCAAACAAGAATGAGGATTCTGAGCTTGATGAAATTGAAGCAAAATTTAAGAAGAGATTGAAGAAGGGATCAGACAAATACAAAGGTAAACTACCTTTCAAATGTTTGAACTGTGGTAGAATAGGTCACTTTGCAAATAAATGTCCCCACAAAAGAAAGGATCAGATGTATGATGATGAGGAGAAGCATAAACACATAAATTTATTTAAAGAGAATAACTTTAAGAATCTCTTTGCGTAAACAATGAGGATGATCCTTCAGATGATGAAGACTATGACTCCCCTATTGAAGATAAATTAAATGACTTCATACTTATGGCCAAAGAGGATTATGATAATAACAGCATAGGAAGTGAAGTTAATGAAGAAGAAGTTGTGGTTGACATGGAAGGAGAACTAATAAGTGCACTGGAAGAGATTGACAGACTAAGAATTAAGAACAGAAAGCAAAGACAATTGCTGATACAGTTTGAGAAAGACAATAAAGGACCTGATGAATACCTTGTCCTATTAAAAGTGGAATTAGAGGAGGCAAAGAAAATCGAAGATATTCTGAAACAACAGCTATCAGAAAAAAGGGCACAATGTGAAGCTTTAGAACAAGAAGTAGTGAAAACGAGGAAAGAAATGGAGAATTTTCAAGCCTTGTATAAACATAATCTATCAAGTATCAAAGCCTCAAAAGGACTAGCCACCATTCTGAACCAGTAAAGGAATCCAAAGCTGAAAATTGGTTTGGTTTATGAAGAAGGATCAGGTATAAGTAAGATGAGAAATGAGGAACAAATCAAGTTTTTCAAGTGTACAACCAATAATTGCAACAAGCCTGTAGAAACAAAGGAAGATAATCAACTTCCCAGGACGAGCAAAGAAAAAGGTGCCAGGACTAAATCTACAAAACAAAGAAATAATGCACTCCCTGCTGAAAGATGTCATCAGCATGGAAGAAATCGATTTTCTCAAAGAAGACAACTGCTTTCCAGGTACAAAGAATTTTTCTATGGTTATTGTTTCTATTGTTCTAATTTTGGTCACAAAGCTATAAATTGTTCCTACATAGTTAGATATGAGAAATTAAGATTTCGAAGGAACAATTACTTCCCACAACAAATATTGATGCCGCCAAATAACAAACCTTCATAGAATGCAACTTGCCAAATTAAGTCTAGAGACATACAACCAAGAAATCCAAGAAATAATCAACAGTCAATAAGTAGACAACACTGCAACAATAAGTTTGACCTATTGAATAATGAGATTGAATGTTACACCTGCCATAACTTTGGACATAAATCTATTGATTGTCGATTAAAAAACTATGAATCAGACTCAAAATCCCCTGTTGAAAATGACAAGTTATGGAAGAAGAAGGAAAGTGACAAGTGTGGGTTAGTATTGTCCGCTCAAAGAAAAACGAACCCTTTGTATATAGACAGTGGATGCTCCAAACATATGACAGGAGACAAAGGTAAGTTTATGTCACTTAATGAAGGAAAATATGGAAATGTAACTTTTGGAAATGATGGTCTGGGAAAAATAAAGGGAAAAGGGATGGTAAGCTTAAGTAATGGAAAAGGAAATGCCCAAGATGGCCTACTTGTAGAAGGGTTGAAACATAACCTACTCAGTGTAAGTCAGATGTGTGACAAAGGATGTGAAGTAGTGTTCACATCCAAGGACTGCAAGATAAAGTATGTAAACTCGGGTCAAGTGGTGACCAAAGGCATAAGGACTGAAAATAATGTATATGTGCTGAAAGAAAATAGAGAAGAATGTCATCTAAGAAAATATGATGAAAGTTGGTTATGTCATAGAAGACTTGGACATCTAAACTTCGATCACTTAATCAAACTCAAAAATCTCGAGGCAGTAAAATATCTTCCTAGAATATCAAAGCCCCCAGATTCGATATGTAAACCCTGCCAAGTAAGGAAGCTAAACGGGACTCAGTTTAAGTCCAAGAGCTTTACCTCAACAGAGAAACCACTCCAACTAGTTCATATGGACTTATGTGGACCATCCAAATAGGAATGCATAGGGAAAGAAAACTACTTCATGTTGATTATTGTTGATTACTCCAGACTTACTTGGGTTGCCTTTCTCAAAGAAAAAGATGAAGCGTTTGAAAAGTTTAAAATATTTAAGGCTTTAACAGAGACTCAAACAGGCAAGAGGTTAAAGGCCATTAGATCGGATCGAGGAGAGTTTATGTCAAGAGACTTCAAGGAATTTTGTGATGAGTATGGTATAAAGAGAGAATACACAATCACTAGAACTCCACAACAAAATGGAGTTGTTGAGAGGAAAAACAGAACAGTGCAGGAAATGGCCAGGTCAATGATGAATGAGAAGAACATTGTTCAAAACTATTGGGTAGAAGAAATACACACAGCAGTCCATGTGCTTAACAAAGCTCACCTCAGACCACAAAGTGACAAGACACCTTATGAACTGTGGTTTGGAAGACTTGCTACAATTAAAAACTTCAAAGTCTTTGGAAGTAAATGCTATATAAAGAATAATGATGAGAACCTTGGAAAATATGATGACAGGGATGATGAAGGTATCTTCTTAGGGTATGCTACAAATAGTAAAGGATATAGATGCTATAATAAGAGGCTACACAAAATGGTTGACTGTATTTATGTAAAAGTTGATGAAGGAATCCCAACGAGAGAGATGTACAAGAATGAGTCTTCGATAGAAGACACGGCTAAAGTTGAAGATGAACAGGTTCAAGAATCAGAAAATGAAGACTCTGAATCAGATGAACACTCACACACTCAGTCATGCTCAAATCAACAGTCAACTACAAATTCCTCCTCCAGAATCATTCAAAAGAATCATCCTGCAAGTCAAATAATTGGGGAAAAAGACAAAGGTGTACAAACCAGGAGAAAGTTAATCAAAAACATCGAACAATCTCATACAACCTTCATATCCATGCTAGAACCCAAGAATTTTAATGAAGCTAGCAGAGATGACCACTGGATTAACGCAATGAATGATGAACTTAATCAAATTGAGAAAAACAGTACGTGGGAGTTGGTTCATAGACCTGAAGGCAAAAATGTCATTGGCTCTAAATGGATCTTTAAGAATAAGTTGAATGAGCAAGGACAAGTTGTTAGGAACAAAGCAAGGTTAGTCTATAAAGGATATGCTCAGATAGAAGGACTAGATTATGATGAAACATTTGTGCCTGTAGCAAGATTAGAAGCTATCAGAATGTTTCTTGCCTACGCTTGTCATAAAAGGTTTAAAGTCTATCAAATGGATGTCAAGTCCACTTTTCTAAATGGAGATTTAAGCAAAGAAGTCTATATGGAACAACCAGAGGGTTTTGAACTATCTGATAACTCTGAATTAGTATGCAAGATAAAGAAAGATTTATATGGGATAAAAAAATCCCCTCGAGCCTGGTATCACAGACTGGATACATATCTCAAAGAAAAAGGGTTTTAGAGAGGAACAGTTGACAACAATCTGTATATTAAATCAGAGGATAATAATTTGCTCATCGTATTGGTCTATGTAGATGACATCATCTTCGGATGTAATAAGGATCCATTGGTACAATGGTTTGCTTCTTCCATGGAATCAGAATTTAAAATGTCTATGATAGGAGAACTGTCATTTTTTCTTGGTCTGCAAATAAATCAGAGGACTGAAGGGATGTTCATCCCTCAAGAAAAATATCTAAGAGAAATGTTGAAAAGGTTTCAAATGGAAGATTCTAAACCTGTGGGTACACCTATGGTTACTGGATGTAAATTTAGAAAGGATGATGACTCACCTGATGTTGATCAAAGCTCATATAGATGAATGATTGGCAGCCTGTTGTACATCACAGCATCTCGCCCAGACATAATGCATGTTGTGGGAATGGTAGGAAGATATCAGGCTGCACCTAAATAGAGTCATTTGCAAGCTGTCAAAAGGATATTCAGGTATTTGAAAGAAACAATGACTTATGGTCTGTGGTATCCCATAAATCAAAATTTTCAGCTAACTACATATTCAGATGCAAATTGGGAAAACTGTGTTGATGAGAGAAAAAGCACCAGTGGAGGAGCATTCTTCCTAGGTGACTCTTTAGTAGCCTGGCTTAGTAAAAAGCAAGGTTCCATTTCTTTATCAACCATAAAGGCAGAGTACATTGTTGTTGCTACCTATTTCACTTAGGTATTATGGATGATTCAGACACTTGCAGACTTGGAGGTAAAATACACTGCACCGATCAGGATTCATTGTGATAACACTAGTGCAATCAGTGTGTCTAAAAATCTTGTATTCCACTCCAAGACCAATCATATTCCCATAAAATATCATTTTCTGAGAGAGCAGGTCACCAATCAGATTGTTCAGGTCCATTACATTCCAACCACAGAACAAATTGTAGACATTTTTACTAAACCTCTAGCCAAGACACCATTTGAATATTTTAGACAGAAGCTGGGTGTTATCCCGTCTCACATCTAAGAAATTCCATCCTGTTAGGGGGAGTCTTGTATTAATTGCATATTTGATACCTCATAAAAATACTGCAACAGCTCATGGGGAGCATGTTTTCTTTGACATTGATGTCAAAGGGGGAGAAAAGGAGTGTTCTGGATCAGATGCTACAGTTGGAGGTCCAAACAGATTAGCGCAACCGTTCAGGGTTGCCATCAATGCCAAAGGGGGAGATTGTTGGAAGGTTTACAGTTAGGAGTGAGCTTGTCATTGATGGTAAGAATAGCGATGGCAAAGATCATCATGATCAGCAGTGCAGTGATAATGGAAGAGGAGGAGAAACAATGAATGTTGGATCGTATTCAGAATCCCCGATGACCGTCAGATATGAATTCAAAGAAGAGTAGCACGTAGTAGATGAGAATAGATCTCGGGCGTTCAATCTAAGCACGGGGTCCATCCAGCATTGGATCAGGGATAACCTGCACGTTCATTAAAGAGCAAAGAGAAGCGGGTATACAAAATCCTAAAAGAAGGAGGATCGTCCATCTTCGAGCAGGACACGTGGTCACAGATCAACATTTTGCTGACTAAAAAGTCAAAAGAAGGAAGTGCTCTATCCTTCCAACTCGCGAAATGTGAAATGGACAAATGACTTGAAATGTTGGATCTAGGATTGATTATGGATCAGAGCACCACAAAGACTCCATCTTGGAGTTTCGCAGATTGGGAAATCCAAAGGAAAGAGGTTCAAATTCGTGATATGTGAAATCGCGAAACAATCTCGGAGTCTCGGCTATCGTGACTTGGAGTGATGAGACCCTTCATCACAGGAATTGCGAGATGCGAATTCATGATGAGATCTGGGCCATTAATACACCAAGATTCTGGACCATTGATCTAAGCTCCATCTCGGAGTCTCACCTATCGCAACTTGGAGTGACAAGAACCTCCATCTAAGGCATTGCAAGATGCGAATTCACGATGAGATATGGACCATCAATACACCAAGATTCTAGACCATTGATTAAGCTCCATCTCGGAGTCTCGCCTATCATGACTTGGAATGACGAGAACCTCCATCTAAGGAATTGTGAGATGTGAATTCACGATGAGATATGGACCGTCAATACACCAATATTCTGGACCGTTGATCTAAGCTCCATCTCGGAGTCTCGCCTATCATGACTTGGAGTGATGAGAAATTCCATCTAAGGAACAACGAGATGATAATTCATGATGAGATCTGGACCGTCAATTCATCAATATCATGGACCATCGATCTGGGTCGATGAAGGTCATAAGTTCACAAAAATACCGAAAAGGTGAAATGGATGTAGCCTATGGTCACATCGGTGGAAGATGGGGGAAGGAGCTAGTGCAGAAAAGCTCCTTTTCGGAGTTTTGGGGATCGCGACTGGGAGTGTCGAGACACTTGGTCACACAAATGCCGAATTGCTGAATGTCAAAATGTTGAAATGAATGCAACATCCCATGGAGCCAATCCAATGATGCAGGTGAATTTGAGTATGATCGGAGGGCTAATGTTTCTCTTCACAGTGTAACTACTAGAAACCATTGATGGTTTATGCCAAAAGATTCGAAGAGACTTCTGTGTGATTGCCAGAGGAGTTGAAGAGTGTACAATATTCTTCCAGTGAATGAAGACTATTCTTAGAGGGGATTGACAGATGGATGAGTGTTGAAGTCTATAACTAAAACAGAAAGGATAATCTTGACTGTGCCAGAGAAGACGAGCAGTCTCAACTGCTAGAGAGGCTAAGGAATCTCAGTTGAACACCCAGTGATGCTGGACATGTAATGGGAACCACCAGAGAAGCTAAAGAGTTGCGATGATCAGGAGAGTACTCGAGATGTGGAGGAGATCGGCACAGTGTGGGCATGTAAAGGCATTACGCACATTGCATGCACAAGGTGCATAGAAGATATAAGTACACGGTACAGAGAAGAGATGCGGTTGTTGTTGTGATGAGGGATTCAGGAGGGCAGAAGGAGGAGAGTACAGCAGCTGAAATGCAGAGCAAAAGAATGGTGGATCAAATGGAGATGGCACACAGTGCGTAACATGAGAAGAACATAAAGCGTATAGGACTGTGCAGAAGACACCGATGCAGACAGAGCAGCGCAGTATAGCAAAACAGTGATAAGTCTGGTAAGCCAATGATAAATATTGTATCACTGTGATAAGTTTCATTAGCAAAGATTTATATTTCTGGGTGGTAGGGAGGTGCAAGGGAGGACTGGTGTCCTCAGAGGTTCAAGTGGGAGCTTGAACACAGGAATTTGGTGCTTCCTTCTAGTTGGTGCTAGAGAAACCAGGGAGTTGGTGCTTCCTTCTAGTTGGTGCTAGAGAAACCAGGGAGTTGGTGCTTCCTTCTATTTGGTGCTAGAGAAACCAGGGAGTTGGTGCTTCCTTCTAGTTGGTGCTAGAGAATCCAGGGAGTTGGTGCTTCCTTCTAGTGGGTGCTAGAGAAAAACAGAGAGTTGGTGCTCTCAGCAAGTTGTAGCTTGCAAAACAAAGGTTGTAGCCTCACAATGAGTTGGTGCTCATATGTATGATAATGTAAAGAATGTAAATAATACTTATCATATAAAGAAGAAGAGGTTTTTACCCTATATGGGTTTCCTCGGGAAAATATATGTCTTTGTGTTTATCATATATGTGACTGATGTTGAATGTGTCATTGCTTATTTCCCTGCATTATTGTGATCATCATTGAGTGCCTTGTAAAGAATTTGAAAGAAGCATAATTGTTTAAGCACGGGCACAACTAATTCATCCCCCCTCTTAGTTGTTCAACATTGAATTCATTGGTATCTATTATTTTTCATTGCCTATTAATTAATAGCATATAGTCATTGAAGTACTAACCCATTGAGTTACAGCCTGCATATATGCTATATTATTGTTGTCTTGTTCCGGGCAGGTGTTTTCATTTGGGGATACACTTCATTATTGGCTATTTAGCTGAACTATCTGACCTAGGTGGTAACCTGTCAGGAGGAACTTCTACTTTAAGCTTTATACCTTTGCCTCTTCAAAACCCCAGGTTGTCGGGGACGTCTCCCCTGGGCTAACCTCCCTAAACAGAAAGAACCTCCCCATTGAGGTGACATTGGGTGGGGAAGGTTTATGTTACACCAGTTTGGTCTCTATCCTTTAGCCTTTGACCTAAACTACAAATTGCGTGATAACATTTTGGTGCCGTTGCCGGGGAACACTGAGTCAATATTCCTCAATGACAAATCTTTTGGTAAGCCTTGCCTCAAAGACCTTTCTCTTACAAGCTTACCTGGCGACTCCACTAGACTTGATTTCCCTTTTCTTTAATAGTTTCAAGTAAATTATCTGGTGACTCCATCAATGACAACCCGTAGAGGGCGACAATACTCAAATCCCTCTATGGTGGCCACTATCACTCTAACAAGCTCTGCGCCTCCAGTTAATCCTGATCCTCAAAAATGGTCTTACTCGAAGAGTTTCAACTGTTTCGACTTTAGCAACATCCAAGGGGGGCTGCATGACTTACCCAACGATGCAAACTCTTGGCTACCTTTCTTCTCAGGAAAGGGAACCCCTAGAAACTCGCATTGGACCCATTTATGTGATAGTTTTGATTTTCATTTGGCTAGTCAATATCACCCAGATGTCTTCATGAGGCTCTTTGCAAGTTCCCTTATAGGGGATGCTAAAGTTTGGATTGATGGGTGTCCTAAGGGAAGCATAAAAAACCCTGAAGAACTACAAAAGGCCTTTAAAATAAGGTGGTGTGATAGTGAACATTCACAAGACTCCTTTTCAAAATACTTTAGCATTTGCAAAGGACGTCATGAGAGTGTCAGAGATTTCAGTGATAGGTTCAACCTTCTCCTCAAAAAGGTCCGATCAAAGGTGGGCTCAAAACAAGCCATCATCGATCACGTCTCGTCCTCCTTAGAGGGAACCTTGCAATTCAATGTTAAGGACCGGTCACCAACAAATTTAGAAGAAGAAGAGGACCTGGCCTTTCAGATTGAAAGGAATCTTGATTTTGACGATTACATTCATCAAAGAAATCTTACACAAAATTGCGAACTATGGGATCCTGGTAATGAACCTATGGTAAAACCCGAACCTCCAAGGATCCTCCAAGTTGAACTCGCTCCCACTAAGAGGAAATGGAGCCTTTCCCATGAAAGTGTTGTTCCTCCCCAAGAACCCCCTTTGAAAAGGACCCATCCAGAGGATGAAGCTGAGGTTGTCTTACCCAAAAATGTTGAACCAAATCTTCTTGAAGACTTCTCCCTTTTTATCTACAAAGTGGGACACCTTGTTCCCAGAGTTTGTGAGTTCACACATTTTATTGTCTCCCTCTGAATCAAAGACTTTCTCCTTTACAACTGTCTCTTGCACCCAAGTTCCACAACCAAAATAATGATAGAAGAAGTTATGCATCAATTAGGTCTGAGAATCTCACATGCAAATACCAGAGATAACTTCGCAAAAGGAATCATTAACAACCTTGAGGTGGCATTTGACTCCTACCCCAGTGCTCCTTTCTTGATAAATGTGGTCATCATAGATGATGTAAACAATTTCGGGATTATTATTCACAAAGACCTCATAGAACACTTGAATGGAAGCATTTACAAGAAGCAATCCAAAGCAACTATCCCTCATCCTGAAGGGGGATTTTTCACCGTCTATAATGAGCCTTTCATTGGCTCACCAGTTGAGACCCCTGATGAGGCAAGTGACCAAATTTTATGCATCAATAGTGGCCTTAATGATTGGTTCATTCAGGAAGGGAAGTTGGATATGGACATCGTTGAAGAGATAGAAGGAATCTGGACCTTGGAGTTCGATGGGTCACACTCAAGCTCTGGATCAGGCGTTGGAGTAGTTTTAACAACTCCTTTAGGTGAGGTCTTTTACCACTCATACAAGCTAGAATTCCGTTGCACCAACAATGTGGTTGAGTATGAAGCTTTGATTCTAGGACTCAATCTAGCACTTGACAAAGGTGTTACAATCCTGGAAGTAAAGGGGGACTCAGACCTCATTATGTCACAATTTTTGATGAGATTTGCCACTAAAAATGAGAAGTTGAAAAAGTATCAAGATGTGGCTCAAACCCTTTCAAAATCCTTCAGAAAGGTGTCGATCGAAGTTGTTCCGTGAGAAGAAAACCATGTGGCTGATGTTTTGGTTGTCTTAGCCTCTACTTTACAACCATGTGAAGGACCTTTTCACCACCTATGCAAGATGTAGGTTCTTTTTAGGCCCTCTGTTCCCAACAATTTGGAGCATTGGTAGGTGTTCAAGGATGATGATCAAATTATCAGATTCATGGAAAATAGCAAAGAATTTACCGATTTGCAAGTTTCTTTCCTGGCCGACTCTATGGATTTAGAAGTCATCAACCTGCAAAACAATACCTTACCAAAGGGTTATATTCCCCTAGAAAACCTTTTTGACAAGCATGATGTTTTCAAGGGAAAGAGAAAAATAAGAAAGCTAAAGAAGCCCTAGAATTCAATATCGGTACAGAGATGGACCCAAGGATGGTCAAGATAGGAAATGGGACCACCAAAAAAGAAAGAAAGGAGATACTAGTGCTCATCAGAGAATTTAGAGATACATTTGCTTGGAACTATGATGATTTGAAGGCCTATAAGGGGGATGTCATCAAATACGCCATACCTTTGGTAGAAGGAGCCAAGCTATTCCGACAAAAGATAAGGCATATCAACCCAAAGTTGGCAAGCCAGATACAAAAGCAGCTCCAAAATATGGTTGACACTAGTATCATAGCCCCTATCAGGTACTCTTCTTGGATGTCAAACTTGGTAGTTGTTCGGAAGAAAAATGGTGATATCCGCCTGTGTGTTGATTTCCACAACCTCAACCAGTTGTCTTTGAAGGATAATTATCCCCTCCCAAACATGGAACACTTGCTTCAGCGGGTCATAGGGGCAGGGATGATGTCTATGCTAGATGGGTTCTTGGGGTACAACCAAGTCTTACTCAAAAGGGAGGACCAACTCAAAACTGCATTCACTACACCTTGGGGAACTTTTACGTACTTAAGGATGTTGTTTGGTCTTATGAATGCTGGTGCCACTTTTCAGAGAGAAATGGACTTTTCCTTCAGAGACCTTATACAAAAGATCATAGAAATTTACCAAGATGACCTTACAGTTGTGTCCAAGGATAGGAAAGACCATCTCTCCCACCTTAGGATTATTTTTGAGCGATGCAAAAAGTATGGTATCTCATTGAATCCTAAGAAGTATGTTTTTGGGATTGATGAAGGAAAATTTTTGGGACACATGGCCTCACAAGGAGGAGTCTCCATTGATCCTGAAAGATTTCAATCAATAAAGGATGTCCGCCCTCTGGCCAACAAGAAATCCCTGCAATCTTTTCTCATAAAATTCAACTTGATCTGCAGATTTTTGCCAAATTTTGCTGAGAGGATAAAACCTTTAAGTGCTCTACTGAAAAAGGATGTTTCTTTCAGGTGGGGAGATGAGACCAACAGATATTTTGAAGATATCAAAAATGCTATCTCCCAATCCCCCGTCTTTATTAGTCCTGATTTTTCACAATATTACATAATATTCTCGTTTGCATCCCAGGATACTATTGCAGGTGTCCTGATGCAAAAAGACGCTGATAACTATGAACATCCCATGGCCTTTATGAGAAAGGTCCTAAGAGAATCAGAGTTAAAATACTCCATCACAGAGAAACAAGCCTATTCCTTGGTCAAATCCCTCAAACACTTCAGGAACTACACCGGTTATAATAAAATCAAGGCTTATGTCCCATACCCAGTTGTGAAGGACGTTTTATCGCAACAAGACTGCATGGGTACTCGAGGAAAGTGGGTTTCCAAAATCCAGGAGTATGAATTAGAAATAAAACCCACCAAGATAATAAAAGGACAAGGTTTGTCCCAAATGTTGACTGAAAGCAATCAGGAAGCCATACAGATGGGTGAGAATGAGCAAGTAAATGTAATGATCAGTGAACTAGAACATGACAAGTGGTATTCCGATATCATTTATTATCTAAAGAACTTGTCTTGCCCTGATCATTTAGTGGATTACAAGAGAAGGGATTTGAGATTGAGAGCTATGAAATACTGCTTGACTGAAGACGGACTTGGATGGAAAAATCCTAATGGCATTATACTTCGATGTGTAAACAAGGAAGAGGCAAAGAAGATATTGGAAGAATTGCACTCTGGTCATTTTGGTGGACATTTTGTTGCTCTTACTACTAACCATAAGATCTTGAGGGCCGGCTATTATTGTCCAACACTCTTTTCAGACACTTACCAACACATTCTATCTTGTCAACCTTTCCAGTACTTCTCCGGCAAACTGAGACTCCCAGTGCAACCCTTGAAACTGGTGGTAGTAGAGGCACCCTTTTAGCAATGGGGTTTGGATTTTGTTGGTGAATTCAAAGACAATTCAAGTAATGGCTATCGGTGTATCCTAACAGCTACAGACTATTTCACTAGATGGGTTGAATCAATTCCTACAAAAAATGCCACCGAGGAAGTAGTCATGAACTTCTTGGAAGATCAGATCATAACTAGGTTCGGTGCCCCTTCTAAGATCACTACGGATAATGCCAAAGATTTTAGCTCCTATGCTCTGGTAGAATTTTGTTTCAAATATGGCATTACCTTATCCCATTCCTCCAACTACTACCCACAAGGAAATGGATTAGCAGAATCAACCAATAATAACCTCATGAATATTCTAAAAAAGATTGTTGGAGAAAATAAAAATTCATGGGATAGCAAAATAAAATATGCAGTATGGGCAGATCAAATAATGACAAAAACTTCCACAGGGAAAACTCCTTTTGAGCTAGTAAATGGACTTGAAGCGAAACTTCCTGTGAACCTACAAATCCCTATCCTTTGGTTTTCTCAACAATACACCACAGATGCAGAAGCAATCCAAGGAAGGATCAATCAACTGATAGAACTAGATGAGACATAGAGAGGTGCCTTGGGTCAAATGATGAGAAACCAAGAAAAGATAAAGAACACCTTTGATCATAAATCCAAGGAAATAAATTTCACCAAAGGAGATCTTGTCCTGCTATGGGATAAAAGAAAAGAAAAGGTTGGTATGCAAAAAAAATTTGACAGCCTATGGGGAGGCCCTTATTAAATCATGAGTTGTGCAGGTATGATTTCTTTCAACCTAGAGACCATGGAAGGAGAAATTCTGAAACTGCCAGTAAATGCTTTACATATCAAGCGTTACTACCCTCCAGACACCTGACTCCACAGGTAAGTATAGGTAGTGTTATCGCACGGTTTGTAGGAAGGGTTTAGGCAGCTTGAGTCAAGGCTTGAAACCAGCGTAACAGGAGCTTCCCCACCCACTGTCACCTTGATGGGGAGCTCTTTCTATTTAGGATGGCTAGTCCAAGGGAGACATCCCTAAGCAATCTGGGTTAATGAAGGGCTAAAAGGTATGATGGATCAAAGTGATTAGGTTCCCTTTACAGATTACTGCCCAAAGATGAGATAGTCAAGAAGAATGTTTTCCACTGGATGGCACCTGTTTGCGAGACAAGACAAATAAAACTAGAAATGTGCTTGCAGTGGGTTAGTACTTCATAATATCAATGACTATCCTCTAATATGTGAGCAATGATTGGATATAATTATTGACGAAGTCAATGATTATTGAACAAGGATAAATATCTTATATCACTTCTTCAATAAGTTCACCAAAAGACAAGAGCATTCAATGTGTAAAATTAGATCCTTATCATATCACAATGCTACAAAAATCAAATCTGCTCACAATGAATATATTTGTTGCGTCACCTATATTGTTGTTGTAATAGGTATGACGTCAGCCCTAGTAAGAAGTTACTTGGAAGGGAAAGAGCACAACGTTTTACCAAACAATCTTATATATGTAATCAATGACTCAAAACCTATCGAAGGAGATGACAAATGTCACAACGTTGCAAGTCAAAACAAGTGATCTAGAAGGTGTGACGTCACCTATATAATTTATGTTGCAGAATTAGGGTTAGCTAGCCAAGAAGTGACGTTTTGACAAATTCAACCAATGAAATTGCAATAAACCTCTACGGCTATGTTAAGATGACTATGCCGCACTTTTCTATCCAAACAAAATTCCAAAATCAGCAGGACGTCATCTTATTAGAGTTAGTTCAAGAAAAGCCTAGGGTTAGACGCTAGGTTAGTTAGGGTTTCAATTTTGAGAGTGTTTGAAAAGAATTTAAGGCATAAACAAGCTCAAGAAAGGTTTCTAGACTAGTTCCTTGGGTTAATGGAGTCAAATGAGGTGAGGCTAATAGCTTGGAAGGCTTAAACTCAAAAAACAAGAGGATTAGGGTTTGATGGTGTTGCTATGGCAAGGCCACCAAACCAAAACCCTAAGGAGAAAAAGGCTTACCTAGGTG
>ML797385.1:265669-280818 GCA_009831015.1 Picea engelmannii
AAGTGAAAGGAACCTAATGCATACATAAGAAAGTTATAATGATCAAATATGACACATACCATGATACCTCAGACCAATTACCTCGTGGAGCAAGAGTCCTCTCTGATGCAAGTCCAGGCCGGTAGTGGTGGAAATTGGTACTGCTGATAGGACGAAGCTGGCTGAGAAGAAGAGAGATGGGCCCTCCAGGGCCATGCTCAAGTCGCTCCTGCTCTCGGTACTCCATGTCTAGGACCATGTGGGCCTCGAGACATGATCTCCTAGTTATCCCTAGATATCAGGGATAACAGGTAGGTAGGCATTTTTCCGTGTATTATACCATTGGCATTTCATGCTAATTTGCTTCCTCACTTCGATATTGATTGTTTTATTTAAGTCATATACATATATTATATTTGCGGGGTGGCAAGACCACCCCACCTTTGTTACTGATGCCCTTTTTAAGTCTGAGCAGGTCTGCAATTTTATGCCAGAGATGCCGAGGTTCTCATGCGCTCTATGGTGAGCACATGTCCCTAAGTTGGAGCCAGATGTTATCCCTGATTTCTAGGGATAACTAGGAGATCATGTCTCAAGGCCCACAGGTCCTAGACATGGAGTACCGAGAGCAGGATTGACCTGAGCATGGCCCTGGAGGGCCCATCTTTCTTCTTCTTCATCAGACTTTTCCTGTCAACAGCAGCAACATCCATCACCTTCATCTTGAACGTGTATCGGAGAAGACTCTTGCTCCATGAGGTAATTGGTCCAGGTATCATGGTATGTGTCATATTTGATCATTATAACCTTCAGATATATGCATCAAATTCCTTTCATTTCTGACGACTGCTTGGATCTTACACTAACCCACTTGACCATGGTTGGGGGGATTGTACCCATAGGTTTTGGTTAGCCACTAGGGGGGATTTTGAGGGGCCATCATCCGCTCCCATCATATCATCACTCTTACATCTTATCTCCCACTCATCTATCCCATTACCCTAGTCCGGACATTAGGATGACCTGTTTGTGGGGTTACACCTTATCTCATGGGAAGAAGGGGCTAAAGGCCCAAGGGGTAAAAGAAGCTGGTAAGAGATAAGAGCCATAAAAAAAAAAACATAGAGATGCCTCGCCCAGGGATCCCCAAGAAGGCAATAAAAATCCTCTCAACAAGAAACAAGAGGGACCCGAAGAAAAATGACAAAACAAGACCTAGCCAAGAGGATGGGTGGTCTCATCATGAGCCAGCCCATTATGTTCATGGGTACCTAGCAGTATGACATTGCCATTATCTGGTTACCATGCCAGGACAATGACCTTTGGTTACATGGCCAACGGAAAGGAGGTCTCATCATGAGCCAGCCTTATCATCTCTGTGAAAGTACTTGTGGGTAACACTGTCAGCTCTGGTCACCATGCCAAGGCAGTGTCCTCTAGTTAGACCTTGAAATAAAAAGAAAGAATAAAGGCAATAAAGGGCTTGGAAAGAACTGCATCCATGACAGGGACAGCTCACCTTCTACAAAGGCACCCATAGATAATATCACCCTGGTCTTTCACTCTACCTGTATGTCTGGACATCCTTTGACCACACCACCTCGTGTTACATGGCTTGGATGATATCCTCTGGAAAATTTCCTTTTCTTATGGATGCTGGCCCAATAGGGCATTTTGTCTTTTTCTTCAACTTTGCATAGTAGGTCATTGTAATGTCTTTGAGCTATTGGATGATATGCTAGGGGTTTTATGCATGCATTTGATAAAATTAATGATGAAATATGATTGACATTGCTATGATCCCTAGGACTAATGATCCCATGGAGGGCGAATTTTTTGATGTGCAGGATCATGCCCGATGGACAAGTACCAGATGGACTAGTAAACATGGGGAGATGATTAGTTCAGACCTCCATGGGGCTGAAGATCCCATCAGATGGTTGTTGAGACCCCATCAGGGGTAGAGACAGGACAATGATTGGTCAAACCTTTGCACAAGAGAAGAAGGAGGACATTTTCATCTAGGACGCCTTGGCTGAGCCCAGCCCAAGGGAGTTGACCCAATATAGTTCGAACGTGTCCCTTCTGATGCCCCAGGATGTCATCTAGGAGCCATGACGTCACCTCCAGTGTATGGCACCTTGATAGAGAATTTTGGCACATGTGGCAGAGTTTGGAGGCCCAAAGAGGGCCAACGTTTGTCATCTTGTGCTGCTTTTTTCCCTAAAAAGGGCCAACGTCTCCCTCAGAAGGGCTTGACGTCTTGCTTATTGCTCATTTAGGTTTTCATTTAATAGTTTAATGTAAAACAATATGATTTTTGGTTATTATCCTTGTTGGCTATTTTTAATGACCTAATTTTAATTAAAGGTCATGAGATGCTATATATTGAGGATGTTTTTCCCTCATTTGAACATAACACAACTCACTCACACTTGTGAGGTCTGATTTTTGCACCCTCCTAGGCTATTATTTCTTTCTGAGTGAGGTGCACTTGTTATCGGAAGGATTTTTTGGCATCTTTTGGCATTTCTCTCCAAGGAAGGTTTACAGCTAGGGTTTTCACATGCTTTCTTCATGATATGTAAGTGATTTTCTTGCAAAACTTCTTAATTGAATGGTTGTAGGTTTAATTTCTTGCATTTGCTTATTAAATTGCTGATTTAAAACCCTAGGTAACAAGCACACAAGTAGGACCTTGTTTCATGTCCCCTTAGAGAGAAATATTTCAGCCATTGAAGAAGAAGGATTGAGCCTAGCCTTTGCTACACTCATCTTGCTTCTTCCCTTAAGCTAGCATTGAATTTTATAGGTTGAAAGAGGGTGACGTCCTTGGCCTAGGTTATCTACACCTAGGGCCATCATATTCTAGGGTTTGAAATCCTTGTCTTTACAACACTTTCTCTCACCTCATCCTTTAGTTAAATTTATCATTTATGCTAGCCATTTTGCCAAGTTGACCTAAGGAAGGAAGAAAGAGCACGAGGCCTTTCTTAAGCAACATCAGAGTGAGCCTCTTTCCCCTAGGGTTTTGATTATAGGGCCCTGCCTTTGCAGCACCTTAGAACCCTTCCCTCTTGTCTTTAAGTCTTCATCCTTTCAAAACCTTGTGCACTTATCTTGTTTGACTCCATATACCCTAAGGCACTGATCTCTAGCCTCCAACGTTGAACTCTTAGTGTCCAAAACAACTCTCAAAAATTTGAATTTTGAAACCCTAACTAACAAACTAACCTAATTAAGGCTGATGTCACAATTGGTTATCTCATCTTGATGCAACAATTGTTGAATATAGGAAATTAAATGATGATTTAAAGCATTTATTGAGTAAAGTGTTGGTTGGATACATTGTTGGCTTGATCATCTTGATAGTTATTAATGAATTGATCCTTTTACCATAGTTAATTGATGAAACATTGACTTCATTGGTATCTATTGTTTTACATTGCCTATTAATTAATAGCAGATAGTCATTGAAGTCCTAACCCATTGAGTTACAGCCTGCATATATACTGTATTATTGTTGTCTTGTTCCAGGTAGGTGTTTTCATTTGGGGCTACACTTCATTATTGGTTGTTTAGCCGAACTATCTGACCTAAGTGGTAACCTGTGAGGAGGAACTTCTACTTTAAGCTTTATACCTTTTCCTCTTCAAAACCCGAGATTGTCGGGGACGTCTCCCTTGGGCTAACCTCCCTAAATAGAAAGATCCTCCCCATTGAGGTGACATTGGGTGGCGAAGGTTCCTGTTACGCCAGTTTGGTCTCTATCCTTTAGCCTTTGACCTAAACTACAAACTGTGCAATAACAAGAGGGATTCAAGAGATCTAGGTCAATCCGTATACAGGTGTTATCTGATGCGCTACCACTCGAAAGGGTACCAAAAGCGGTTACAAGGGTGGCCAAGAGATGTGTTCTTAAGTACCACTTGTATTTCTTGTGTGTATGAATCCCCAACCATGGTTTTATGCACGTAATGACGGATATTTATAGCTTAAAGACGTCAGAATACGTATCTACCCTGAAAAAAAAAATTAACCCATAATTTTCAGCCAAGGAAGGTGCTCTGATACCACTTGTAATATTCCAAATATAAAATAGTATGCATTACGGAAATAATTATCTAGAAATGGCATATAAACAATGATATAACCAGAACTAACCACAATAATACTAGAATAATATCATAATAACACCAAAAAGAGAACTTTGATTACTGAGAGAAATGTTCACTTGCCTCTTCGAGGGGGAAACCTCCAGTAGAGAATAGCTCTATTACAATAATATCCAAGACAAAACTTCTCATACCGTCTACTATTTTTTATACTAAATATTTATATCCAAAAGAACAATCTAGAGGAAGATCCTTCTATAAGAGGAAGCTTCTATTAGGTCTTCTTACATTTGACTCATTCTTCCTTATTGTTAGGCCTTATTAATATTGATATTTATTACATGGAAATATATTATTCTACCTACGTGAGGGTTAAGGTCCCTAACAGAGGTTGTGCCCACTAGGAATGTTACCGACAAAGTGATTATGAACTTTTTGGAAACCAATATCTTTTCTAGGTTCATCTACCCTATAAATCTTATAACAAATAATACCCAAGCATTCAATTCCAAAGCCATGATCGACTTCTATGGAATCCATATCATCGCCTTGGCACATTCCATGCCCTATTATCCTTAGGGGAATGGGTTGGTTGAGTCATCAAACAAGACTCTCTTCAGGATCATCAAGAAATTTTTGAATGAAAATAAGAAATTTTGGGACTTTAAAATTAAGTATGACTTGTGGGATGATAGGATTAGCACAAAGAGATCCTTGGGAGCCTCACCATTTCAGCTAGTCTATGGGATATATTTTGTCTTCCCCACTTAGCTCGATCTACTAGTTTTGAAATTCTTACAGGAAGAAATGGAGGAGCCAAATGATATCCAGAGGAGAATCGTTCAGATTATATAGGTTCAACAAAAGAGAGAAGCATTGAGTCAGATCATTGAAGCATACCAGAGTAAAATCAAATCATCTTTTGATGAGAAAACCAAGAAGGAGATCTTTCGAGAAGGAGACCTAGTCTTGAGGTGGGATGCCAGAAGGGATGAAAATTCCAAGCATGGTAAGTTTGATAACCTTCGGTTTGGTCCTTGTAAGGTGGTTGAGGTTCTGGAAAATAACACATTTGTCTTACACAATCAAGATGATACTGAAATTTTTGGAGGCTCGGTAAATGGGAGATTCCTGAAACATTAGTTTTCTTGAAAGACTAAGGGAAGGTCCCTCTTGTACCATAGTTTCTTTCCTTTTTTTCATTTTCACTTGAATAATCTCGCCATTCATGCATTTGATTTTTGTTAGTTTGTGTGTGAATAAAGACTCCATAGCCCAACAAAGGCATGTGTGTGTAGTTTTCATTTTAATTTCAATAAGATGCATGGATGAGAGACAGTAGCAGATATACATGGCTAGTAGACAGAAACAAAGGTAAGAGAAGGAAGGTGGGACAAAGTTATTTAATTCCAAGGCATTGATTTGTTGTTCTTAGACCTCACAGGGAAGTGTTATCCCCAGTTGGAGCCAATGTTGAGACCTAAGCCTACACCCCTTCCTCTCCTCCCTCTTTTCCATATGCCTTCATAAAAATTATTCCTCTTCTAGTTGGTTAAGTCGGTTTCCCTCTCTAAATGACTTGGTTTTTATCATTATTTTTCTTGATTGATTCTTTGCGCAAATTGTTTCTATTTTCTTGAAGGATAATTACATGTCGTGATTTGGTTCGAAATACTTTTCATCATGTTTGTCATTGATTGAGTGTGCGAAAAGTCCACCAAGTATTTTTTATGCGTAGGAGACATCCAAGACTACCAAGTCCTTTGTATGCACAGTAAGCTTCCACGGGGAACGCCCGTGAAAAGAACATGGCAATTCGAAGAAGTCATTTTTAGGCCTGGATTGTGAAAATAGACAAGTTAAATTTCAACGATGGAGATCCAACAGGACGATCAGATCAATGGCTCTCGCACATTCGAGGTTCTAGAAATTGCATGAGGTTTAATCGAAAGAGTTACACATAATCCACTCTGCAACTTCGACGCAGAAAATTTCGAGCTCATCTTTGTCAAAAACTCTTGAATGCTGAACTGTCACATTGCTTCGACGATCGTCCTCCGAGGATTTCCAAGCACAACACTCAAAAACTCTTGAATGTCGAAACATTGGCACCACATTAGAGACAGTGACATCATGGCCACGTCATTCAAAGTGTTGAAGGTCGAAACCCTGAAGTTCTTGAGTTCCTTTCACACAGGTATTTCCTCAAGACAAAATGTGGCACATGCCACCTGGAAATTAGTCATGATGATGACATGTGACGCTCATTTCAAACACCTTTGGTTACATCATCTACGCATTTTTTAGTGACACGTGTCACCCTTCTTTATGTGACATGTCAATGATATGACATCAGACTGCCACATCAGATCTAGAGGATCAGCCATCTAGGATGTTTTAATTTAAGACAATTGCGAACCTCCGAAATGCCATGTCACTCTGGGAGGTCATTTGTCTGGGATATATCCATACTCTACATTCAGAAACTCTCGAAGAGATGAAGATTCAATGTCCCAAAGTGCCATGTCACTCTGCTAGTCTTGTCCTCTGGGAGTTATAGATACTTTTCATTTGAAAGCCCTGAACCCTAAAGAGATAGAGACACGTAGCGCTCATCTATGCTGACATGTAGCATTCATCCATGGTGACACATGAAATTCATAAGTCGTCGACACATCGAACTCATTTCGAGCATTTTTAGCACGCCATTTTCCCCATTCCAGGTGACACGTGTCACCCTTCTTTTCATGACATGTCATTGATCATGAAGTCACAGCCACCACGTCACTCCAAGGAAATTTCCTCTAGGATATTTTGATCAAGAGTTAACACAGTTTCCAAAAGAGTTGGAGTGAAAAAACTCCCTAAACGCCAAATTATTAAAGGATAAATCCTGGGTTAATTAAGATAAACATGGTTAATGACTCTGGGAGTTTATCACTCCAGGGGATTTCAACTCAAAGCGAGAAAATTTCTATGAATTGTCGAAGTGTTAGACCCCTGAATATTCGAAGTGGGTCATGAAATGCCACATCACTTCACAGCATTGTCACTTTGGGATATTCTCAAACTCAATGTTCACAGTCTCAAACTCCTAAAATATTTAATGATTAAAGTCTTAATATCTGGTTAATTAGCATAAGTGGTGGTCAATTACTTCGGGCCTCTAAGAGATATGAATATTATGCATTCCAAAACTCCCAAACATTGAATTCCTGGGGTGGCTTATCTTCTTTAATGGTATATTTAAAAGTTTGAAAAGGGTGCCAAACCAGGGAACGCCAAGCCAATCTATTAAGCACTCAACACACCCTAAAAGATTTTATGAATTTTTTTTCTCTTTTGGGTACCACTTGTTTTATTTTGTTCTTCTTTCTAAATTGAGTCCATTGTGGAGGGATCGCTAATTTCATTTTCATGTCTCATTATCGATCAAGTTGTATTTATTTAAACCTGTCAAAGTGAAACATTTGTGTCTAAAAAGAACCTAGGATTTTAATTAAGAATCTGCAGCTAAAATTGTGACCCACGTGCTTATGTTCGGCATCGGAAAAATCCAAGCAAGTGAAATGACCACATAGTAACAATAATCATCGATCGTCTATGTATCATCGACATCGATAAAAAAAATGGAGTAGATTTGCATTGGTTGTTCACAAAGAATATTCAAGAAATGGTCGGTTTCCCATCGGTGTCAGAAAAATATGAGAGGGATAAACATTGACATGGGCCATGATGAACCTTCGATACCCAATTACTAATTTGTTTGTTCAGGGTCAATGAAATTTCAAAGATTTAAATCATGGAAAAAATTTCTCATTGACACATTGTTGATCACTGATCCTCGATGAATTTTTGACATTGGCAAGTTTCGAAGGTGGTAATCTAGGAACACTTGTTTAAACTTATCATTGATCGTCGATCCTTGATACTTTTTTCGACATAAATAGGGTAGGATTTTTTTTTAAAACACTTATCTAATGAAAATCCTTGATTCCAAATAACACAATTAAACAAATACGCCAATCTCAATCGCCACGTGTCTTTGCCGCGTAGACATTTCATATGGCTTGGTTTCATCTCGAGTCACCTTAGGTTTCCATGTGTCATAGTCACACTTATAAGTCACCATTTCCACATCATCATTGTATGGAAATATGGATCGACATCAGAGTTTTTTCCAAAAGATATCAATAAACATTGTCTAAATAAAAGCGTCAACTCCCAATCCACCTGTAAAATTAGCGGAACGATGGGACATTTTCAGCACAAAATAAGATCGGATTATTCCATTTAATAGGCCAATTAATGTTTCTCTCTGCATACTTCATTACCCCATGCATCGATCGAACAAAGGGAATTTGAAATCGTTGATGAACCACTTTATAGACTGCACCTGTGCCGTCAACCGAGGACTGCATTTAAATATCGAGCATAATGTGGATTTGGCGAAAGATTTTGTAGAACCGCACATACACCTAGAATTGAATAACTAATGTGATAAGGTAAGTATTATCTTCATTTAAATCACTAAGACTGCTTTGAACACCTACATTTTGCACACTAGTTTCTCATTTCCAGAGCAGTTGAAGAAGCGAAGAGAGTGTCTCAATAGTTGCATTTGATTCTCAGAATTTCAAAACCAAGTTAAGCTAGTGCGAAGAAGAGGTATGTATTAATTTTATCACTTCAGCGGTCACATTTTTATGTATCAAATTATATCTACAAAATGGTGTCTAATGTTGTTCTCTCTAAAGGAAAAAATGCCTCCAAGGAAGCCAATGACCAGACGCTCTCCAAGGGCACAAAAATTAAAAGAAGCAGAGATTGGTGAAGGATATTCTCCTGACGTTGTGAGGTAGTTGAAATTTTCTCCTAGAGTGGAACCAGTCATCAAAACATCGACTAAGAAAGAATTTTCTCAACCCCCTACTTTTGGAGATACAAAAGAAACCACTGGATCAAATATGATGCTCCCACAATGGGTAGATTTGTTCAACAGAATTAATAGGGAAGATTACTTGGAGTTTATCCCCCACGGCGACCAATATGTAAGGGAACTCAACAACCATATTTTTCCCTACATTGAGACACTGGGTTGGATAATCGATCATGCAGACACACAAAGGTTCTTAATCAATGATGAGAATGGTGGATGTGTTGGAGTTTTTCTCCCGACAGAGGTCCAAAAATACCACAAGATTAGGGACCTAGAGGAGCGTTTGAACACATATTTCATAGTGAATTTATATGAATTCTATGACACCAACCGATTAATGCTCTCCTAGTGGAAGGAAGACAATAAATTCACAAACCGGAGCAATGACCGGTAAGGTACATCGAATCTAAGGGATCCATATATCTACTTAATGGCTCTAATTTGTCGATTATATGGGGAAAAGGATTGTGCTAAGTTCTCAGAGGCATGGATGCACTTGGAATACACTATGGCTATTTCTGGGAGTAGCTTCAATCTGGGAGAAATCATCTCCAAGCAATTGAGCACTAGTATATTGCAGGCTCAAATACCAAAGGAGGGAGAAGTGCCCACTTTTCACATGGCTTCATATCCTCCAGACGTGATCTGTGCAAGGAATATATTTACCGACATGAATCTGAGCTGCCACATTGCAGAGATACATGTACATGTCTACTTCAGAATCTTGTGGGAAAACATGTACAAGAAATCATATGCTCTCATTTGCGATGAATTCATAGCTCAGTTTTATTTCATTATTTTAAAAACATAATGACCAAGACTGTCTGTAGCAGCAAAGAAAATGATTTCAAAAGTAGGCCATTGGTACCTAGTTGAAACCAGGACCTATATCAGGGTGTTCAGAGCCACCAACGCACCACATTTACTCCTCTCTCGCATCCCAGACCATCTTGTCGTAGGGGAAATATGTTACCAGACCATCCTACAAGGCTATAACAACACTTTGGTTAAGGACAATAAATAAGCGTTCATACCCTATGGCTTCCTTGTAGGGTTTTTCATAGTGAAGGAAACTGCGCAAGCTAAACAAGAGGGTTTGAGCCAGCTGGAATACAAGTTCCCGACATGCCAATTTCGCAAGAATGACCCTAAAGGCCTAGTTCTCCAACATGTGTCACAAGTCTCTTCCTGTTGGCCATATGCACATGATAAGTTACAAGTCCTTTTACAGAATATGATCAGGACTAGGAGGAGGTACTACAGAGAAAACATAACCCAAACATGACTAGGTTCAAAGATATGAGTATGGATGAGTAAGTTGAAACAATAGAATAAACGTCTCAAGAAGCTCTTAGGGTTAGACACGAAAACAGAACAACAGAAGCCATAGAGGCACAAAGGAGGGGAATGTTGTTAGTAGAATAATCCCAAAGAGTCATCTAGCAGCTAGAGAATGATCCTCAACTAGTAGAAATGATGAGGATCACCCCGACCGACCCAATAAATGTTGAAGAGGAGCTAAATGGCTCAGATTCAACCCCACTAGAGGAAACCGTTGGTCTATACAATACCAAAGTTTAATCACCATAGGCCATATCGTCGGTGACCAGTCCAACCCAACATGAGATTCCAAGAACACCAGGTGAAACGGATGTGCCTAATACCCTTTTTGATTTAATAACTATCTATGACGATGAAGAGAGTTCAGAGGTCTCTCTTATAACTCTGATACCAATTACAGAGGAGAAAGAACCAGGGGGAGTATCTTCTCCAAGTCTCGATGCATCAATTACAAACCCTCTACAGGGTGACCATGACACCAAAAGTATCTTAGACACTGAGCCTCTCGACCTATCGGGTGTTGGGACCACATATTGCACCTTTTTGTCCATACTTTTTTCCATTATTACACCCTTCATCACCTATATCTAGACTCATATTATCACCTCATCTGATCACTCCAAGGTATACAACGTCCTTTCTCATCATTATATGTTTAATTTGTTTTGCATAATACTTTACATTACTTTTTGACCTAACCATTGATCAGAAGTGCATAAGTGTCCATATTTGCAGAATAGTATTCAAGGCCAATGCTGAAACACAAAACTATCCAAAGGCGCTGTTGAACCCATGCTGAACACAGAAGCTGCTACACAATCCGAGAACGCACATGTTGAAACACAGAGCTGATACACAGCCCGAGGATGCATATGCCGAAACACGAAGCAGCTACATAGTTCAGAATGCAGATGCTGAGACACAGTGGAGACCACCACGATGCTGAGACACGAGCCTTGACAGTTAGAAGTCAAGGCCGACACAATCAAAGGGCGCGATTCACGTGGCTGAACAGCCCGTGAATCACGATGCTGAAACAGCATCAGCAGCTATGAGAAGCGGTTATACCAGCTGTAACAGCAATGCCTCGTCAAGTTCCTGTATTAGCATTCGGCTGCATAAAGATAGGACACCCTACGCTGATTTAGAAAGAAGATCTGATTTAGTGTAGGATCCAAATCTGCCTTGTAATGATTGTATCGATGGGATTTCCCTTTAAATTCAAGAGAAATCACCATTCGAGGGAGCCATCTTTGTATGTACTAAGAACTTTAGAGAAGGGGGACGTGTTCGATCTTTCCAATTTGTAATGTAATATTTCAACAGATGAATAGAAGACTGCTTTGATAATTCGTCTCTAAGTTTTCCCGTTTCAGGGGAATCTTGTGAGAAGGGAGGGCCCACCTTCTTCACAAGATTCATCCCTTAGTTAGTAGTGTGATTGTTTAATTCCTGTTTATATTTTGTTTGACTGTTANTTGCTGAAACACTGTTTAATGGATTTTGCGTTGCTGAAACACTATTGACTCTGTCTCAGTTATTGAATAGAACTTATAACTCTTTTTATCAAGCAATCTTGTGTGGTGATTTTATATTCGCGGAGATTTGATCAAGGATTCCTGCCCAGACAGAAAGGGATTAAAATATCAGATCCTCTGTAGAATCTATTTCTGCCGTAGTTGTGCTAGACAGAGGTCTGGATAAAGATTCCTGCTCAGACAGAAAGGAGTCTAACCATCTCGACTTCAGTAGATCTCTTTTCCTGCAAGTGTGCTAGCCAGAGATTTGGTTAAGTGTCCCTGCTCAGCCAGGAAGGGACTACAACACCTTGTCTTCTGTAGATTCCCTTTCACCTCTGCAAGTGTGTTAACCAGCGATTGGATTAAGGGTTCCTACTCAGAAAGGAAAGAACCAAAACATCCAATTCACTGTGTACTTTTCTTGTGTCAGTCAGAACTGGGTTAGAGATCCCTGCTTAAAAAGAAAGGAATCAGATTGTCTTGTTCTCTGTAGACTTCAATCTCACAAGTGTGTTGAACAGAAGTAAGGCCCAAGGCTCCTACTTAGACAGAAAGGAACTAAGTGCTTTGTTCTCTGTTAGATAGAGTTTATTGTTTTCTGCATTATTATTTTTATGAAGAGTGTTACTACTGAGCCTCTGTTTGAGAGTAAGGGTCCTGTTCTCTGATTGCAAGACAATTGTTCTTTTCCATTGCAATGTTATTCTAAAATGTAATCCAGGATTCTTAATTCGAAGAAATTGCAATAGAGAGATTGCTTTCCTGTAATTCAATTCAGAGCTTCAGTTCACTTCAGCAAGTTTAGATAGAATGATTTCTTTACTACAACACTAAGTGCTTTTGGAATTGAGCATACATAGTGCGCAGCTATCTTTGAAACAAAAGACTTCCCTGGGTTGATAATTTATGTTTCACTTGGTTGTTTGAAATTAATTAAGCAATTATAGTGACCAACATCGGGGACCCCGAAATACATCTCCAAGGAGGAGCTAGGTTCAAGTGGACAAAAAGAGATATTGCAACAGCCAAATATCAACACCTCAACAATCAATCACCAAGTAAGTATTGAACATGTTATTGTCCCTTCAATTTTTGTCGATACCTCACTAGCCAATGAACACCACATGGAGCTATAGCCATTGGAACATATGGAATTTTCCCCTATAAAATAAGTACAAGGATCGGTCCTAGAAAAATTACATACAGAAGGAAGCTTGGGAAACACTCTAACCTGGGGAGACCAACAAATCCTTGAACCCGTTGAGGAAGTTGTTGATATAAAAGTGATTTATTATGATAGGAAGAGGAAGGCCATCATGAGGAGGACCACCAAGAAAATAAGACTCACTCTGGATAGCTCGATTCTCATCACCACAAAGGAGAAGTTGCTTAGCACAGAAAATGTGAATACATCTAAGCTGATAGGCGTAGGAATGGATATCACGGATGCCACATTGGATCAATCAAAGTGAGATGAAAATAAATTGGTCACCTCACAAAAGGAGCTATACCATCTGTGCTATCTAGAAAAATATTACCAAGACCCAACGCAAGCCACAGTTTTTATGAAGATTGAGTTCCAAGATGCATATGAAAATTTCACAAGCGAAAGACATATTTTCACTACATGTGTAGTTGATTATCAATAAGAGACCCTTATGGAACTGGAAACCTAAAAGGACATGGAGAGATGGTATGAAAGGGAATACCAAGTTGTAGAACAAATCGATTACATAAGTGCAGTGTAGAAGGGTCGGGACATGGAGGATCATGGCATTCGAGTGTTTATGGATAGCAACATCTACTAGATTAGAAAAGAAGCTAAATACTGAGTAAGTATGGCCCAGGAACCTCGATGAGAGATACAGAAGAGGTGGTCCAAGTGTGAAAAAATGTGGGAAAAGATCAATCGGGAGATGAAATACATTGGCCTCCCAAATTTCAGCTCACTCGAAGACTTTGTCAACTTGCATGACATAGTCAAACGACATGTAGAACAGGACTCATCATGGGAAGTGGATATCATGTAGGTGGAAAGCATGACACTGGGTCAAATACAGAAGTTTATGGAACATTTGATCAAGGCTCCTGCAGTTCTGCAGCATTTAAGTGTCAAACTCATCAAACATAGAGAGTGAGAAATAGAAGTGAAGGAAACCATTTCATCCCCGATGGACCAGCACATATTCTTGTATGTTAACACATGTAAGGATCTCTTTGTCAAGTGGTTATAATAAAATAAGAGTCATCCACTCTAGTAGAACCACGAGATGATTTCCAGAGAACAAAGAGATCAAGTGCCACATGACAATCTTTTGTTTTAATTAACACAAAATTGTAGCAGTTATTTTTAGTTAGTGATTCTTTATAAATAGGGGGAATGAAATTTTAGAAAGGTTCGATGGTTTTGGGGAAAAGACCCTCTTTTTTAGAATTGTCAAGAATTATTTCAGAGCAACCTTAATTGAAAAGTTTTATTTAGAACCAGAGACTTTTTTTTTTTTAATTCATTGTTAGGATATTTTAGACACTTAGGAGTTAGTTAAGATCTACTTGGTCTAATATGTCGTTAGGTAAAAGTGTGTTTCTTTAGTATGCATTAGTATGTATTTGTAGTTAGGCAATCCGACGGTCACGATATGTTCCCGACATAGAGTGATCTGATGGTTCATACTCTCCTCGATCTTAACGGCCATTGATCCGTGGCTTAACACCCGATTGGTCCATGATCTATATCTAAAGAGCATGGAGGGTCATTTTCCGATGATTGATTGTGATAAACTCTCTTGTAAAATCTCTCTGTAATCTTTTTCTTTGCATTAATAAACTGCTCCAAGTGGTCGCGTTGGCTGGGATCATGGATGTTTCCCCGTAGGGGTTTTACCACGTGAAAACATCGGTGTGTTGATCTTTGATCTGGTTATGTGAGTGGTTACTAAAGGTGTTCGTCCTCTGTTGGAATACCTGTGTTGTCGAACATGGTATCAGAGCCTATTTGAAGACTCGCTTCTGTTGTAGATCGAGATCGTGAAGCCGAGTTGTCTCATCTCCATTTTCTAGAATTTATGTACATTTTTGGGCTGAAAGGACTGTTCCATTGCGTCTGGATCATGCTTTTCATTCAGTAACACTTTTCGTTTCACTCGAAAAGGTTTCCGTTTGCCCAAGATACGGCCATTACAGTCAGAATCCGGAGGTATAAAGTCTGAATACGCATTTTTAAATTTTTGCAAAGTTTTGATTTTATTTCGGTTT
>ML797385.1:285617-302108 GCA_009831015.1 Picea engelmannii
ACTTCGATCTATGTTAGGAGTTCAGGAAGCTGTCATTAAGGGGGGATAGGCTCTAATGCCTCCTTCCTTCTCCTATTGTGTCATTATTGTAAATCCTTCAATCCTATCCCAAGTTGTTCTTAAGGGGGGATGTTAGGATATTTTAGACACTTAGGAGTTAGTTAAGATCTACTTGGTCTAATATGTCATTAGGTAAAAGTTTGTTTCTTTAGTATGCATTTGTAGTTAGGCAATCCGACGGTCACGATATGTTCCCGACATAGAGTGATCCAATGGTTCATACTCTCCTCGATCTTAACGACCATTGATCCATGGCTTAACACCCGATTGGTACATGATCTCTATTTAAAGAGCATGGAGGGTCATTTACCGATGATCGATTGTGAGAAACTCTCTTGTAAAATCTCTCTGTAATCTTTTTCTTTGCATTAATAAACTGCTCCAAGTGTCCGCATTGGCTGGGGCCGTGGATGTTTCCCCGTAGGGGTTTTACCACGTGAAAACATCGATGTGTTGATCTTTGATCTGGTTATGTGAGTGGTTACTGAAGGTGTTTGTCCTCTGTTGGAATACCTATGTTGTCGAACATTCATCAAAGTCATTATGTGATTGTATTGACGAGGAACTACTTCCAACTTTTATTTTAGTATTTGATGTTGTAACGAGTAAGAGTTTCTAAATCTATTGATAATCTATATGTTTCAATATTTTAACAGTTCTTTTGTTCTTAATGATGAAAATAAAATCGTTGTGTTAATGTTTGATTGATGGTAGAGCTAAGGAAACTATTTTTCTTGCACTCATCTTATTGGATGTGTATTTTCTTTCAATAAGTGTATCTCAGTCACTGTTGAAATACCAACAAGTTAATGCATTATTGCTAGACTTGTAATATCTGTGAATATCATTTCCTGCATGTTAGAGCACGAGGGTTATCCCGGGCTCAACCTTCTTAAGTAGTTAGGAATCCCTTCTATCATTTTCTTTATACCACCACACCCTACTTTATCAGACTCATCTAATAAAATAAAAGACAAAAGAGAACATTTAATATGAAGGATGAACTTTCAGAGAAAGATATCCTATCAATCACTAAGTAAATCCCATCGATAAATTATCTAGATTGAAAGATATGGAGAACCATTCCACCCATCAAATGCTATAGAGTCTAATTGGGCCTCTAAGGCGGGTTTGGTTACTATTGTTGAGTTAAAGGGATCTCAGACCCCTCAATAGAATTGACACTAGAAGGAGGGCATGAATGAATGAATGGATAACAATATTTCTCATAATATATTTTTCATAGCCTATAGATTCAAAACAACACACATGCATGGCTACTCCTTCTCAAGAAATCCCACATACAGAGAGTACTCCTGAAACAAGTAACTCACCCCAAAACGAGGAAGTAGAACACATATTCCATGTAATACCTTACTCTCTTCCCCACGAGGAGTTGAACCAATTCAGAAGAATCACAAGAGCTTACGCTCAGAAAATTGGATCGTTACCCTTAACCCCTTTACTTCCTCATAGAAAACAAGTAAGCAAACCAATTGTCAATACCCCTGACCAGGATTTTGTTCACATAATATAAAACCTGATAGATTTTACCCTCACTTAGATAAAAAAAAACCTTAATCTGATCCCCAAAACACCAGCTGGTAACTAACCTGAGCTTGACGATTTTGAATCTGACGAGGAAGGGTTTAACTCGGATCACTCAGCTTCAGAATAGAATGGCATGGAGGATAATAATGATAATAATGAATAAAGTGGAATCCACCTGAAAATAATCAATCTTGGTTTGCCAGAGATGCTCTAACAATCCAAAGACGGGTACATAACCTCCCTCGACACCTAGAAAAATCACTTCCCAAATTCGACCCTGAAACCTATAGATTGCCTGAAGACCATATTAAGAAGTTCATACTAGATATAAGACTGATGAATGTACAACATGAGGAAGTAGTGTGTAGGATTTTTCCCTATACCTTTGAGAATTCAACCTTGACTTGGTATTTTAACTTGCTTGTGGGATCCATAACTAGTTGGACGAAGTTTCAAAAGGATTTCTTAGACAAATTTGTAGAAGAAACCACCATAGGAGCTTTAATGGTTGAACGGTTTATCGCCACCATGAGTTCAAAAGAGAAGGTTAAAGACTTCAATCAACGATTTACCACTATCCTGAAAAATTTCAACCTCAAGCTAAACCTACTCAAGAGTTGCAAATTGAGGTATATGTTAATTCTCTCCCTGCTTCCATTTCCATGTTTGTGAAAAGGGCTGACAAACATACCCCAGCTGACAATTTCGAGGAAGAAAAAATGATTGAATTCCAAATGAAGGGATGCAAAGAGGGTCAGGTCTCACTAGTTAAGAAGGAAGTTCAACCACCACCTAGGAGAGGACTTTTGTTGACTAGACCCCCAAAAAAACAAACAGAACAAGGTCTCAAAAAGGGAAGTGGGGGCATAGAAGACCTACAATGGATGATAAAGAAATTGTCAAATGAAATTGTATACATGAAAAGAAGTGTCAGGGAAGGAAACCAAGGTCAAATGCCCTATAAATCCTTTTTTAAAATAAATCCACCTTTCAAAGAGATTGAACCTCCCCCATCCAACTTAAATATTGACCTGGGTAATGTAGCATATTACTCTTTTTGTACGTACTATCAAGAGAAACATTCCAAAAGAGATTGTCCCCAATGGGTGCATGTTGTGAATTTAATGTCCAATCAATTCCTAGACAAAGTTTCTCTCAATCAAGCGGCTCAGTGGTGAGCATCGTCGATCAAGAAGAAGTTGAGTCGTCAGAAGAAACAACCATGTTGTTATGGGATCCTGACTTGCTGATGCCTCTCGATGATGTACTTGAAGTTCAGGAACCACTCGTTGAGGTTTTTGTGGTGAAAACATGAAGTAAGGGTCAACCAGTCTCAAATGACCTTATCACTGTCCAATATTCGAGATGAAAACAAACAGTCGATCACTCAAAAGCACCTTTTGTCTCCCAAATAAATCCTATAAACATACATACACGAGAGTCACCCAAGCTAGACTACAACATAGTAGAAGAATTAAATAAGTTGAAGGCTAATATGTCGGTCATGGATATGTGTAGAATTCCCCAGCAAAAGGATTCTCTGTTGCAAGCCTTAAATTCAATAGAAGCCCCTATAACAAGCATTGATCTAGGTGAAGTCCCGCCTCCCATAGATTTAAAGAACAAAACAAATGTAAATGATTTATCTTTGGACAAGAGAGGAAATCCTTTTGTCCCACCTTTCCTTTTAACATTTTAAGTATTCAACAGAAACCTGCATAATTGTTTAGTTGATTCAGGGGCATCCTCCAATGTCATGTCATTGTCAATCTGCAAGAAATTGAATGCAATTCCACTCAAAAGTGATAAACTCATTATACAACTAGACATAAATCAGGTAAAATTTATTGGGGAACTTAAGGATGTCATGATCAGAATGGCTACCCACCCAAAATTTGTGCAAGTGATTGACATAATTGTAGTAGATATCCCATAAGCTTATAGACTGCAACTTAGTTGAGATCGGTCTGAGAAATTGAATGGACACTTTAGCACAGACTGGGCTCACCTTTGGTTTCCACCAAAGGGAAACACCAATATGATTAGGATTGATAGGGAAAGATATCTCAAACATACTGTCATTGATTTAGAATCCTTCAACGAACCGTCGTCGAAAAATTTCCTCATGCTAGGAAATTACTCCTATGATTATGATTTAGGCAATTTTTCTCCTCTCTCGTTTGATGTACCTCTCACTCAAAACTCCGAAATGACTTTTCAAGTGAATCTACTGGAAGCAGAAAAAGAAGGAATATTCTGTCAGGAACCTCTGTTGGAAACAACAAACAAGGTATATGTAGATGAGAAAATAACTAGGCCTGAAGAAGTTGTTAAATTTCTCTCACAAGTTTGGACGTTGTACTTCGATGGGTCTAAATCACAAGAAGGGTTGGGAGCAGGATGTATCCTCATTGACCCAAAAGGGAAGCAAAATTTCCTGTCCTGCAATAACACTGTTGAATATGAATCTCTAGTTCATGGACTGAATAAAGCCATAGACTTAAACATTAAAGAACTAAAAGTTTTAGGGGACTCTAAAATTATTGTTAGGCAAGTGAAGAATATTATCCATTGCAATTCATCCCACTTAAGAAATTACCAACAAGAGGTGCATATATTAATAGAACATTTTGAGGCATTCAATATTATTGTTGTTCCCAAGACAAAGAATACACTTGTTTATTCCCTAGCCATTGCAGCCTCGAGGTTATCCCCTTTATAATACTATGAATCCTCCAAGTTCACTATGGAAATAATCTACAAACATCAGTACCCAACAATATTTATAATTGGAAGGTTTTTGAAGGAGATGAACAGATTGTGTATTTTCTAACCAATCAAGAGAATTTTAAGGATCTGGTTATTGATGATGAGGTATTCCAAGAGAAACTGGCAGAAACAGATTTCCATGAATAGAAGGGAAACACAGATCACTCCAATAATAAACCAAGGCTTCACACGATACCGAAATGGGTAGCCAATTTGGAGTACCTTTTTGACCTGAAGGAAAGATTTAAAGGGTCAAAGAACACAAAGACAGGGAGTTCATGTCCCATATACGAGACTTTGAACCTAAGAACCTCAGAAATCCCTAAGAATGTAAATCTAGGTAAAACAATGTCTAAAGAAGACAGGAAATCTTATCTCAAACTTTTTAGAGAATATCAAGATGTCTTTGCATGGTCCTACCAAGGATTGAAAACTTATGACACTTTCATTATCCAACATACAATCTTGTTAAAATATGGAGTAAAACCCTTCCAACAAAATCTCAGGAAGTACCATCCATCTCTGGAACCCCCGATGTATCAAGAGTTAAATAAATTACTAGATGTTAAGATTATCTTTCAGGTTAGACACTCTTCCTGGGTAGCAATTTTGGTTCATGTTAGGAAATATTGGAGATCCGCCTGTGTGTAGATTTCAGAAACTTTAACAGAGCATCAAAAAAGGAGAATTGCTTAGTCCCACCCATGGAACATCTCTTACAGACTACGTCTGGTTCTGAAATTTTCTCCCTTCTAGATGGTTTATCAGGTTATAACCAGGTTCTAGTTTCAGAGAAAGATCGATTGAAAACTACCTTCCGAACCAAGTGGGGAACTTTATCTTATAAACACATGCCCTTTGGGTTGATTAATGCAAGGGAAACCTTCCAAAGGGCCATGGACGTAGCTTTTCAGGGATTGATTAACAAATGTGTAGTAGTATATTTGGATGGTGTGACTGTGTATTCAAATAATAGAGAAGACCACATCCAACATCTTACCCAGATTTTCGAAAGGTGTAGGAAATACAGAACATCTTTAAACCCTAAGAAAATTATCTTTGTTTTTGAGGAAGGGAAACTACTAGGTCATATTATATATCAAGCAAGAATTTGTATAGATCAAAAACAAATAAATACAATAGCTCAAATTCCCTTACTCAATAACAAAAAGGCTATGCAATCCTTCTTTGGGAAAATTAATTTTGTGAGAAATTTCACTCTCAATTTCGTTGAAACTGTCAAACCCTTACAAAAAATGATTCGCAAGGATGCAGATTTTAAGTGGGATGACGAGAGAAAAAATGCTTTCAACAATATCAAGACTACAATATCTCAAGCTCCGATGCTGCAAAGTCTCGACTTTAGTAAATATTTTTTCCTCTATAATTTTTCCTCCGACTAATCCTTAGTTGTAGTATTGACCTAGAAGGATGATGATAAAAATGAGGCATCAATATCATTTATGAGAAATAATCTCCAAGGAGCCGAATTGAACTACCCTGCTATAGTCAAACAAGATTATGTGGCGTACAAAGCAGTAAAACATTTCAGATCTTACATCCTAAAAAATCACACCAAAGTCATCGTGCCTCATCCTACATTCTGATCCCTATTCACTCAACATGAGATGGGGGAGAGAAGGGGAAATTGGATGGCAGTTGTCCGGGAATTTGATCTATATATAAAAACTTACAAATTAGTAAAGGGACAAGGATTGTGTAAACTGGTCGCAGAAGCCCAAGATCAAATAAATGAAGACCCTGGGTGGGAAAATGAATTAACATTATGGTGTAGTGAATATTTATACATTCCCCCAGGGAAAGAGTATTTCTATGGAAAATTTATTTACCTCTTGCATCGTGGGACTTTCCTAGAAAACCTAATCCCTAAGGAAAGGAGCGCTCTCAGGCTAAAATCTGCACAATATCGCATCGCAAATTCAGTACTTTCCGCATAAATTATGATGGGGTACTCTTGAGATGTCTCTAACGTGAAGATGCAGAAAAGGTTTTGAGGGAGCTCCATGATGGTCATGGGGGTGGAAACTTTGCAGGAAATACCATAGCTCACAAAATATTAAGAGTCAGTTATTACTAGCCTACTCTATTTAGGGATGCTCATACGTACGCTAGAAACTGTAAATCTTTCCAAATGAGCATTGGAAGAGAGAAGAGGGAAGTTTTCCCACTCAAACCAGTGGCCATATCTATACCATTCGAGCAATGGGGTTAGATGTCATAGGGAATATTACCGCGAATTCTTCAAAATAACATAAATACATATTGACTGCTACGAACTATTTTACGAAATGGGCAGAGGCCATCCCTCTAACTCACGTAAATCAAAAGGTTGTAATCCAATTCATAGAAAAACAACTAATCACAAGGTTTGGGATGCCTTTCATTCTTGTTTCTTACAATGATGCTTATTTTTTTCTACTCTATTAACAGAATTCGCTCTAGATAGAGGAATCATAATAAGATACTTTTCAAACTACTATCCACAAGGAAATGGGGTGGTACAATCAACAAATAAGAACCTAATGAGGATCATTGTTGGCCCTCGACCAAGTTTTGGAGAACCTTGGTCGTTTTTGTCCATTTTTGGGACTTCGACAAGCTAGTCGAAGACGGAGTGCCCAGGCGAAGTGGAGAACATGGGATCTTTCCCCCTTTTGTGGGTTTTTTGGTTTTAGGGTTTATGTAATGGGTATGGGATGTCGGCCCATGGATTTGCCCATGTTTAGGCCCCTTTTGTAATGTATAAATAAGTATCTAGGTGATGTAAGAGATAGAACTAGTAGGCGGATGGCTTATAGCTAAGTTGGCTTTGTGCAAGATACGTAGGGGATTTTTCTAAGTGCAAGTGTTGTATGAATTGTAAGAAGTCTTTGTACATATTTTGTGTTGATAACTTGCAGAGCTAAGTGCAAGTGATTGTAAGAAGGCTCTGTGATGTGGATCTGGCGAGGTGTGTGCAGATCTTCGGCCCTATGCGGATTTAGCTTTGTGGCTCTGTCCATGTAATAAGATTGGAGGAAGCTAATAAGGAAAGAAAAAGAGTTGGTGGATGTAACCCCACACTGGGGTGAACCACGTATATCCTATGTTATGTGCTTTATGTTATATTGTTCTTTTATTTGCTTAGTGCATTTTTATAATAGATAGATCTATGAATGTTTAGTGCTTATGATATGAATGAATGCTAGATCTTCTTTGATGCTATGTGTTGAATGGTTAGATGTGCTTAGACCTAGATTAATACTATGTTGTTTTGTAACTAGGTTTTTAACCTGTGATGTGAATACAGGGGTTAAAGACTAATAAATGTTATTATCTAAGTGCTCTATTAAGTATTGTGATCACAGATCTGTGTCCCAGCTAGGATGTAGACACTTGATTCCTGCAACCCCCCTACCTCTACCTCAGGTGAGACTTCATCTGCTTTGCAGGTGCTGCCTAAAGGGCTGGTGGTTAGGGTTTTGTTGGTGCATTGTTGAAGTGTTGAACCCTGGGTATGCCCCTGTGCCAACAAATGGTTCCATTGTCGGGACCTGAAAATGTGATTGTTGGGAACTGAAGAAAAGAGAAAGATTTGTGTGTAGATCTGTTGTTGTTGTACGTAGTATTCTATTTGACTTGTGAAGCTCTGTGCTGAGAAGGGAACCGGATCTGAAGAAAATAGGTAAGATCTTAAAACTTGGTACTCTGATAAAGGTAAGATAAGTGGAAATTTTTGTTTCGAAAGTATGGATCTAGGTATGTTTGATATATTTTTTCCTAGTCTGAAAACTAGGGCACAGCTAGAAGAAAGAAGATTTGATATGAATAGACCTGATAGAAATAGTGAAAGATATGTTATTCCTATGCATAGAAAGAATTTTTGGACAAACAAGTGGATGCAGGATCCTAGAAAGAATTTTTTGCAGGTTCATCACTGTGATCCCAGTGCGCAGTGTTAGAACCATGATTTTCATAGCTAAGGTTATATAAGTTTGTCAACAATTTTCAAATTCATGTATGTTAGCACCCATATTGTTTTTATGACTGGCAGCATCTAACATCTCCAAGAGTCATTTTCAAAAGGAAGCTTATCATTTGTTTGTTCCATTTCTATTCACAATTGCGCACTGCACAGAGAATGTTGTTGCGCAAAGAATGTTGTCGTGCATAGGATGTTGTCGTGCATAGGATGTTGTCGTGCAGTGGATTATGTCGCACAAAGGATAGGATTCCATCGCGCAGTGGATTATGTCGTGCATAGGATGTTGTCGCGAAGTGGATTTCATCATGCATAGGATGTTGTCACGCAGTGGATTCTGTCACACATAGGATGGTGTCACGCAGTGGATTTTTCCATCACACAAGCTACAGGTCGCACTGTGCAAATTACTGGTTTAGTGGTCAACTTCATGATCAATTTCTAACCAACTAAAGAAGAATTTTGAAAATCCCCGAGAGGTTTTTGTTGAGGACAAAACAAATAATAAAAACCTCTCTCAGATTTGAAAATTGTGTCATGGATTGGGAGATTCAAAGGAATATTTGAGCCCTATTTTTCAGTTTTCATGATTTCCTGTCCGAGACATGTTTTTTGTGACACGTATTTCGGCTAGTTGGAGATGAATTTAAAGAAACTGAGAGAATTTTTTCTTTATAATGATCTTAAATACAAAAACCTCTCCCATTTTCTAAAAATAGTTTTTTATCAGTGAGATATGATGTCATATGTAATGCCTATTTTACCAGTTTGTTGCGCATTTTGTTGTGTTTTTGTTGTAGGTTATTGTTGCGTAGCATACTTGTTGTGCAAGGATGACAGAGTGTCCAGAAGTGAAAATGATGGTTCATCAAAACCATATGTTCAAATTTTTATCATGATCAATGAGTGTAAAATAATATTTCGGTTACGATTGTGATTTGGCAAAGTTGGGTTTTCTATTTTTAGTGAATCCGTTGAAGTTATTGTTCTCTTTCAAAGAAAACGGAGACATGATTCCAGGAGAGAGTATCTCGACCCTAACAGTCAAGGGTGACATTAGATTTCTATATAAGGGGATCATTTTTATGTAAACAGGGTTGGTTGGCAATTTTAAGAAACAAATGCTATTGTAATAAGTCTGAGTGTTTTTTGACTGAAACTGAATGCAAAGGTCCTGTGTTTTGATGTAAATGTAACAACCCTAGTTAAATAGTTGCATAGGGTTTATCAAGAATAGTTAATTATTTAATTAACTGTCCTAATATATTTTAGTTAAACAATGATTATTTATTAATAATATTAATTAATTGTTTATATCTGTTGATTAATTAATTAATTAACTTATTAAAGGTGAGGGTAATGAATAAAGAGCTTAATAAATTTTAAATTATTTTTATAAGACTTTACATATGCAGGGGTGGAATGAAGCATGGGCTGGAAGGATAAGGTAATAAAGGGAAGGATAAGGTAATAAAGGGGAGGATAAGGTAATTAATGGAGGGTAGGGATTCGATGAATGGGGGGAGATATGACTGGGAAGAGCCCTACAAGAGATTATTATGAAAGATTGGGAGGAGAGGACTGTAATATTTTGGGGGTTGGATATTTTCTGGTTTTGGAGTTTGGTTTTGGAGTTTTGGTGAACCATTGCAGGGGGCACCAGGTTGCTGGGAGTTTTGGGCTCGGAGGCCAGGATTCCTTACGGTATCCTGGAGCTAGGGAGCCAGACAGGCTGCTCCTAGCTGGCTAGGTGGTTAGTCATTTTTGGGCAGGGTTTGGTCAGTGCATCAAGCTGGGAAAAGTAGCAGAGAGGACAACCAGATTAGTAGGAATTAGCATCAAGCAAGGGTATTTCTATTTATGAATTTGTTGGGTTATGTGGATGATTATGTAATTCATTTTCATGCTGTGGATAATTTAATTTATGTTGAATATTAAATGCTTATATGATGATTAATGAATTATTTATGCGTTGAAAGAAATTCTATGTTTAATTGTATGGAATTTTTTTAGGCTTAGTTAAATTTAGGTTCCCACACATGGTATCAGAGCCTGGTTTCAAAAACTAAAACCTAAGGCCTTACCACCCTCAGAAATTGTGCAAACTAGATCTTGAAACAACTCCCATCCTACAGCCTAAAACCCTTGAATCAAATCAAAAAGAAATAAACAGAAATGACCTATAACCCTAAGTAGACTACCCAGAATGAACATGAGAGTGTGCATGCTTCCCAGGAGAATTGAAGGAGGGTATGTGCATTAGAAAAAGAGAGACTCTCCCTGGTTCTAGCCACCTGTGAGAATGACTCTTCACCTGCACACACCAAGAATTAATAAGAGTTGCATCCTGCAAATATTGTAAAACAGGCATGAGTATTTCATTATACCACATTTATATAATATGTTATATATTTATACAATTAATATTTTATATCTTTAACAAATGGTAAATAACAAATCTACTGGTAAATGAGACTTTATACAAAACACAGTCCTTCCTAGTTAATATTTTCCCAGTATATTTTCTGCAAAAACAAAAAACACTAAAAGGGGATTTCAAAAAAAGGGGGGGCTTTGGGAATGCCTATGAACCAAAAAAAAAAGGGTGCATCTTTTCCCAATATGTTTAGAAATAAAAAGATGAAAAATAGAGGGTCCCATAAAAGAGTTGCGATAATGCCCTTGAATGATTTTTAGCAGTTCATCCAAAATAGATACAGTGCAATTAAAAAAAAAAATTCTATGAGTTGTGATAATGCCCTTGAATGATTTTCAGCATTTCATCCAACATAGATACAGTGCAATTAAAAAAAAAAAAATCTAGTACTGAATAAGGTAGAGAAAATTATACTGGGAAGAAGAGAAAATGCATCAGAGGATGAAGGTTTTACCATTTATTGGCATCTCAATATTTTTTTTATTGATAAAACCAAAATACTTTGGATGCTTTTTAGTCATATGGCAAATTTCCCTCCAGTTTTTGGAATCTATATAAGTTAGATTTTTCATTGATCCAAAACTCAAACTTTTGAACACATAGATGGATTAAGAATTGAAAAAAAAAAAAAAAACCTTAGGACAGTGTTCTTAAAATTTTGCGTTCTAATGCCTAAAATATATCTAGTTCTTAAAATGTATAGTTATTGATCAAAAAAATATAGAGAGAGAAACTCAAAACAGAAGGGAAACTGGTGCCATTTATACCTTACTCGACCAAAAGCTAAAGTTGGCAATAGGACCCCAGAAATTGTGCAAACTAGATCCTGAAACAACTCCCATCCTTTGATTCAACTGTACTTAAATTACCCTTCAGATCTGCGCAAGAACTAAAGGATTGTGATATTTTCCTGAGATGCAGAGGAACGCCATGGGCTATTTTTCCTTGTCGCTTGACAGAAACCACATTATGTATAACTTAGATCTACAGTGAACCCATTTTGTATAATAAGAAAAAAAAAATATTGGCTCAAAGGCCAATCTCCAAATATTCAAACTATAGAAAACCTGCAAACAACTCAACAGGGGTTAGCATAAACCACAGCACAAGTCAGATCCTAGCGCCCAAGCGCCAAACCACAAGGGAGCCCGCAAGCCTAAGTCATGCACTACGCGTCTAAATAGTTTGCATACTCTTTGTCGAGGCTCAATTGAAAATCAACATAGCATACAACGGAGCTCAAGACTAAGCACTAAGAATATATCCCACAAGGGATGTAACGGGTGCACTACACATCTGAGGCCAAAGCGTTAAGCTGAGGAGATCTCGTGAGAGGCATATCTCCATCTGTCGACCGCGAACAGTGAGCCCAGGTGCCAGTCACTAGGCCACAGGGACGAAGAGACCACAAGTAAGCAGGCTTAGGCTCATGATATAAATCCTAGTGCTGAGCCCATGATACATCAAACCATCGCATATACAAAACATTCATGGAGGATAAATCCAACAATTAAACCAATGCAAGCACAAATCCAAGCCCGATTCATCTCCACATGATTCATCTCCTGGATAAATTTTATTGGGCTACGTGCATTGAGAGTTAAGGTAGTAGGCAGACACCACCCACATTACAGGCCAAGGAGACACCCACAGATTTCATATTATGCATTCGATGGGAACATGCGTATATAGTAGTCGATGGGAATATAACCCCTGACCTGTTATATATAGGACAACAATTTAATCGTTCCATGCAAGCCAAGCACAGCAGAAGAAAAACATGCAGATGTAGAGGACCCAAAACATATTTGGGACTACTATTCAAAAAACAAAAAACAAAAATGAAAAGACTGCGAGAGGCAACACAGCACGGAAAATATTAGCAGAGGTCGCTCAACAACTCAAAGCACCGAAGGTGAGACCAAACGCCAAGTCGTAACAGAAGAGGAGGCTGTAAGAGGCGACCGCACCAGTACCTCCTCTACACTTGGGTTCTCTGTCGCCATGAGAGTTATGCATAGAGGGATGAGGAGAGGAAGGCTAGGGTTAGGAGTGTAGGTTTTTTGGGTAGTAAGAACCAGAGGGGGCACGTGGGCCTCATGCGAGGACCCACTGCCCGATTTTAGTGTTTTTTTTTTGTTTTGTTTTTTTATTTATTTATTTATTTTAATTATTATATTAAGTCTAAACATTAGATATATTTTAATATATATATATATATATATATATATATATATATATATATATATACATTTTGTTTTTAAAATTAGGTTAAACATATTTAAACATGTTTTAAATTTATAAATCTAATTTATGAAATTATGTTTTAATTATAAATTTATATTGGCTAATTTATGAAATTATGTTTTAATTATGGTGACTAATGTGCTAAGTTATTTTATATGTTTTAAATTAGAGGTTTAAATATATGTTATTGATATTAAAGTTTAAACCTTAGTTTAAGGTTTAAAACTAAGGTGATTAATTTAATAAGAAAAATTCAAACTATTGCACCCAAGGCCCAATCTCCAAGTCCACGAGCTAAGAACCAAATCCCAATGCACAAGCACCAAGCCTCAATGCATAGCCTCAGGCCCACTACATCATACGACCACAAGTCCAGAAACAATACATAACCACAACGCACAAGCGCTAAGCTCCAATGCCCGAAAGCAACTCTACAATCCTCGAGACTTGCACCTGTAGCCACCGAGTCACGCAATTCAACGCATATGTACAATGCGCCAAGGAAAGCCCATGAGTCAAGCATCAAAGGATAGCCTTAGACTCATTTCATTGAAATTAGGTTGGAAGTCACCTTAATTAGTTGTAAACGCAAAGTATAAGGACTTAGAATAAGATAAGCGGGAGGGGACTTCATGCGCACTAGGAAGGTAAGTTAGAGGAATAGGCGAGAGGGGTACAGTGCTAGCGTAACTATCAAGCTAGAGGGTCAATAGTTTTCTTAGGTGAAGAAATCAAGCTTAGATGCTTAAACCCTAACCTAAACACCTCCCCTAAAGAGAGTAATGTCTGTTTACAGACAAGTAAAAAAAATCTTACGCCTAACCCTGTTTTCTAGTTAAGTTGCGCAAATTTGAAACGTCCTTGAACTCACCCTGACAACTTTGGTTGATGCAGGTTAAATCATATAGGATGGTTAGGACTCAAGGGAATCGAGGTAGAGGAGCATCGTCATAGGCACCGCCAACACCGCCACCACCGCCACCACCATCGTCGAAACTATCTCTCATACTACGCTCTTTGGAGGCCATAAATGAGACCTTAAAGGGGAGACAACTAGCAGGGATTGAAGTGGAACCCCCACCATGGAATGGGTAATCTAGAAGCATCAAGGGATTCAGGGGGAGAACCTCTACCCGAATACATCACTAGAGAAATGCAGAAGATCAAACTTCCAGATTTTGTCGGGGGTCGCGCCAATGAACACGCAGAAGCATGGTTGGAAGGCATGACAAGGTGTTTTGACTTAAGGGACTATGCGTCCACCTCAAAGGAGAAGATAACAATTTTTTAGTTAAGAGACAACACCTTGAACTGGTGGGGCAACCTGGAGAGGCAACTGCACCTTACCCCAGACACCATATCTTGGGAACTTTTCGAAGAGAGGTTCCGAAGGAAATATCTACCAGCTTACTATGAGGAACAATAGGTAGGAGCATTTCATGCCTTAGTATAGGGAAACAAAACCATAGAGGAATATCAGATTAGGTTTATGGAATTGGTCAAGTATGTTTCATATATGGATAATGACCAATGACAGGCAGAACGCTTTGTCTATGGGTTGAACCCTAAGATAAGAGTTATGGTGCAGATGTGGAAATTGTCTTCAGTAGTGGAAGCTATGGAAAATGTGCGTTATGCGGAGGAACACATGAACTTAACCGGAGGTACGAGACTGAACTTTCCGCATCATCCTGGATTCATAGGGAAGGCCCCTAAGACATTTCCCAGGGAAGGGGGCTCAAGGCCACCTCCATATGGTAACAGAGTCGCACCAAGGATAGTAGCCATGGGGATTTCAATGGCAGTGAGTGTAGCATCTCATCCATCACCAATGAAGTAGGCAGGTCCACAGCCATCTCAGGGAACAACTAGCAGGGGCAGGGGTTCTAAGGGAAGGAACTCATTTCAGAGACAGTCACAGAATAGTGTGTAGGTTCAATCTCATGTTACTTGTTGGGGATGTGGAGGACCCCATTACCAGCGTGACTGCCCAGAGTTACAATCAAGATTTTTGCATAGAGAAGGAAAGGCCTTGATGGGAAGAGAAGGTAGCAGCCACCAGATTTATCCAATGGTTAATAATCGCCAGGCCAAACATCAATCCATGGTGGTGAAGTCATCAGGTATGCTAAATCATATAAATGTTAAGATTTTATTTGATTCTGGTGTGACAGATAGTTTCATTTCACCATCTGCATTAGAAAAGAGTGGGTTGGCAGCCTACGAGCACGATGACTTTGAACAAGTCGAGATGGCTTCGGGGGAAAAACAAGCGGTAGAAACTAGCGTCGATAATTGTATGGTAGACCTAGGAGTGTGTACTACCAGGTTGAAGGTATATGTCACTGCTCTCGGGACGTATGACCTAATCATTGGAATGGATTGGTTAGAAGCTCATCAAGATTTGGTAGATTGTTTCGCAAAAAGGGTGCTCTGTGTAGATGACGAAGGAAGGCCAATGGAGATCCAGGGTGTACGAAGAAGGGTTTCATTACGATTTATCTCAACTATGAAGGTTAAGTGATGCTTGAGGCAAGGGTGTCGACTATATGTAGTGGAAGCAGTGAATGAAAGGAAGGGACCCTCCTTGGATCAGTACCCGGTATTGTCAGAATTTAAGGATGTTTTTCCAAACACGTTACCAAGGTTACCTCCTGAGAGGGAGTTTGATTTTACTATTGAGCTAAAACCTAGTGCAGAACCAATTTCAAAAACTCTGTATCAGATGACAGCACCATAACTTTGTGATTTGCAAATGCAGTTGAAAGAGTTACTGGACTTAGGGCTAACAAGGCCCAGTGTCTCACCTTGGGGTGCACAAGTAATTTTTGTAAAGAAGAAGGATGGATCTTTATGACCGTGTATAGATTACATGGACTTGAACCGTGCTACAGTGAAAAATAGGTACCTAATGCCGCAGATAGATGACCTCTTCGATCAAATTAAAGGAGCAGCAGTATTCTCAAAGATCGATTTGCGATCAGGGTATCACCAATTAAGGATTAAGGAAGGAGATATTCCTAAAACTGCCTTTCGAACTCGGTTTGGACATTACAAGTTTGTCGTAGTACCCTTCTAATTGACCAATGCACCAGCAGTATTCATGAGCCTCATGAACGACGTATTTCGGAAGTACTTAGACCGTTTTATACAAGTCCTTCTAGATGACATCCTCATCTATTCCAAGAATGAAAGAGAACATGAGGAACACTTACGAGTGGTATCGTCCTGCCTTAGAGAGACCAAATTCTATGGGAAGTTGTCAAAGTGTTCCTTCTTCCAGAGAGATATACACTATTTAGGTCATATCATTTCCAGTGAAGGAATCTTTGTGGACCCAGAAAAGGTAAAGGCCATTATGGAGTGGCCAGTGCCGAAAAATGCCCATGAGGTGAGAAGCTTCATGGGGCTAGCAGGTTATTATCGGAGATTTGTGGAAGGATTC
>ML797385.1:310432-336432 GCA_009831015.1 Picea engelmannii
TGCTTGTTTTTAACGGCTGCGATCAAATCGCGAAATCGCAGATCGCGATTTCGGGGTTTTCGTTGTCAAGGAACTTTGACATATCCAACTCGCGATCCTCGAAACTCCGATGACTACGCTCCTGGTCCATATGACCATTATCCGTATGACCGTAGCCAAACCTTCACTCCCTTTAAATACCTTGCAGGTTCTCATTGATCCAACGGTGGTCGGGTCCCTGCGCTCGGATCTGATGGCTGAGACCTGTCCTCCTATCGAGCTTCTCCCGATGGCGCCCGATCGTTGCCACGCGTCCTTCAAAATAGACGGTCCTGATTATGTCGAGATTTCACCTTGGCTTTTCCCGATGGTATATCTCCTTCGCAGCTTCTGTCTGATCTGACGATCCTCATTCTTTCGGGAAATTTAGATGGGATCCAACGGTCACTGACTCTTCTTCCTTTTTCTTCTGTAAGCTCTTGCTGTGCGCATTTTCTTCAGGGTTGTTCCTCCTGAGCTTTTACTTCTCGGATCCTTAGACTGCAACTTATTTCTTTTTGTGATCTGACGGCTCTCGGTCTCTTTCCTGTCGGGTGGGCTACCCTTCATCACTCTGCTTGAACATTGCTCTGCTTCTTCTGCCATGGACGATTGCCATCAATGACAACCTTGACATTCTTCATCCCTGCTATTTCCTTTCCATATTTCCAACAATCTCGTCGGCTACCCTTCATCACTTTGCTTGAACATTGCTCTGCTTCTTCTGCCATGGACGATTGCCATCAATGACAACCTTGACATTTTGCATCCCTGCTATTTCCTTTCCATATTTCCAACAACTCTTGAGTTTTCTCCCTCTATTTTTCTCCCGCCACACTTTACGGTTAACACTGAAGGTTGTCACTCGCCTAGCCTTTTCCTCTCGAATCTATTCATTGAGTCATTTGTTGCATATCTTCCTCAGACCGACCCCATAGTCCAAGTTTTACTTACCTGCGCCAATATAACTAGAATCATTTCATCACCGGTTTTAAATCTAGCCATCATTCGTAAATCCATATCCCGCGTAGAGACCATGCTATTTTTGAGAGATCCCTCTCCAGATCCGAAAGGCTAGTTTCGGGTCTCAAAGTTGGTTGAAAAAGTTACCTTCGTTGTCTTTTTATCAACCAAACAGATTTACGGAGTGCTAACACGCAATATGGGAAAGTTTTGGGATTGTTTAAGAGAAAGAGAGGATTGATTCTTTGTTATAATTGCAGAATACTGGGACATCTTGCTAAGGAATACCCTGGTAGAGGTCCTATTTGTCTTTGTTGTAAAGCTACTGGACATGAAGTTTTGGAATTCCCTAGAATGATTGCTAAAGTTGAAAAGATGAATATGAGACAAGAAAACCATGAGGAAGGTCAAGAGACTAAGGATATGCTAAAACACCAAAAATAATTAGAGACTATATTATTATAGATGAAAGAAACACAGAATCATCATAGAGACATCAGTTTACCAAAGATATTAAAAGAGAAATAGTACATAGACACAATAATAGGAGACTTTGACATAGACCGTTTTCTAGATGAGGAAACATAGGTGAATATCATGCCAGAAAGTACCTGGGAAATTTTGGGAAATCCTTTTATAGTTCCCTCATTGGGAGGAATAGGATTGTTTAAAGGAAAGATGATAACCCTATGTGGAAGACTTACTCATGTACCTATGGTTGCTCATGGAGCATCGACGGAAGAAGAATTCGAGGTCATTAATTTTGTTGAGAATAGAACTCCTTTTACACTTTTGTAAGAAAGGACTTGGATTGAGAAAGATACTATCTGAAGGAAGGAAGAAGAGGAGCTATAGAATAGAAAAATCAAGAATTAAGGGATTTCATGGCTAGAATAACAACGCACTTAATAGAAGAAAAGGAGGACAAGTCGAAGCAACTAGGGGCTAGAGAACTAGTTGTGAAGGTTGAAAGAACACAATAAGGCTTAAAGAACCTATCCATGTAGGAGAGAAGAGAACCTACCCCTAAAGTAATAAGAGAAGAGGTATTCGACTTAAACCCTTTGAAATACCCTCAGCAGTGCAAAGTTACTATGTTAAGAGAAGATAAGAATAAAAATGGAAAGAGGAACCCAGTGACTTAGATCACAGGAAAGAAGGACAGAAAGCTCAACAAAAAGAAAGAAAAGCTAGAAAAATTGCACGAGGTTCCAGAGAAGACGTCGCAGAAAGCAGGCTTGCAAAACTTGAACCTCGTCAGAATAGCATAACAACGCAGAATGGTACTTTGCCACGACGAAGAAATATGACCGTTGGAGGCAACCTGACCATTGGAACGACGCTTCGAAATGGCTATAAATGCAGTTATTGCCGAAAATATCACCATTGGACCATTGGGACTGTGCCATAAAGGATGGATTGAGGCATTCGTTCCTGTTGGAGGAATCTGTTACGACATTGTCCAATTAATCCGTTGAATGTATCATTGGGGACACTTTTGCAAATTTTGATTACCCGAGCCTATAGAGAACTGATTGCTATTGCATTTTTATTATTGAGACCTCGCCACCCATTTTGATTACCTTGAGTGTTATTTTTCCTACCTGAGATATCTGTTCTCAAGCGTGTATGCCAGGTGAACGCAGTGCAGTAGAGAAGTTTGTGGAGGAGATCCTAATAGACCTTATGGCTAAGAAGGTCATGTCCACAAGAGTACAAGCCTCATTGACGAGAGGATTGCAAGCATCCCCATCGATTGCACGTCGATCTGGGCCATCCCAAATCACAACAGAGAAAAGAATCAAGCACTATGATGACCTGGTGAATGTGAAGCTCATCCCGTCAGTCTTTCCCGACTACATCCCGCCTCTAGATGGAGCGATTATTCGTGACAATGTCCTAAGATATTTTGAGTACACACTCATCACTGCATACCTCCCGAAGGGGATATGCATAGTCAGACTGTAGCTAGGACTGATCCCTGATCTGAATATCAGTGACTTTAACCTGGGAGACAGGAAGAATTATACGTTGCTCATACTGCATAAGTACTTGAAAAAGATGACTGGGAGAAGCCGAAGATAGTCCCCCAGCCATGGACTGAGGATATCGTGAGGTCCACCATCCTCAACATCATGAAGATACCCCACTTTGGTAGACATCAGGAGGTTAACACGTGCATTAAAATCCTCTTGTCGTGCTACCATGGAGGTTATCTATGGTTAGACATGCGTGTAACTATGGATCTGGCACTGATCCACATGATCAATGGATTAAGCATGAAGGGACCAAACCCTAAGAAATTCTACCTAGGGATGGCTGCAAATAGTGCCCTGGTGTAGTGGAAACCTACAAGGATGTGGAGAAGGGGAAGTGGGGATATAAGGTAGCCTCCATCCAAAATGGCATAGTGCACCTAGATTTCCAGTTGATCATTGGTAACCTCGTCAGGAATAACATACCAACAAAAGTCACGGGGTTTGTCATCGACCTCATAGGAAAGTGCATTGAAGGGATGCAGATGAACTGGGTGAGCTACCTCGTCAACCAGTTGGAGCAAGATTGTCTCAAAGTGCAGGACCAGGGATATGAGTTTCACTTCAACTGGTTGTTGATTCTCATTGCCTTTGTCTCTTGGGAGATGCTGGAGGGAGCAGCCTTCCTTGAATTCGAGTCATCTGAACCACTGGCCATGAGGTTCACCACCTTGTGGTATTCAAGCGATATGGTGAAGCAGTGGCAATTGAACGTTGTCTTCCACACTTACTACTTACATCTCATGTGAGACATTGAGTCATTCCCCCGAATGACTTCGAATACCTTGCATACTTACAATGAAATAGAGAAGTTCCACACAAATAGACACTTCATTTACATCACTGCGCACAGGTATGAATGAAAGGAGGAGTTGCAATCGTATTATAAATTAACTGATGAAGACATGGAGGAGATAACCAAGGAATGGTCGATTGAATTCCTTGTACCAGTCGAGCAGACAGAGCTCTCCAATCCCGATATCATCAGAAGTCCTGTGGTCACCTGAGAAGAATATGATGGACCAAGCAATGCTAATAAAATGAAGAAGAAGGAAGAGGTGTAGGAAATAAGCAGTGCATCAGAGGAAACTACATCTGATTCACCAAGAGGAGGAGGAGGCGATGAAGTAAACAAAGAGGAGGAAGGGGAAGAAGACAAGCAGGAAAAGGGAGAAGTGAAACCACCTAAGGATCCCCTTACGAATGTTGAGACATTAAAGAAAAGAAAGGTTTTTCTAAAGAAACCTTCAGCATGGAAGAAGTCACGAGCCAATAAGCCCCAGTCACAAACTGTGCTCATAGTGGATGATATTGACCTCATTATCGCAATTGTAGAAGACACTTCAGAGGATATTTTGAAACAAAATGAAGTAAAGAAGGAGATAATGTATAATAGGATCGAGGCAAAGTTGAAAGGGGTACAACAAGCCCTCTATTTGAGCCATGCAATGCCTACTGCGTCGTCATCATCAGGGGCTATACAAGTGGGAGATGAGCCTGCCCAATTATGCAAATTAGCAGATGCAATAGAGGCTCACCTTCTATGAGTACAGGAAGAAAAAGAATAGGCCACAAAGGCCTTGAAGCAAACAAAGGAGGAATCCCTAGAGCAACATCGAGTTGCATAGCAAGAGAAAGATGACCTACGAGTGAAGTTGGAAGACGAAAGAGAGAAAATTCAGAGAGAAAAAGACCAGCTACTCGTGGAGAAAATTGGGGTTAGAGAAGTAGTAACTAGATCACTTCTCTCTATGTTAGGCCTGGCACAAATGGAAGAAGAGACAGCTGAGAGCCAAGTGGGGAAGCTCGTTGAAGCCATTTAGTATCTTCAAGCAAGAGTAGAAGAACTGGAACTGCAAGCAGTGTCGAGCACTCCGTAGGAAGTGCGAGATCAGAGGGAAGAAACTGCCAGGAGCGCAGTCAAAAGAACCAAGGCATTGGCTTTAGAATGCAAGTAACTAAGTAACCGAAGTGCATAGACCTATGAGCACCTTGTAGAAGACCCAGAACTGATGACATTGGAATCACAACTCTAGGAGGCGAAGCAACAAGAATCGGCAGTACAAGCATAGTTGAAGCTACTTTTAGCAGTAGAGAAGATGAAAAGGTCACAGGAGGTGTGCGCAGTTCAGCAACGGGTCAATGCCATCCAGAGTAGAGTCATGGAAGTGACCCATAGACTCCATTCGGTGCAGGATGAAGCATGCGCACTTTTTTAAGAGATTGAGCGACAAGGTGCATAGCTGGAACAAGTGGTCACTACGGTGGAACGGCGATTAGAAGGGCATGTCACCGAGAAATTCATTTAGGAGTTCACCAAATAGAAGCCTCTGGAAAAGCATCTCGAGCCAATCTTGAGGCCTTCGAAGAAGAATTTCCCAAATCAGAATGACTCGGGACGAGTCACAGGTGAGTGTTGGGGTCCTATTGGCCCTCGACCAAGTTTTGGAGAACCTTGGTCATGTTTGTCCATTTTTGGGACTTCGACGGGCTGGTCGAAGATGGATCACCCAGGTGAAGCAGAGATCATGGGATCTCAGCCCTTTTGCGGGATTTTTGGGTTTTAGGGTTTATGTAATGGGTATGGGATGTTGGTCCATGGGTTTGCCCATGTTTAGGCCCCTTTTGTAATGTATAAATAAGTAGCTAGGTGATGTAATAGGTAGACCTAGTAGGCAGATGGCTTAGAGCTAAGTTGGCTTTGTGAAAGATATGTAGGGGATTTTGCTAAGTGCAAGTCCTGTATGAATTGTAAGAAGGCTTTGTGCATAATGTGTGTTGAGAACTTGCAGAGATAAGTGAAAGTGATTGTAAGAAGGCTCTATGTTATGGATATGGCGAGGTGAGGGCAGATCTCCAGCCCTATGCAAAGTTGGATTTGTGGCTCTGTGCATGTAAGAAGATTGGAGGAAGCTAATAAGAAAAGAAGAAGAGTTGGTGGATGTAGCCCCACACTAGGGTGAACCACGTATATCTTGTGTTATGTTCTTTTTGCTATATTTTTCTTTTATTTTCTTAGTGCATTGTTATAATAGATAGATCTATGAATGTTTAGTGCTTATGATCTAAATGAATTCTAGATCTACTTTGATGCTATGTGTTGAATGGTTAGATGTTCTTAGACCTGAATTAATACTGCTTTGTTATGTAACTAGGGTTTTAACCTGCTATGTGAATAAAGGGGTTAAAGAATAATAAATGTTATTAGCTAAGTTCTTTGTTAAGTATTTTGATCATAGATCTGTGTCCCATTTAGGTTGTAGACACTTGATTCCTGCAACCCCCCCTGCCTCTACCTCAGGTGAGACTTCATCTGCTTCGCAGGTGTTACCAAAAGGGTCGATAGTTAGGGTTTTGTTGGTGCGTTGGTGAAGCGTTGAACCCTAGGTCTACACCTGTGCCAACAATCATGAAGAAAATAGTCACAAACAATCTGAGGAATTAGCATAGCTCACTTCATAATTCCTTATGGGAAGATATAGTAACACCCAAGGAAGCTATAGGAAACTCCCCATACTTTCTAGTATATGGACAAGAAGCCATTCTCCCAAATGGGTTATATCTTTCAATACTTCATATTGCTCAGGGTTCAAGAGGACATCCCTCATCAGTTATTCAATAAATAATGTATACCCTCCTAATGCTTGAAGAATAAAGGGAGAAATCAAAATCTAAGTTTGTCACTCATCAACAAATAGTTAAAAGATGGTTTGACAAGAATAAGGCTAAAGAGAAGAATTTTGAAGTAGGAGACTTAGTCCTAAAATGGGATAGAGCAAACAAACCTAAGGGAAAACATTCGAAGTTTTCAAAATCTATGGCTCGGACCTTTCTAGGTATCCGAGAAAATTGGGGTAGGAAAGTATTGATTTTAAAATTTGAGGGGGTAACCCAACGCCCTTCGAGTGAATGGCCAAGCCCTAAAAAAATATTTCTGTTAAAAAAAAATGTCTTTTTCATGTTAAATTTTGAATAGAATAAATGTGTAGATTTAGGGTAGATTGATTGTTAAGTCCTTTTTATTTATGTATTTTCTTTCACTTGGTATTTTCTTGTAATAAAATTATGTTCTGTAAAACATTGGTCGACCTTAATAAATATGGTGTAGCAAACTCTGCTCCTAAATTACGCTTACGTGAAACATAATAAACATTGGGAAATTACAAATTTCTTCAAGGAGATCTGTATATTGTCTATGTAAAACAAATGACCTTGGTAAGTGATGAAGTGTCTGCTTGGTGGTCTGGTAAAGCCTAAAGGGAAATATGGAAAGTTGGAAAGGATCACTTGTACCTCTAGACAGAGCTAGGAATAATTTCACATTAATTATTTCATCTTGCAGATAACAGACATCCTCCTCTCCAACTCGCTCAGGGAATTTATGGCAAAAATAAATCAATTATATTAATGAGTGCAGATTCGTAGAGGGTATGCAGATAACTTCATCGTGGCTATGGACACTCATTGGAAATGGAGCAAGGTCTGTAACGTCGGGGTGACTCTATTGGGGCTATGGATGCTCGCTGGAAACAGATCAAGGTATGTGATGTCAGGGTGACTATCTTGGGGCTATGGAAGCTCACTGGCAGTGGAGAAACACTATAGCGAGTGAATAATGATAACTAAAATGGCCTAGAGCCAGTGAATGCCTTACCTGGCTCTTTTCAAAAAGGGGTGTGGGTAATGGTCAAGAGGAACGAAGGTGGGATAAGGGATAAACTCCATAGGTGGACCCAGATTCATGAAACCAGGAAATTGTACATGCATGGATAGGAAATACTCTGATAAAAGCGAAGCCAGTTAGTTTCTCAACCAGCTTTTGCATGGGTTAAGCTCAAAGGAAGGAACACAGATTTTGCTTTCTCCCAAAGAATCACCATTTGTTGAGTGCTCAACACACCCTAAAATATTTTATGAAAAAAAAATCTCTTTTGGGTACCACTTGTTTTCTTTTGTTCTGCTTTTTGAATTGAGTCTGTTGTGGAGGGATTGCTAATTTTGTTTTCATGTCTCATCTTCAATCAAGTTGGATTTATTTGAACCTTTCAAAGTCAAACCTTTGTGTCTAAAAGAACTTGGCATTTTAACTAAGAATCTGTAGCTAAAATTGTGACCCACATGCTTATGTTCGGTGTCAGAAAAATCCAAGCAAGTGAAATGACCACATAGTAACAATAATCGTCGATCGTCGATGTATCATCGACATCGATAAAAAATGGAGTAGATTTGCACTTGTTGTTCTCAAAGAAGATTTAGGAAATGGTCGATTTCCCATCGGTGTCGGAAAAATATGAGAGAGATAAACATTGACATGGGCCATGATGAATCTTCTATAGTCGATTATTGATGCGTTTGTTCGGGGTTGGTGAAATATCAAAGATTTAAATCATGGAAAAAAATTCACATTGACACATTTTCGATCACCAATCCCCGATTCATTTTCAGCATTGCCAAGTTTCGAGGGGGGTAATCTGGGAACACTTGTTTAAACATATCATTGATCGTCGATCCTTGATACTTTTTTGGCATCAGCAAGGTAGGACCTATTGTTAAAATGCTTATCTAATGAAAATCCTTGATTTTGAATAACACGATTAAACAAAGACGCCAATCTCAAACGTCACGTGTCTTTATTGTGTAGGCGTTTCATACAACCTAGTTTCATCCCGAGTCACCTAAGGTTTCCCCGTGTCCTAGTCACACTTCCAACTCATCATTTCCACATCAGAGTTGTATGGCAATATGGATCAGCGTCGGAGTTTTTTCCAAGAGATATTAATAAGCATTGTCTAAAGAAAAGCACTGACTCCCAATCCACCCGTTAAATTAGTGAAATGATGGGACGTTTTCAGCAAAAAATAAGATCGGATTATGCCATTTAATAGGCTAATTAATGTTTCTCTATGCATACTTTGCTACCCTGTGGGTCGATCGAACAACGGGAATTTTAAATCACCGATGAACCACATTATAGCCCATGCTTTCACTGCCAACCTACGAATGCATTTAAATATCAAGAATAATGCGGATCTGGTGACAGATTTTGTAGAACCGCACCTCCACCCTGAATTGAATAACTGATGCAAAAAGGTAAGTATTATCTCCATTTGAATAATTGATGTGACAATGTAAGTATTATCTCTATTTATATCACTAAGACAACTTCAAACACCTACATTTTGCACACAAGTTTCTCATTTCCAGAGCAGCCGAAGAAGCGAAGAGAGTGTCTGAAGAGTTTTGTTTGATTCTCATAATTTCAAAACCAGGTTAAGCTATTGCGAACAAGAGGTATGTATTAATTTTATCATTTTTGCGGTCGCATTTTTATGTACCAGCATTGATCTGAATTGATCTTTTAAACAAAAATGGTTGAGTTATTTTGAATGAGTTAAATTACCATTTAGGAAACTGATGAAAGAGGAAGAAATAAAGAGGATACATAGCATCCATAAAGAAATATACATGTATGAACATAAGCATGAAGAATAGAAAACCATAAACACCAAAGTGATAATGGCAATCTCGCTTATGTCTCCAGGCCTTTGTCTCAGTGGGTGAGACTTTCTTAATTATGTTAAAATATTTATATGTACATCATAAAAATGCCAAAAGGATTAAAAAATGATCTGGTCTTGTTCTACCAGAACTCAAGAACCCAACAAAACTAACGACATTGAAAACGGATGAACGAAGCACCCAGAAATGGCCCGCAAAGGTGTGCTCATCAATAGCTTCCCTGCATAAAATTGGCTTTGCCTCAACAATTCATCATCATTTTCCTAATATTAACCTCCCTCCCATGGCTTCAAGAGCCTCTGGTTTATATAGACCTGAAGTTGGCAACAAACTCCCAACTTCCCCCCAAGATCTGGCCTCAAAAAGGGCCCAAGATCCTCCAAAAATGGATTAAATCTCTCAAATCTAGCTAATAATCCATTAAAATATTTATTATAAAGTATAAAAACCCACTTTTTCCAAAAATCAAGGGTGCAACCCTTTTTTCTCGGGCTCCTAGTCACCTGGGGGCCCTCCATGTGGCCTCGGGTTGGTGAGTTGGTTCTTAGCCCCCCCCCCGGATCTCGGCCCTAGTCATGTGTTGCAGGCCATATGGCCTGGTTCTACATCCTCTGTAAATGTGTTGAACCTACACATAATAGATAGCTAGAAAATACTACACAGATTTGCAGAGAGAAATTGAGAAAAAAGAAGCAAGATAGAAAGAATAGAAGAATTCTCATTAACCGTATTCCACACTCAAAGAGTGAATAATTTACAATATATATAGCATAAATGAGTAACTAATGAGCCATAGTGGTGGTCTAGATTGATTTGGACACACACCAACAGTTACAAGAGTAAACTGCCACCTAGTCTAGTCTCTCAGGCAGTTACGGGAGTGAACTGCCACCTAGCTGAGTTAACTAGTCAACTAGTCTTCAGTTAAATGACTAAACAAAGAGTAGTGAGTTTGTGATGATCCCAATGTTGCATGGTGACAAAACCAATGCAACATCTAAACTCAACTCAACTAGTCAAACTGAAGTGTCAACTGAAAGAGAATATTCTCCAGGTGGAATATTCTCCCCTAAAATATAGGAGACTGGATAATGACTAATTATGACTTAATAAACAAGGAATAACCTTATGAAAAATAAATCCTAGGTGTGTGTAAAGTAAATCCAACATCCTCCACATGTTAAAACATTCGGTTGGGCCCCTAGTCATGCACCCTTAGTCAGCGAGCTAGCACAAATGACTGGGCTCTAAGTCCAAATTTTTGTGTCATCTGTTAAAGGATGGGGTCATATGTTGCATGGTCGTATGGTGGTGAATGTCGGGGGCTATACCCATTGGAACTCCCATGCCACAATTCTATGGACTGGGTTATATGTTGAAGTCATATGGAACCGCATTGGGGGTTGGGGCCTAGCCCAAGCCCTATTCTCCATCGAATGGAATACCATATCACTTTATATATAATTTGTTATCCTTACATTACAAGGACCACCATGGGTGGGCTAGTAGCCTAGCCCTGTCAAGTCGTTTCTACCCAGACCAGAGGTCACAGGTTCGAATCCCGTAGACTCCATACTTTTTTGCAAACAAAATGTCCAATGAATGGGTTTCATGTGGAATCTCATGACTGGGCCACGTGGTACCTTACCACTTTCCCACAAACTGCCATGTGTCAAGCGATGACTAGTCCACGCAACTCCCTACGTGACGTATGGTTGTACGGCCTTGCCACATTAGTCGTACGGATGTGCCACATGCCACCCTTGCAGTGGTGCCATGTGTCACCATAGGAATCATTCACTTGTTTCCATTAACTGCCTAGTCAATGCCGAAGCATCACTACCATGTCACTTGTATGGTCATACGACTTGTATAGTTAGTTGCCACATCAGCATTGTACAGACTGTGAAGTCATCAAATTTTGCTTGTTTGGAAAAGCAAATATATCATGATATCTTGGTCATACAATGTTTGTTTGAGCCCATTCAAGTTGCATTGGTTTTGTATCAATGAGGCCTACGGACACATCTGTTTTGAATATATTCTAAGTACTTTGATTTTTAGGCCTTCATGGACTCATCTTGGCTCCTGGATCCAATTATGAATCACACCTTCCCACTAAAAGACCTTTTGTTCCTCCAAAAGGTTACAAAATGTCCCTTACTAATTACATACTCATAAGGATTAAAAAAAACACGATGTTGTGCAAAATGATGTTATAACATGTCATCATTTAAACATGTGTGATTACATTAATGGAAGCAAAATACAATGAAGATGTGACATCCACTTCTGGAAAAACCAAGTGATTGTTTTCTTTCCTTCATGGTGTTCCTCTTACTTCACTGGTAATGCCTCTTCCTTGGCGATTACATGCACAATCCTTTTTTCCTTCTTTGGATGAAGCTCTGGATTAAGCTTCCAACATTTAGCCTTTTTGTTGGAAATATAACTGGNGGGTGAATCAGTTATGTATATAAGCTTGAAACTTTTCTCTTTTTGATTCTTTCTAGATTATTATATAATGTGTTGTTGATAACTTAGCATGCATATATATACAATTATCAATCACACAGAATACACAGAGACACTGATTTTCCTGAGGAAACCCATAAAGGGTGAAAACCTCTTATTCTTAGGATGTCAATCAAGCTCCAACTTTCATGTACATCACAGTATTTGAGCTCCAACTCAAATATGAGGCTACAACCTATAATAGAAAGCTAAAACTTGTAGAGAGCACCAACTCTCATATTTCTCTAGCACCAACTAGATGGAAGCACCAACTCCCAGGTTTCTCTAACACCCACTAGATGGAAGCACCAACTCCCAGGTTTCTCTAACACCCACTAGATGGAAGCACCAACTCCTAGAATACTTCTAGCACCAACTAGAATTTAGAGAAATGCAATCCTCCCTAGCACCACCCTGATTGAATCTTACAAGAAATTTACTTACTTTCTCTGTCTCTGATATGGTCTGTTATAGCTCCATGTCTCCTATTCCTTCTTGAGCTTCTATGCTCTTGTTTTGCTTCTACATTTTTCTGCTTCTATGCTATACTCTTTCTCTTGCTGCACACTTTGATTCCTTTGTTCAACATCTCTTCTTTCTTTATAATCTGTGTTGTCTCTACATGTTATCTACTGCACCTCAGATCTCTAGTTCAGGTCCTATACTCGATCACATCCTACCCACATGCATAACTCCCGAAAAAATCACACACCCTTCTTTGTTTTGCATGTCTTTCTCACGCCAAATACTCTGCTAGATCATCATAACAACTCTTCGTCTTCTCTGGTGGTTATGATGAATATTTTCATCATTAGTGGTCGTTATCCAAATATTCTTTGGCTTCTCTGGAAGTCACAACTCTTCATCTTCTCTGTCAGTTACAGCCATTCATTTTGGCTTCTTTGTCTTCCAAGCCCCTTCCTTCACATGACCATCAGCGGTGACTATACACCTAACCAACAGGTGCTTCTTGACTCACGACTTTGGGAATATTGGTATGATACATCTTGATTCTCCCAACTCCTGATATGTGAAGTGGAGCCTAGCAACATGCTAGATCCTCCCTTAACCTTCGTTGATGTGACCATGGCTGTGACCATAGGCCTAACTTCTGAGTGCTTCACAATCTCGGTCTAGAGAGTGATAGCTCCCTCTTTCGATATGACCTTGGGTGATGATCTCACGTGAACACGCAATTGCGGGCATGGCCAAAGGAGGTTTGAGGGAAACCCACTTTTTTCCCCGCAATTCACTACAGAGCTCCACGTATGCCTTTGGTGATAGCATGGTTTTGATTGTGGCCCGCTCAAGAAAATTAAGACCCGATCATGTTCTGACCCCATAATGCGACAGGAACATCGATCTCATGATATTGACGGTGCTCCTGAACGGATGGTTCATATCTGTCCTTTCAAGTTCTGTGGATCAGATCTAACCTTCCTAAATCAACAGTTGTGATTTACTTCGTGATCCGAGCTCTGAGAGTTTCAAATCTCAAACCTTTATTTTCTCCATATGCCAAACTTCCAGACTCGGTGATCTGTGGACACCTGTCCTTCCCAATTGACAGCTCTGCCTCTACTTTGCGAATTTGGCCTTTCAACCAGATCGATGGTTTTGCAGCCCCTTTGTCAATTAACAGTTGAGATCTCCTTCGGGTCTTCGGACCTCTGAAATCTCAAGTCTCAAACTTTACTTCCCCTCAAAGTATGTGTATTACTTCCATGTGTCCTTGCTAACATGGTCTGCCACATGTCCTTCCTGACATGGTCTTCCACATGTCCTTGCTGAGGTGGTCTGTTGACGTGGGTGAGATGTGTAGGTAGTGTAGTGGAGTGTGGAGGAAGAGTGTGGTAGTGGAGTGTGACGTGTAGCAAGTAGTGGAGTGTGACATTAGAGCATGGAGGTGGTATGTATGAGTGGTTTGGTAGTTTACTCGGAGAGGGGGTTAGGCGATAAGTGGTAATGAGCAACGGGGGTCCGAGTTGACAGGAAGGTGACACATATGAGGGTCCCACATGGAAAATACCACCAACTTGGATCCCCCCCCCCCCATGTTTAAAGGAAGAAAGGTTGGGGGGGTTCGATATGCCCTGTCGATCGTAGATCTAAGTGCCTGATTATCGACCACTGGGATTAGTGAACCCTTATTCCAACTTATCTTGTCCTTCCACTTTAGAATGATCTTCCAACCAAAATATACTTTGGATGATTCGACGGTTGAGGATTTATTTCGGCTCTCTGGGTCTTCGAGCTTCGGGAATTTCAAAACTCAAATTGACACTCTAGATCAGATGACCCAGATTCACTTCAAACGATCTGATGCTTGAGATATTCTTCGAATGATCTGACAATTGAGATTTACTTCAGATGATTAGATGATCGATATTTACTTCAGCTCTCCAGTTCTCTGGGCTTCGGGGATCTCAAAACTCAAACTGACACTCTAGATCAGACACCCCAAATTCACTTCGGACCATCTAATGCTTGAGATCTTCTTTGGATGATCTGACAACTGATATTTACTTCGGATGATCGGATGATCGAGATGTACTTCGGCTCTTCAGATCTTCGGGCTTTGGGGATTTCAAATCTCAAACTTGAAATTCTTAAAGTAAGATTTTTCCAAAGCGTAACCTCCTCATAACTTTAGACCCGAAACGAATGTTGTTCATTGATCAAGATCTTAGATCAACAGCTTGATCTGTCTGTGATGCAGATTTTCCTTAGATTAAATCCAATGGCTCTCCATATTTTTTTATCCTATCCTTCCATTTATTTTGATCTAATGGCTGACGAAAATTCTGGTGATCAAGATCTCATATCTCAACCCTTTCTTATCCTGTCCTTCCACTTAAATCAATCTATCAGCTGATGAAAATTCAGATGATCAAATTCTCAATCATTTTTGCCCACTTTCTTCAAATTACAGACAAAGTCAGGGTTATCTGACAGTTGGAAACCCTTTGATTGTTCCATATAGACTTCTTCTTTTAGATCTCCATTTAGAAAAGCTGACTTGACATCCATTTGATAGACTTTAAATTGTTTATGAAAAGCATAGGCAAGAAACATTCTAATAGCTTCTAATCTTGCTATGGGCACAAATGTTTCATCAAAATCCAGTCCTTCTATTTGAGAATATCCTTTGGAGACCAATATAGCCTTATTTATTACAATATTTCCTTTCTCATTCATCTTATTTTTGTAGACCCATTTGGATCCTACTACATTTTTATTTGCTGGCCTAGGAACGAGTTCCCAAGTGTCATTATTTTCAATCTGGTCCAGTTCCTCATTCATTGATTTTAACCAATTTATGTCTTTATTGGCTTCATTAAAGTTCTTAGGTTCCACCATGGATATGAAGGCTATATGTGATTGCTCAATGTCTCTGATTATCCTTCTCCTAGTTTGTACACCTTTGTATTTCTCACCAATTCTCTGACTTTCAAGGTGATTCTTTTGAGTAATTTTGGAGGAAGGATTTGATGTTGATTATTGTCCTGACTCTTCTAGTATGGGTGTCTCTTCTCCACCTGATTCATCATCTTCTTGTGACTCTGATATTTTCTGTTCTTTATTTTCATTATTCACATCATCTTTTTCACCTGGCTCGGTGCTTATTCTCTTTTGATCTTTTACAGGAGCTTCTTCATCAATTCAAACATCAATACAGTCTACTAATTTATGCATTCTTTTGTTAAATCATCTGTATCCTTTACTGTTCGTTGCATATCCTAAGAAGATACCTTCATCAACTCTACTATCAAATTTTCCCAGATGATCATCATTATTCTTGATGTAGCATTTACTTCCAAATACTTTGAAATGCTTGATTGATGTAGGTCAACCAAACCACAACTCATATGGAGTTCTATCATTGTTTAGCCTTATATGCGCTTCATTTAGAATATGGATAGTCGTGTGAACAGCCTCCACCTAGAAGGTTTGTGAAATGTCCCTTTCACTCATCATAGCCCTTGCCATCTGCTGAACCAATCTGTTTTGGCGTTCTACAACTCCATTTTGTTGAGTACCTAGAATAGTATATTCTCTTTTAATTCCATGTCTGTCACAGAATTCTTTGAAGTCTCCTGACAGAAACTCTCCTCCCATGTCTGACCAAATTTCCTTTAAATTCCTTCCTATATGATTCTTAGCTAATGCCTTAAACTTTTTGAACTTCTCAAAGGCATCTGATTTTTCTCTCAGAAAGGCAGCCCACGTAAATCTGGAGAAGCCATCAATGACTAGCATAAAGTAACATTCTCCTCCAGTACCTTCTTTTCGTGATGTTCCACATAGATCCAGATGAACAATTTGAAGTGTTTTCTTTGAATATGCGAAACTCTTTGATTTGAATTGAGGATGATTCAACTTCCCCATTTGACAGGATTCGCATACAGAGTTGTTAGGCTTAGATATTTTTGGAAGGTCTTTCACAGCACCTTCATTATTCAGTTTGACAATATGATCGAAATTCAGGTGTCCAAGCCTTCTGTGCCATAACAAACCTTCATCAAATTTGCTTAAATGACATTTCTCCTTATCTTCCTTCAGAACATATTCATTGTTTTTTGTTCTAACCCCTTTTGCAAGGAGTTCTCCTATGTTTACTATCTTTATTTTACAATTATTGGCAATGAAGGTGACTTCACATCCTTTGTCACATATATGACTGAAACTAAGAAGATTATGCTTTAAACCATCGACAAATAATACATCTTGATATTTTATTCTTCCATTACTTACACTTACTAGACCTTTACCTCTGATCTTTCCTGGAGCATCATTTCCAAAGGTCACACTCCCTGATTTATTTTTCTTGAGCTATAGGAACTTACTTTTTTCACCCATCATATGACTGGAGCATCCATTGTCAATATACCATGGGTATTTTTCTCTTTGAGCTGACAACACCAATCCACACTTGTTATCTTCATTCTTCTTCCAAACCTTGACGTTTTCAGCTATGTTATTTGAATCTGGCTTATAGTTCTTTAAGCGACAGTCTGCAGCTTTATGTCCATAATTATGGCAGATGTAACATTCAGGTTCATTGAATAAAGGATCATAACGATTTTTATGCTTAATATGTGTCTTTTTCCCAGCCATCACATGATTTCCAGTCTGTGTTTGTTTGTTACTTGGTTGTCTCATTCTTTGTTGTGGCAGGTATTTATTCCTTGGTTGTCTTGATTGCTCAAAGTTAAAGAAGTAAAAAAAATATCCATAGAAAAAATATTTGTACCTGGAAAATAGTTGTCTTCTTTGAGAAGGTCGATTTCTTCCATGCTGATGATTTCCTTGAGCAAAGGGTGTATTATTTATTTGTTCTACAGATTCAATTCTGGTAGCTTTTCCTTCACTCCTCCTTGGCAGTTGATTCTCTTCCTTTGTTTCTACAGGTTTGTTGTTGTCAATGGTGGTAGATTTGAAAAACTTAATGGATTCTTTGTTGCTTGGCTGAACACTACTTGATCCCTCTTCATAACCCAAACCAGTTTTCAACTTTGAATTCCTTTGTTGATTCAGAATGGAGGCTAATCCTTTTGAGGCTTTAATACTTATCAGATTTTGATGAAATACGGCCTGAAATTTCTCTAGATATTTTCTGATAGTCACTACTTCAACTTCAATTTTTCACCTTTTGTTTCGGCTTCCTTCAATTGTTGTTTGATGATGCAGGAGCATCCCTTCACGTGAGAAAATATTTCAGCACGCCGACACGAAGACATGCAATGGATAAAGGGAGAGGCATTAACCCTCACATTTTTAAAATTTGAAATATGATCCAATATGGATTTTTGTATTGTAAGGTTGTAAGAGCCAGGCCATGCCTTTGTACAGGTAGTGGTTGGGGTTTCCTTAAATGGTTGCCTATAGTAGGTCCAGATCGTAGTCAAGTCTAGACATTCATTTATGAAACTTCAGTATAATAGATGAGGTTAGGTGAGAGAGGACGAGCTCACAAAGCCCCTCTTTTGTAAGGAGATCTTGTATCAGATTTCAAGGAGAGAATGATAGATATTCTTAGGAGACTCGGGAGATATAATAGTTCTGAGAGAGAGAGAGAGATTGAGAGAATTGGGACTTTGTTTGATATGGATTTTATGAGCAGAACGAAATGAATACAGATTATTAATGGGTTCTTAACACAAAGTAATAGAGATATAGTAAAACTGGTTTTCTATTCAATAATGAAATAAGTTGAAACTGTAAAATGCAGCGGAAACAAGCTTGTTGGAATGGTGGAGGCTTATCTCTGAGAAGAGATGTGACGGTTACGCTCATTCACAAGAAGATGATTACAATGAGGATCTCAAGGCATTTTTAAAATAAGCAGGAATGCCAAAAACCCTAGACATCCAAAAACCTAACCCTAGGAGATGAAGCGCCAAAAGTCATGTGGGCCCCGTTTGGGTAAGTTAGTACATAACTTCCTGAGGTCGTAACTTTTGCATACAATCTTTGTTTTAGGCGTATGATAGCCCGTTGGAATGGTATCGTCGAGGAGATTAATTTTGGGGTCTCAATCATGTCATAGGAAATCATTGGAAAGCTCGATTCCAAAAACCCTTCATTTAGGCCCTCAAAATGGCCCCGGAAGTTAAAAACTGCTAAAAATAGTAAATTACCAAAATTGCCAGAAAATTGTTTTGAGCCAGTTGGAAAAGGTGGGTGGTCATAGATATCCACCTAGATCAATCCTCCCTCCTTATGAAGAAATGGTCTCCATTGCATTGAGTTCCCCCATCGGGTGAGAAAATTTCTGTTGAATTTGGCCCCGGGTGAGCCACTTGCCTTGGTGTAGGAGCTGCCCTACTTTGACAACTCAATAAAGTTGGATCCTTTGTTGTCAAGTTCTCTTGATCTATGTGTCTAAAATCTGTTCGTTGGATGCTTGTTGTATGCAGTCGGGGTTGAGCTATGTTGGTGTCAGTTGTTCTGCTACATCGAAGGTGTCCAATAATGGTGGGAAATAAGGGCGAAGGAGATCCACGTTGAACACTGGGTGCAGGCCAAGGAAAGGAGGAATGTTGAGCTCAAAAGAATTATCCCCCACGGCCTTGGTGATGGTGTATGGCCCATAACGGAGTGGGAAAATAGCATCACCATGGCTAGTAGAAATTTTTCTATAGCATCACCACTATGTTTTCGACGTCGAAGTCTCCTGCCACCAGACTATAGTGGGCTTCCCAGATTAGCTTCACTCGCTCGCTTGATGGAACATGGATATGGCCCAGATGACACAACAACTCATCCTGAAGATAGAAATTATCGACAACTATGTTTGCACCGAACATTTGGTAGGTGGTGGCGAAGTCTGGGTCTACCTCATAGAGTTGGGGTCATCTAGAGGTATCATGGACGCAAGAGTCTAGCACCGTGGTGAGTGTCGTGACTGGTGGTCTGTTGAGGCAATAAACAACGTGATTGGTGCTTCCTATTTTATACTTTATGTTGAGGTGGAATTGCTGCAAGTATGTGGACCACTTTTGATGGCGGTCATTCTATAATTTTTCTTGTGTCTGCATGAAATGCAGTGGATTATAATTAGTGTGGATGACTGTCTCCTTCCCAAGAATGTAATGTCTCCACTAGCGGAAGCTTGCACAATGGATTACATTTCTTTTTCATAAGTAGGGTACTTACAGACAACATCAGATAGTGTCTCACTATGATAGGCCACGGGGTGGTCGTGTTGAGTGAGAATGACACCCACAACATATTCTAAAGCATCTATCTCAATCTCAAAGGGATGTTGCAAGTCTGGTGGTGAAAGTACTAGGGCTGAGCACAAGCGTTGCTTTGAATCATCGAACGCTTGTTATTGGGACTGGCCCCACACAAATGTTTCCTTACCACCACCCATGGTGATTTGGATGAGGGCCCATGCAATATGGAATAATTCTAACATAAACCGGTGGTAGAAATTGGCAAGGCCCAAGAAGCTCTGAAGCTCAGTGAGTGTGGTTGGGGCTGGCCAGTCACGGATGACTTGGATCTTGGTTGGATCCACATGTACACTATGTTCACCAATGATATAGCCCAGGTAATGGACCCTGTCCATGCTGAAGGAAAATTTTTCCAAGTTGGCATATAGCTTGTGCTACCCCAGGGTGTGCAAAACATGTTGACTATGTTGCAAGTGTTCGGCCCAAGTCTTTTTGTAAATGAGAATGTCATCTAGATACACCACTACAAAAGTATTGGTGAATGGTTACAAGATATCATCCATCATCCTCATGAAAGTGGTCAAAGCATTTGTCAAACCAAAGGGCATGACCAACCATTCAAAAAGGTCTTCCTTTGACTTGAAGGCGGTCTTCCATACTGTTAGGATATTTAGACACTTAAGAGTTAGTAAGATCTACTTGGTCTATTGTGTCGTTAGATAAAAGTTTGTTTTCTAGTGTGTTTCTTTAGTATGCATTAGTATGCATTTGTAGTTAGGAAATCCGACGGTCGTGATATGTTCCCGACATAGAGTGATCTGACGGTTCATACTCTCATCGATCTTAATGGCTATTGATCTGTGGCTTAGCACCCGATTGGTCCATGATCTCTATTTAAAGAGCATGGAGGGTCATTTGCCAATGATCGATTGTGAGAAACTCTCTTGTAAAATCTCACTGTAATCTTTTTCTTTGCATTAATAAACTGCTCTAAGTGGTTGCGTTGGTTGGGGTCGTGGATGTTTCCTCGTAGGGGTTTTACCATGTGAAAACATCAGTGTGTTGATCTTTGATCTGGTTATGTGAGTGGTTACTGAAGGTTTTCATCCTTTTTTAGAATACCTGTGTTGTCGAACATGGTATCAGAGCCTGTTTGAAGACCCGCTCCTATTGTAGATCGAGATCGTGAAGCTGAGTTGCCTCATCTCCACATTCTATCATTTCTGTACATTTCTGGGCTGAAAGGACTATTCCATTGTGTCTGGAGCACTCATTTCAGTCAGGAACACTTTTTGTTTCACTCTAAAAGTTTTTTGTTTGCCCAAGATACGACCATTACAGTCAGATCTAGAGGTATAAAGTTTGAATACACATTTTTTTTTAATTTTTGCAGAGTAGTATTTTGGTTTTGTTTTATTTATTTTCGGGTTGTTACTCTTTTAGATCTGCATATGCCCTTTTCCCCACACCCTGTGTGATCTTGGAAAACCAGAAACAGATAGGAAAAGGTGCATCTTCTGGGTAAGCTAATCGAGATCTAACCTTTGTTGTCATCGAGAAGCGAAATTTTTTTCTTGTGTGAAAAGAGTTTTTTTTTAGCAAGCTCTCCAAGGCTGTCTTCCAACACAACAACAACAACAAGACCCCCAATCCTCCTTTTGAACATTACAATATGCTTTGCTAGATCATTTAGTTAAAAATTGTCTTATTAAGTAAGAGGTCTTGAGTTCAAGTCTCTCTTTTGTTACCTTTTTTTAAAAAGTTCATGCTAAAATTGTAAAGTGTATTTCACTTCAAGTATAAAAGTGAATCACTATAAGTAGCTTTAATATTTTATTTTAGAGTTATTTATTTTGCATGCAACTTTTCTGTTATAACGTAACTTCATTGTAAAAGTGATCCCCACTTCTCTTTATAAAAGTAGGTCACTTCATAAAGCAACTTACACAGTCACGTGGTCATTTGGTTACTGATTGTGCATTTTGTTAAAAAGGGCATAACTCTAACATTGGAAGTCCGTTTTCAGTGCCGGTTTTTTTAAAACTGCATAATTTTTCGAGCTCTTTCCATCCAAATCATCAATTTTTTTTTAAATCCACATTATCTGCATATTTAATATAGCTTCTACAAGTATTGTCTTGCTTACCAGCAACAACTACTTCCAATGGAAATATCATATGGAAGATTTATTAAGAAGTAAAGGCTTGTACCAGATTACCTTGGTAAAGGAAAAAGCACACACTTATGTTGATAAGAAAGCCAAGTGGGATAATAGGAATGACGAAGCACGTGGAATAATCAGAATTTTCATCTCTCCTGATTTAAGGTACCACCTTCAAGATATTGATGACCCCAAAGAAGCTTGGGACACGATTGAATCTGTGTTTGGTAAACTCAATATTATTTGAGCACAACAGTTAGAAAATCAAATACTGACCTTGAATCCAAATGATTTTTCTTTCCTTGGAGACTATCTATCTAGGTTTAAAACACTCTGAATTTTATGTGAAGAATGTAAGATAAAGATGGAGGAAGAGCATTGCATCTATCTTATTCTTTCTAAGTTAGGTAGTGCATATTTTGTGTTTGTATCTACCTTTTATGCCATGAGAGAGGCTCTAAGGGAAGAAGCTTATGAAAAACCCAGTCTTGAGTCATTTTGTGCTTCTTTGATTCGAGAGGAATATAATCTTGTACAATTTGAAGTGATCAACACTACAAGTCCCTCCAACAAAGCCTTAGTTGCCTGACAGAAAGATAAACCCAAGTATCCCAAGAAGCAACATCATCGCAACAACAAAAAACAACAAAAGGGTCCCAAACCTTCTCAGACAGCTTCAGCTCCTACTGGTGACAAAGGAGCAAAATATAAAAGTAAGAATACTAACAGACATTGCAACTTTTGTGATAAACATGGTCATGATGAGTCCAAATGCTTCAAGAAGATGGCAGCTTTAGAAGCAGCGATGAAGAAGCACAACATCAGTATTGATTCTACTTCTTCTTCTCACAAACATGCACTTTCTGCTTCTGGTTTCTCCTTCAATTCAAAATCTACTACTACTTCTTCTTATGAGTGGCTTATTGATTCAGGAGCATATTATCATATGGCTAATGATAAAGGCATATTTTCCGCTCTAAATGACTGTAACACCAAGAAAATATGTGTTGGTGATGATAGATCTCTTAGTGTTGTAGGATCTGGAACAGTTCAAGTAGATAATGGTCATTTCAATGATGTATAATGTGTTCCAAGTCTTTCTTGTAACCTTCTATCAGTATATCAAATCACTCATTCAGGTGAAGGTAAAATCGTCGAATTTTCACCTCACCAAGTTGTAATCAAGGATCTAAAAGATCCTAAGCATGTTCTTGCAACTGGAATTGTTGATGATATTACCAGGTTGTACAAGTTTGAAAACTTTGGGTCATCATCTTTTTCATTAGTTTTTGTTGCTCATAGCGATGACTTGAGCAAACTTTAGCCTGAACAATTTGGTCATATAAACTATCGCTCATTACAGCAACTATGTAATCAACAGATGGTAATTGGTCTTCCTCTTGTTTCATGTAGAGATGGTGTTTGTGTTGGTTGTGTTCTCGGAAAACATCATCGGGACAGTTTTGACAAACGTGCCTCTTGGCATGCCTCGGGTCCTTTGCAGCTTGTTCACAGTGATTTGTGTGGTCCACTTTCTTCTCCTTCTTTTTCTAGGTGCAAGTATTTCTTAACTTTCATTGATGACTTTTCCAAATGTACTTGGGTTTACTTATTAAAACTCAAAAGTGAAGTCTTTGACAAGTTTTTGGCCTACAAGGCCCTTGTAGAAAAGAAATCTAGAAATCAAATTCAATGGTTAAGAACAGATAATGGAGGCGAATATGTGAACAATAATTTTACAAGCTACTGCACTACACAAGGAATCCAAATGCAACACACTGTTCCATATACACCACAAAAAAATGGTGTTGCTGAGAGAAAGAATCACACATTAAAAGAAATGGCTAATTGTATGATCCAATCTAAGGGATTAAGTCTAAAGTATTAGGTGGAAGCCATCAACTGTGCAAATTACATAGTAAATCGCACTCCCACAAAGGCTCTTAAAAATATAACACCGAAAGAAGCTTGGACTAAAATTAAACTATATGTAAGTCACTTCTCTATATTTGGCAGTATAGCATGGGCTCACATTCCTGATGAGAAAAGGAAAGCATTGCAACCTAAAAGTGAGAAGTGTATATTTGTTGGTTATTCTAAAGATGTCAAAGGTTATAGACTTCTTTAATCACATTGTAATGAAATTATTATTAGAAGAGATGTTAAATTTGATGAAAATCTCTTGGCCTGCAAGCCTAATTCGATGATTGTGCCTTCTTCTACCTGCGAGCCATCTTCAGCATTTGTGCCTTCTTATGATTCGGTTTCTTCTTCATATGATGACAGTGAGGATGAAAATCCACCTCCGCCTACTCACCCTCCTCCAAATGAGTCCTTTGAACCTGAACCAGCACCAGCTCCACCACTTCCTAGATGGGTCCGTTCAACATGAGAAGCAGCTGGTGATCTTGTTAGTGATCCTTTAGATCAGCGTCAGACACATTCACAGTTCCAGCGAGCCTCTTCTCTTTTGGCTCAAGTTTCAGAAACCCATGATCTAGAGAAATTTGCAGAAGCTTCAGGTCATCCATATTGGGATACAACGATGAATGAACAGTATCGCTCTTTAATGACAAATGATACTTGGGATCTTGTACCTCTTCCAAAAGGAATAAAACTTGTTAGATGCAAATGGGTCTACAGAACTAAGTATGCATCAGATGGAAGTGTTGAAAGACACAAGGCTTGTTTAGTTTCCAAAGGATTTTCTCAAGTTGAAGGAATTGACTATAATGAAACCTTTGCCTCTGTAGAAAAAATGAATTCCATCTGCCTTGTCCTTGCCCTTGTTGCCCCACATAAATGGGAGGTCCATCAAATGGATGTTAAATCTGCCTTCTTGCATGGAGATTTGCAAGAAGAAATATACATGGAACAACCTCCTGGCTATGTCCAGAATGACTCTAGCCTTGTTTTTCACCTAAAGAAATATCTTTATGGTCTCAAGCAAGATCCCCAAGCTTGGTATGCCAAAATGGATAGCTTTCTTATTGCCACTGGATTCTCTAGATGCCATTCTAATCCTAATGTCTATACCAAGAAAGTAGGAATCCATCTCATAATCCTTGTCATTTATGTTGATGACCTTATCCTTACTGGTAGTGACTCAAAACTTTTAAACCATGTGAAAACCAGCCTTAAGAAGAAATTTGAAATGACAGATTTAGGCTCTTTGCACTATTTCCTTGGCCTCCAAGTTTTGCAAACCAATGAAGGAATTTTTCTTTCCCAGTCTAAGTATTCTTGTGACCTTCTTCATCGCTTTCACAAGGACAATTGTAAACCAACCCCTTCTCCCTTCCAGTCTGGAGTCAAGCTTTCTGCCACTTGTACTTCGCTTGAAGTTATTGCCACCCTGTACCGTCAATTAGTTGGTAGCCTCTTATACTTGACTCATACATGTCCTGATCTTTCCTTTGTTGTTGGTCTTGTTGCCTGATATATGCAAACACCCCATGAAATCCATTGGAAATCAGCTAAAAGGATACTTCACTATGTTCATGGTACAGTTCAGTTCAGGATACATTACAGTTCAGGGGGGACTCCTTTATTGGTTGGTTTCACTGATTCAGATTGGGCCAGCGACCCTGATGATTGGAAGTCTACTGCAGGTTATGTTTTCAGCCTTGGTTCATAACCTGTCACTTGGGCCTGTAAGAAACAACAGGATATTGCACTTTCTTCAGCATAAGCAAAGTATCGAGCAGTAGTAAATGCAAGTCAGGAAGCCATGTGGCTTTGACAGATTCTTTCAGAGTTTGGATTCCAGCACCAACATCCGACTAGCCTTTGGTGTGACAATCAGAGTGCCATCAAGCTCTCCAAAGACCCAGTTCAACGTCAACATAGAAAACACATAGAGATACACATGTGCTTCATAAAAAATCTCATTCATGATCAAGTTATTGAAGTGCTCTTTTTCCCTACAAAATATCAAGTTGTAGACATTTTCACAAAGTCTCTTGCAGAAGCGAAGTTTTCCAAACTTCGATTTATGTTAAGAGTTCAGGAAGTTGTCATTAAGGGGTGATAGGCTCTAATGCCTCCTTCCTTCTCCTATTGTGTCACTATTGTAAATCCTTCAATCCTATCCCAAGTTGTTCTTAA
>ML797385.1:336482-348546 GCA_009831015.1 Picea engelmannii
CTTCCTTCTCCTATTGTGTCACTATTGTAAATCCTTCAATCCTATCCCAAGTTGTTCTTAAGGGGGGATGTTAGGATATTTAGACACTTAGGAGTTAGTAATATCTACTTGGTCTATTGTGTCGTTAGGTAAAAGTATGTTTTCTAGTGTGTTTCTTTAGTATGCATTAGTATGCATTTGTAATTAGGAAATCTGATGGTCACGATATGTTCCCGACATAGAGTGATCTGAAAGTTCATACTCTCCTCAATCTTAATGACCATTGATTTGTGGCTTAACACCCGATTGGTCCATGATCTCTATTTAAAGAGCATGGAGGGTCATTTTCCGATGATCGATTGTGAGAAACTCTCTTGTAAAATATCTCTATAATCTTTTTCTTTTCATTAATAAACTACTCCAAGTGGTCACGTTGGCTGGGGTTGTGGATGTTTCCCTGTAGGGGTTTTACCACGTGAAAACATCAGTGTGTTGATCTTTGATCTGGTTATGTGAGTGGTTACTGAAGGTGTTCATCCTATGTTGGAATACATGTGTTTTCGAACACATACATCTGTCTTTTCTATCAGGACCTAGTGGTATCCATAATTCAGATCAATCTTACTGAAGTATTTGGCCCCTGTGAGTTGATCAAGGAGATCATAGATTCGGGGAATTGGATATTGGTTTCTGAATGTGATTTTATTCATAGCCTGGTAATCAATTGAGAGTTGTCATGTTCCATCTTTATTCTGTACCAGCACGGTTGGGCTCCCACAAGGTGATGAGCTGGGATGGATGTGCCGCTTATGGAGCAGTTATTGGATTTGTCACTTGATCTCCTCATTCTCTAACAGAGAGTGACGATAGACTGGCCCATTGGGCAGCGGTGCACCGGGGGTCAGATCGATGGGGTGCTTGACCTAGCAGTGCAGAGGTACCCAGGTAGGTGAGGAGAAGATATTCGAGTGTTCTTCCATGACCTTATCTACTTGCTTCTGCTGTGTGGAGAGGTCAGTCGTAGAGACCTTGGATGTGGATGTGATCTTTCGCTTACTATGACAGTGAATCATGAAGAAGAAAAACTTCCATGTCTAAGAGATGAACTTCTTGCATTTCTTAGTAGAGATAAAGGAAATAGCACTAGGTGGGACTGCCTCAAGTATCCTATACAATTTCCTGCTCAAAATAATAATAACACTACGAGGCCTAGACTCATATAGAGCATGATGTTTCCATAAATAATTTTGTCCCAAAATAACATCACAAACTTCTAGAGGAGCAACATCACTCAATACCTCGTCTTTGAAGGGCTTGATTTTGTACGACAGTCAGCACTGTTGGCTAACACGGAGATCGCTTCCTTGGTGGAGCCATCCAATGGTGTAGGGTTATGGGTGTGGCATTGTGGGCAGGGCCAGATGTTTGATGACCTCTATAAAGATGAGGTTCTTCTGGCCACCACAATCAATGATGAATTGTAGTGGGGTGCCTTTTATCCACATCTATGAATGGAAGAGGCGCTCTCCTTCTTCTGGCTCGTCTGGTTCACCAGGATGGAGCTTGGTGGTAGAAATGATGGCACTGGGTTCCACGTCAATGATCCATCTTCCCATTTTTGGTTCTGGCTCAGAGTCATAATCCACATCTGATTCAGAGGCTTTCACTTCGGCCACCAGTGACTGCTTTGAGCGACAATCAATAGTGTTATGCCAAGAGATCTTATGGAAGTTGCACTACTTCCCAGTATCTTTCTTTGTATTTACGATGTCCTTTTCTTGTGGCTTGGACTGGCTGTTATGATACTGCCCATATTTTCTCTGTCCTTTTTTATGTGGGTTGGGGCCACCCTTTCTTAAATTTTAATTTTAAAAAAAATTTAATTTTAATTTTTATAATTTTTTTAATAGAGAAAAGATTAATTTTTTGCTCCTTAAAGACATTCCCCATGTCAAATATTGGTGGGAAACTTTCTGTGAGCAAAAGGAAACAGAGGAACCCTCATTATTTATAGTCACAACCACCTGGAATTCCTTCAGGGATTCTATTAAGGAACAATACTAATTAATTAATTTTAATTCAAGGCTTTTGTTGTGAGGGTTTCCCAAACCCAAATTGTTGTGTCTTTTGTTTGAGCTTCTACTCAATTTTGACAGCATATAGGTAGGCCATGCCCAAGGATGAGATGTCTAGAAATTCCATTTCCGTCTGGATGTATCTATGTAGAGCACCATGATACTTGATCACCAGATGTCACTTCGAATATTTGATACCCATCTTGGTGCACAAGGTATGGAAGATATTTGTGAAATCTGGCACTACTTGGTCTCTTTCTTGCCGTAGTGTGGTCCATTTGGTATATAAGTCGTCATAAATTCTGACAGGGTAGTATTGTTCCTTAATAGAATCCTTGAAGGAATTCCAGGTGGTTGTGACTATAAATAATGAGGGTTCCTCTGTTTCCTTTTTCTCACAGAAAGTTTCCCACCAATATTTGACATGGGGAACGTCTTTGAGGAGCACAAAAGTAATCTTTTCTCTATTCAAGAAGTTATGGACAAAAAAATACCCTTCTAGAAGATTTAACCACTAGTCTACAGAATCTGCATCTATATTACCTTCAAATATAGGAATATTGAAGTTTATTTGTACCTTGAAGGGGGTGGTGCCTCCGCTTGAAGAAGATCTGTCGCCTGTTGGTAGCCGCCGGAGGATTTGCGTGAAACTATCCATCATCTCGTTCCTCTGTTGCGTGAGGGATTCCTCAATCAGCAATTTGAAAAAATCTCTTGTCTTGTCATCTTTATTTTCTCCTACCATGAGAGGTCGCTTGGGCGTGCAAGAGTTTTTGTCCTCAAGAGAAACAAGCTCAATACCCAACTCTTTGTACTCTGACCTCGTTGGGGACATGCATTAAGACGACAAGGAGCAGACCGCTCTAATACCATTGATCTGGATTTTATGAGCAGAACAAAATGAATACATATTATTAACAGGTTCTTAACACAAAGTAACAAAGATACAGTAAAATTGGTTTTCTATTCAATAATGAAATAAGTTGAAACTGTAAAATGCAGCGGAAACAAGCTTGTTGGAATGGTGGCGGCTTATCTCTGAGAAGAGATGTGATGGTTGCGCTCATTCGCAAAAATATGATTCCAATGAGGCTCTCAAGGAATTTTTAAAATAAGCAGGAATGCCAAAAACCCTAGAAATCCAAAAACTAACCCTAGGAGATGAAGCGCCAAAAGTCATGTGGGCCCCATTTGGGTAAGTTAGTACAGCAACTTCTCGGGGTCGTAACTTTTGCATACGATCTCCATTTTAGGCATATGATATCCCGTTTGAACGGTTTCATATAGGAGATTCATTTTGGGGGCTCAATCATGCTATAGGATATCATTTAGAATCTTGATTCCGAAAAACCTTCATTTAGGCCCTCAAAATGGCCCCAGAAGTTAAAAACTGCTAAAAATAGTAAATTGCCAAAATTGCCAGAAAATTGTTTTGAGCCAATTGGAAAAGGTGGGTGGCCACTGATACCCACCTGGATCATTGTTACAACCCATTTTTTGTAATCATATGTATAGACACACAGAGATAATAGAAAAGCAGTTTTTCCTGCATATCGTGTGTTTATGTATTTCATGAATGAATGTTGTAGATATATGATAAGCTTTATTTACAATAGATTTCTTTTATCTCCATTGAGTTTTATGATATCATTCTAGATTCTTTCAGTTGTGCAAGGAGTGCACAATAGAACAACTGAGGTTATGTAGCGAGCGTAAGGAGTGTGCATCTGAATTCTGTGGATTTAGAAAAGAACGTGCCAGGAGGGCGCACCAGAGCGATTACAAGCTCAAGTGGAACCTCAAAGTTTCTAAATACCTTAGAGGGGAGACTATGCAGAAGAAGCACAGAGAAGCAGATTTACTAAGAACTATGTCGAGCTCTGCCAGGTGGGCATTGAGCCGGTGAAAGTGTGCACAAAAGAACTCTGTGTTGAGTTTGGTAAGAAATAGAGTTACTGAACACTCTGTGAGGAAAATATCTGCAAGGAGTGCATCCAGCAGAAGAACACCAGGAGGGAGAGAAGATTTTATTTTAAATAAATCCTTCAAAACTGAGTTTGACGAACTCTCGAGAATGCAAGGTGTGTGTGGGAGATCGAAATATTCGAGGAGATCAAGCTCAAGAGGAGTAATGCAAAAAGTGCATAGGAGTCGGACTTGTTTCAAATCCATAAGCTCAAAAGAGACAATGCTTTCAGAAGAAGTGCAAGTGAGACCCAGAATAGTCAGATTTGCAGGAGAAAGTTCAAAGGCTGAGACCCTTTGAACACTGAAAAAATATTCTAAGCTAGGAGAATTCTAAAGCTCAGGAGGAGGAGCAACAGGAACCGTCTGATCGATTGTAGAGAAGAATCTAGACCATTATATCTATGTCCAATGAACATAAGGAGCACAAAGGAAAGAACGGATCCCATCCATTGGATTTGAGCAAGAAGGATCGACAGTTGTATGATCAGAGGAAGGTGCACGAGTCTTAACACACACATGCACAGGAGAGAGAATCTCTCAAGGTTTGAAACTTGAGATTCCCGAAGTGAGGAGAGCCAAAGGGCCGAAACAGATCTAGACCATTGGATCCAGACGGGATACATGTCAATGGGTCAGAATATCCAAGGGAAGGTGGAGGTTGAAGTGTTGAAACAGCTGAAGCCTGAAGAGTCGAAGAGCCAAGAGTCGTCGATCTACGAGGGGACACATGTCACCAAATCACAAGCTCTAGAGAAAGTTACATTGGAGTTTCATTTTGAGAACTGAAATAGCTTAAGCCTGAAGTATCGAAGAGTTGAAGTTTCAGGGAGCCGAAGCATTAAAGACCCGAAGAGATTATGGACCATCAAATCCAGAAGGGGCACGTGGTGAAAGATCGTGGACTCTAGGAGAAAAGTGAAGGGGAAGTTTGAGAATTGAGATCGTTGAAGCCTGAATAGTTGGAGCGAACGATAGTTGCTGATCTGGGGTTGGACAGGTGTTACCAGATTGTGAACTCCAGAAGGATTCACTCCGGAGACTTGTGGCTATTGAGATTTGAAATCGTCGAACGTCGGAGTCTCGAAAATGACGAGAGTCGTCAATGTGAAGAAGAACATGTGGTGCTAGATCTAGAACTTCGAAAGAAAGTGGAGGAGAAAAGGTCTAAGGGCCCAGAGGAAATCTTGATCATTGATCAAGGAAGGACTCGTAGGACCATTAATCTGGTTGAGGATGTCAAAGTCCTGAAGTGGGAGCACGATCATTGATATGGGAGGATACATGTTAGTATATCTTCCACTTCGAGAGATACCCAGTCAGTAGAGATGAGAGTTTGAGATTTGAGATCTCAGAAGTCCAAAGATCTGGAGCATATTAGAGCCGTCAAATCACTCGAAGTGATTTACAGTTGTCAAATCAGGAGAGGAGACGTGGCGAAGATCTGAGCACTTCGGGTAAAGTCTCGAAGTGATTTATAGTCTTTAGATCAGGAGAAGATGAGTAAAATATATGTGAACTCTAGGTAAAGACTCGAAGTAATCCTAGGCCGACAGATCTAAAAGGACACATGGAAAGATTATGTGTATTTGAGGAGGAAAAAAAGAATTTAATATTTGAGAAGCCTGAAGGCCAAACTCATCGAGGAGATCCTAGTCATAGATTCAAAGGGACAGGTGGCAACATATCTTCCACTCTAGGAGATTGTCACGCAAAGGAGAATGGAGTTTGAGAGATGAAACTCCTGAAGGCCGGAAAGGCGGAGTCAACAGCAGTCATCGATTCGAACGGACTACGTGTCGACAGATCGTGGAGATCTATGGGGATGCATGGAAGGAGGAAAGAAGAGCAGAGCGGAGATTGATAGCAGTCGTTGATCGCAAGTAGTTCCAAAGGAGTGGAGATCGACGGACAGAAGGGATTTCAGGGCTAGGACATGCTCGAACGACAATATTCCTTGAGCAAACCGCAATTTCAACCATTGTTTTAGTGACAGGGTATGTGTCAGCACGATAAGGATTGTGGGGAAAAAATCAGGTTGGTTGGAAACCACTCTTTCCCATGCTCGCAATCATGCATTAGCACAAGGGCACAACCCAGGGTCATATGAAGGAAGGGGCTAGTGAAGAGGAGCTAGCACCTGTGAACTGAAGAGCACTAGAACACGCAGACAGAGGGTGTGGGTGTCACAGGACCTGCACCAAAAGGAGAAAAGGGACCTGTGTATAGTTTATTTCAGTTCGATCAGGAGCCCGAAGAGTCGATCTGACTCAACAATTGGAATGATCCAGAGACCAAGAGGTCACAGAACCCTGGAAGGGGAGGGGGGATGCATTAGGTGGTATCAGAGCACAGATTTATTATTTCTGTAGTAGAGAGCAAAGAAAGGATATACTCTGATACACACCATTAGGTGGTATCAAAGCCATAATTTTGCGTGTAGATAGTAGGCAAAGGGCGAGATGGTGATAGGAGATACTCTGATACCAAGTGGTATCAGAGCACATAATTGATTTATGTAGGCAAAAGGGATAATATGATGACATCAAGTGGTATCAAAAGATTGATCTTTGCTTACAGACAAGAGACAAGAAACAGGTGAAAGGAAGGTAGAGTACCGATGCTCTGTGAGAAATTTGTTTCATGGACGCAACAACAAACTTTTAAACAACTAGGTGAGTTGTGAGAGAAGATGGAGATACTCTCAAATGTAAAGTGATCCATAGACTTGCCAGGAGGGCAGGTAAAAGGTAGAAAATAACTATTGAAGACCATGGACGTGGTCGAAAAAGAAGGATGCAAGAAAAAATGCAATCCAGAGATGAATCTGGATCTCAATAAGATAAGAGCACAAATGGAGAAGCTTTCATTTAAAATGCAGAAATATGCAAAAGCACATTGGGTGTATGAGTGGCCCATGAAGAAGAAATTGAAATGGGTTGTTTAGAAATTATTGGCCAAAGGACAGCGAAGGCTGATGAAAAAGCGGTTGAGGCATGCTAAAAACCTCAGTGACATAGAGGAATTGATTCACATCTGTGAACCAGAGACTAGGAGAGATATCAGTGACGAGGAGGAGAAGAGATCAGATGAAGATCTCATAAGCTACCAAGTGGTCAAAATTGGACTTTCAAGTTTCCAGGTGGGCAATGGAAAGAGATCAGGTGGAGATCTCGTATACTGCCAGAGGAGCAGTGTAGAAAGTTCATATTGCCAAGTGGGCAATGATATGGGATCGATTGATCTCATAGAATGCCAGGTGGGCAGCGGAAAATTCCCAAATTGCCAGGTGGTCAGAGTGAAAGAAATGATACCGTCAAAAAGTCTCAGGAGATCAAAAGTGAGTTCATGTCAGCAAGGATTGTTGATAGGTGAATGTTCATGTGGGTTTGCAGACCATGTGAATGAATATGATGAGAATTTAAATACTTCCATCATAGAGGAAGAAGATCAGAGGAGCATTCTGATTATTGGAGGGATCAAAGAATTCCTACCAAACAATCGAGCAGAGGCCAGTGCACATGACGAAAGTGCAACAACAAGGGAAGGACAACCAGCGGTGACTGTCATGATGAAGGAGAAGATATAAAAATTTCCCAAGGAGAAGAAGAAGAGGAGTGCATAGTTGAGATGCTCACTCAATGGCATATAGAATTAAGGATGTTGGAGGATTGGTTGGACAGTCCAAAACTAGTAGACAGCTTCCAGAAGACAACCATGCAAATTTCAAGAGAAGAGAATTCGACAGAATTGCTCAAAATTTTCAGCCAAGAAACTGAACTGGAAATGACTGTAGCACTAGAGACTGCATTAGAAGAGGAAGTAGAGAGAATATACTTTGTTGAGCTGCATGAGGAATTAGAAGTCGTGGAAGGAGGATCTCACATCCAACAGGTCAATTTGGAAGCAGATGGAGGAGCATACCAGCGAGAGGAATGGTTGGAAGGAGTTAGAGACATGCTAGCATAAGAGGGAGATGAGTAGCATCTTGGTGATGAGACTTCAGAATTGGATTCTGCAGCATATTGGAAAGCTAATGCAACAGAAGAAGAAAATGACATGGGGGATCATGATGATCTACCCACTAATCAGGAAGGTTTGCAGCAGAGAAGATTGCATAAGAAGAGCCAGCCACTGGAGTAGCTGGACAAAGTGATAGAGGAGATCAAGAAGCTGATGTTGAGTTCAGCGCAAGTAGTAGTCAGTGAAGGAAATCTTAATAGGAGAGAGCTTTCCATAGCAGCAGGGAAGAATATGTAGAAGAAGCAACAACAACAGCATAGCTGGAGAGGAGAAAGAGGACAACTCTAGAAGAGAGTTTGGGATTCAGGAGGATTTCAACACTGGAGAAGAGGAGCTCATGAGAAGGAGATCACATTTTTCCTAACTATGGAGTATGATGTAGGAGCATCCCTTCATGTCAAAAAATGCGTCAGCATTCCAACACGTAGAAACGCAATGGAGAAAGGGAGATGCATTAACCCTCCCATTTTTTAAATTCAAAATATGATCCAATACAGATTTTTGTATTGTAAGGCTATAAGAGTTGGGCCATGCCTTTGTATAGCTAGTGGTTGGGGTTGCCTTAAATGGTTTCCTATAGTAGGTCCAGATTGTATTCAGGTCTGGACATTCATTTATGAAACTTCAATGTAATAGATGAGGTTAGGTGAGAGAGGAAGAGCTCGCAGAGCCCCTCTTTTGTAAGGAGATCTTGTATCAGATTTCAGGGAGAGAATGATAGAGAGTCTTAGGAGACTTGGGAGATAGAATATTTATGAGAGAGAGAGATATCTTGAGAGAACTGGGACTTTGTTACAGTCCAATTTTTGTAATCATCTATATAGAAACACAGAGATAATAGAAAATTAGTTTTTCCTACATATCGTGTGTTTATGTATTTCATGAATGAATGTTGTAGATATATGATAAGATTTATTTACAATATGAAGATAGATTTATTTTATCTTCATTGAGTTTTATAATATCGTTCTGGATTCTTTAGGTTGTGCAAGGAGTGCACAACAGAACAACTATGGTTATGTAGCCAATGCAAGGAGAGTGTATCTGAATTCTGTGGAGTCAAAAAAGAATGTGCCTGAATCCTTCGAATCCTTCGAAACCGATTTTGATGAAATCCCAAGAATGCAAGGTGTGTGTGGGAGATCAAAATATTTGAGGAGATCAAGCTCAGGAGGAGTAACGCAAAAAGTGCATAGGAGTCGGACTTGTTCTGAATCTATAATCTCAGAAGAGATAACGCTTTCATAAGAAGTGCAAGAAAGACCCAGAATACTTGGGTTCATAGGAGAAAGTTCAAAGGTTGATACCCTTTGAACACTGACAAAATATTCTAAGTCAAGAGAAGTCTAAAGCTCAGGAGGAGGAGCGAAAACAATCGTCTGATCAGTTGTAGAGAAGAATATGGTCTGTTAGATATACATCCAATGAACAGAAGGAGCACAAAGGAAAGAATGGATCCCATCCATTGGATCTGAGCGAGAAGGATCGACAATCATTGATAAGAGGAAGGTGCACGAGTCTTAATGCTTGCATGCATAGGAGAGAGAATCTCTCAAGGTTTGAAACTTGATATTCCTAAAGAGCGGAGAGTCGAAGGGCTGGAACGGATCTAGACCATTGGATCCAGAAGGGATACGTTTCAACGGGTCAAAAGATCCAAGGGAAGGTGGAGGTTGAAGTGCTGAAACAGCCAAATCCTGAAGAGTCGAAGAGCCGAGAGTCGTCAATATGTGAGGGGAAAATTGTCACCAGATCACGAGCTCCAAAGAATGTTACAATGGAGTTTCAGCTTGAGAACTGAAATAGTTGAAGCCCAAAGTAATAAAGATCTAAAGCATCGGGGAGCTGAAGAGCCGAAGCACTGAAGACCCAAAGAGATTTTGGACCTTCATATCTATAAGGGGCATGTGGCGAAATATCGTGGAATCCAGGAGAAATTACTCTGGGAGAAAAGAGAAGGGGAAGTTTGAGAATTGAGATCATTGAAGCCCGAAGAGTCGAATCGAACGATAGTCGTCGATATGGGGTTGGACAGGTGTCACCATATCGTGAACTCCAGAAGGATTCACTCTAGAGACTTGTGGCTATTGAGATTTGAAATCACCAAAGGTCAAAGGCCAAAGTCTCGAAAGCGATGAGAGTCGACGATGCGAAGAAGGACACGCGACGCCAGATCTAGAATTCTGGAATAAAGTGGAGGAGAAAAGGTCTAAGGACCCGGACCAAATTTTGATCATTGATCAAGGAAGGAATCATAGGACCATTGATCTAGTTGATGAGATGTTATAACCCTAAATTGCACCACAGATGCTTACCTGGCATCAGGCCAACTCATATCCCTTCATTGCCAAAACATTTGCTAAGAAACCTCTTTGAAAATCCTTTTGAGTTAAGTCAAACGCGCCCTAACTCACTACTGCATGCGTTGGAACGCTGGCAGGCCTACTACTGCATGCGTTGGAACGCTGGCAGGCCTACTACAGCCCGCGTTTACCTAACAAAACACAAAAATAGGAAAGTTGTTGACGGGACAAAAAGCTATGGGTCAGTGAACTGAAACTCCCAGCCATACATGGTCGAGAGTTCGTCCAAAACCCTAGCTCCTTCTAGCCTATAAAAGAAGGGGTAGGGGTACTATTTGGAAGGAGGAAAAAGATAGCGAAGAAACTCTGCCCAATTGTCGAATCCATTTGTCCCAACCCTTTAGCCTTTCCTCAAGCTTAAGGAGAATTAAAGCAAAGCATTTGGAGGACAAAGAAGAGGAGGAGCCCAGGATCAGGATCAAGGAACAGTGGTCGGTCTCAACATTGATTGTAAGTTGATTCATCTTGAAAATAATAAAGAATACTTTTCCCATCCCAGTGCATGAGTTATATATGTTTTATTCAATTTATGCTTAATCTCTAACCCTCAAGTAGAAAAATAGCATGCATGCATAGTGTTTTGTCTTGATTGTAGGATTTTCTTTGGAAGGAACAACGCAAGAAAGTGGAAAAAGCGCAAAGGAGGATCTACACCAAACATCAGTAAAAAGGTTAGTAGGTTCTTTCCATGCTTGTATGTGAAAAAGGGTTTTAGGTTTTGGGGTGGTAGGTTAAAAAGTGATTTCTTAAAGGTCATGATCTGCATGCAAGTCTAACCCTAGCTTGCTAGTCCGTAGGGTATCATTTCCCAACAACAGAATTGGCGACTCCACTGGGGATTTACTCTTTAGGGTGTTCCGGATTTAGTTGAGGGTTTTTGGGTAGTTTAAAGGATTAGATTTTCTGTGTCTTTGCATGTCTGTTTTCTGTTAGGTCAGAGCTAGCAGGGAACTTGGTTCTTTATACCAGTTTTTTCCTTGATTGTTGCTTGATGATCATTATCAGGACACACAGAGGTACACGCAGCCTGTAGAAGGCCTGCACGCGTGTAACCCGTTCCCTAACCTTCTACAGCACGTGTGTGAACGCTAGCTATAGAGGTTTCAGTAGCGTGTAGGAGTCAGAGAGCTTAAGAGGAAGTCCCCTCTTCCTTGTCAGAATTATACATTCTCAGGGGGCTTTCTGGATCCTGTCTGAGTCTTGTTGGGTTGAAGTCTTGTCTCAGTTTGCTTTATTGCGTGTTGTTATTCTTTGCAATTATTTTTCTTTTCTGTTAAAGAAGAAGCATCCAAGCCTTCAAGAGACCCTGGTTGTCAATACCAGAGGCCTCTTCCAGGTCTGGGTTGCCTGTGTTTAGCTTTGTCTTGGATTTTATACATACACACGGCCTGTGCAAGGGTAGCCCGCAGGTACCCGCGCTCTTTTATAGCTCAGCACGCATTTGCAAGCATGTTGTTTCAGTGACAGTGGCGGGCTTGAGTGGTGGATTTTCAATCAGGGTGGGGAAGCCAACCCCTCTGTTCGCGGTCAATCTGTCAGCAGATGAGCAAAATAGAGACCGCTGTGCATGCCTTGCAGGGTTCACCAAGACAGAACATCTATAGCAGCAAGAGTGTTAACAGAAAGCAGAAAAACAAAACAGAAAACAATCTAATCTAA
>ML797386.1:6441-18004 GCA_009831015.1 Picea engelmannii
GAAGCTAAAGGACAAATTTCATGTGGATCGTTGCTTCATCGGAACTAAAGTTTCTTTGCTCATTTTTTTGTCTTTGACATATTTACTTTGATTTGGATGCTTAACATTGTTGATATATTGATCCATGAATCGTATTTTAAACCATGAAGGAGAGATCTAAGTGCCAAATGCACCTATGGGGGCAATACATGCTAAAATTGACATTTTGACCTGAAACTTGTCCATAAGACTCCTACTAACCAGGGATGTATATGGTATGCGTAAGCAAAGATGGAAATCAAACTCATGTGTGTCGCTTCGACTATTTCCTTGATTCTTTCACGTAAGATGCCATTCCCACCATAGTTGGTATTTCATTTATGGTGTCAATTCTAAAAAGGACAAACTAGAGTCCTTTGATGCATTTAAACCTATTAATTTAAGTAACTTCTTGTACAAGAAATTTCAAAAATCTAGTTGTTAGGGTGAAGAAAATTTTGAATAATGTTATATCTCAAGAACAATTTGGGTTCTTCGTTAAAAGACAAATATATGAGGCAATTGGGTCAACACAAAAAGTTATACACTCTACTAAGACTAAAATGTATCTAGTCATTGTATTTTAATTTGACTTGTCAAAGGAATATGGTCAAACTCATTGGTTCTATTTTAGATTAATGCTACTTCATATGGTTTTAGTTTCCTAGTTGTGAGATGGATTATGGGGTGTGTGTTTTTTATTTTCTTTGTTATTTTGATAAATGGGTCGATCACAAAAAAACTAATTCTACTAAAGGATTAAGACAATGTTGTCTTTTGTCTCCCATTCTTTTTCTTTGAATAGATAAGAGACTCGATATGGCCATAAAAAAAGATAAAAGAGTAGTATCAATTTCTGATGTTAAAATTGGAAGATCTTTCTCCTTAACACATATTTTATTTGTAGATGATATTTTCTTGTTTCTTAATGTTAGTAATAGGAAGGATAAAAACTTGAAATAAATTTTTGATATGTATCGTAGGGCTACAGGTATGGAGATTAATTTGCAAAGTTCCTCTATTTGGATCAAAAATTTGGAGCAAGGTGAGGCACAGACTATGTTAGGAGTCTCTCCTTCCATAGTTCCAAGTCTACCAAAGTGGTTTAAATACTTAGGTTTCTTTTTAAATCCAAAAGGATATGGTAAAAATCATTAGGGATGGTTGTTGGAAAAGATTGAAAATCAAATAAATCATTGAAGCAATAGATGCATTTCCACTAAGGGTTTTTTGACATTGGTCAAATATGTGTTGGGGGCAATCCCTATTTTCTAACACCATTGGTTTTCATTACAAAAGGAATATTAAAGGCAATTAAAAAATTACGTTTCAATTTTCTTTGGTTTAGAAAAAGATAAAATTATAAAATCCCTCTAGTCAAATGCACATTGTAGCTCAACCAAAAGAGAAGGGAGCTGAGGTTTGAGAAATGTGCATAGCTTTGGTCTCTCTTTTGCAACCAAAAATTTATGGAAATTCATAGCCAAACAAAGTTTGTCAAGAGATATTATTGAGCATAGATATATTGCCCCGGTTCTTTTCTTGATTGAAATCAAATTCCCAGAAAAAGTACAAGGAATATTCCCAATCACTGGAAAGCACTAGTTCAATGTCTCCTAGTGATTGAAAAGCATTTACCTCGAAAGGTAGGTTCCAGTGAACAAGTGAGAATTGTGGTTTATGCTTTCTTGGGATGTGGTGACAGGTTTTGTTTGCTTGAGGATATCATTGAGATCTTATATCAAAGTGGGGTTTACACTTTATATCAAGTAGAATATTCAAATTTGAGAAAAAAATGGAGCCAAGATTGGATATTTGCACATTATTTAGGGTAGGAAGTTGATTAGGGCCTTACACAGAATGTTTACAAAAACTACCTCAAGAAAGGTCGCAGTACATAAAGAGAAGACTCGGACTCATGCCTAGGATAAAATAAGATTAGGGGAGAGTACACAACAAGACTTGGTTACAAAGTTATGCTTACGTTAAAAATATTGATCCTCATTGGTCGTTTAATAAAATTTAGAAGCTAAAATCTCTGAAGAAAACCAAAATCTTTCTCTAGCAAACTCTTATGAAGAAGATTCTAACTTAGGAGGTTCTCTAGAAAATAAATAGGCAAGGCCTGGTGATCTATTTATTATGTAGAAATGATTGCAAAACCATCTCGCATTTGCTTAAATTCATTGTCCCTATGCAAATGAATTATGGAAGGAAGTGGAAATGGAAAAAATAACAATTTTAGCAAATGTGTGGAATGGGATTTATGTTGAAGAAAACCTGAGACTTTGGATTGATATTTGGGTATTTGGTTAACTCAAAATTCAATTATCTTTGATGAGATATTATCGCTAGCATTTCAAGTATTTGTAAAGGTTAAAGATTTGGTTCAAAGATGTTGTATGTAGATGTCAAATGTTGTTCCCAACCAGCTTTACAAGATCCCAATCAATAAGACTTTGGATTGGGTTTTTTCTCATGGGCCTTGCCAAGGAAATCAAAATCTTAATAGTGTAGAATCTAATAATTAGGTTGAATATATGGCTTTGAATTTGCATACAAAATGTTCTCTGACAAAAAAATTTAAAGAATTCAAATCTTTGGTGATTCAACGAGATGAATGGATGATCACAATTACAAAACTTTATGCTCAGAATTTTGGGTGAAACCCTAAAAGAGATGGGAGCCCTATTTAATTCAATTTCCTATACACATGTTTATGGAAATAAACATGTTGACAATTTTTTTCCAAAGAAGGTCATAGACTTGTGAAGAGTAAATTGGCGTTGGAGGAAACCATAGGTGGTGGCTCCATTCTATTTTTATACAAAATCATTAATGAACCACTGCATCATTTGGTATCTAGTTCTGGTTTCATGGAACTATTCTCTCAAATTCATTTTTCTAGATCTCATCCTAAATCATAATATATAGGGGATGGCAAGTTTTTGCTTGCCTTTTTTAAGACTATTGTTATAATTTAGTAATTTTATCTTTATTGCAATCTTTTATGGTGTAAAGAGGCATAGTTACAAGTTTCCCTATCCCTCGATTCCAAGAGAATAATATGTCTTGTCCATTTTGTCAATAGGTTAGAGAATAAACTTTTTTGCATCTTGTTTTTTTTATAATGCACAAGTGCAATATGCACATGAAAAACAAAGTTTCAATTCTACATAAGAATAGAACCTATGATTTTGTATTTTATTGTATTTTTTTGGTGGAAAAAACCTATACAATCTACATGATTATGATGTTTTCATATTAGATGCAGCCTAATGCCATTGTCATATGCTTCTAATCTTTGTTTCCATAGCTTTGCACCATTCCCATGCACAAGTGCCACTCAACGCTTTCTTGCTTGTCAATCAAATCCTTGGCTTCTTGTACAATATCACGTAATTTATCACGTGCAAAACCAAGTACTAAACACCTATGCACATAAACATGAAAAAACATTAAAACTTGAAAATATTAGCAATGAAACACTAAAATGCATTTGCAAGCCAATATATTTGTATGCACAAGAAAAGTCGTGCAAACAAAATGCAAAACAAAACAGAAAATCATGCTTAAGATGTTGCAATTGAAATTGTCATCATTGCACATTAACACTCTTGTTAAGTTGTAATCGATCAAGGTGAAGATACATGATGCAAGTGCAAGTATAGCATTTGACCACAAAGAAATCAATCAATATGTTCAATCCTCTCATGGAATTTAAAAACATCTATAGGAAAGATAAGATTAGAAAACCCTTTTGAAGACAAGCTTATATGTGGAGCTTCATCTTCGAAACGGTTTTCTCAACTTATCTTTCCTTGATAGGTGTTTTTAAGTTGCATGAGTTTGTCACAACAAATCTTATAAGTTTCTTTTATCTATTATTATGAAGTGCTTTACTTAAAATTCATATTAAATGTTCCTTGCTTAATGCATGAACATATTGAAATAATTGGAATTGAAATAAAAGAAGCTAAGAAAATAACACACCATCCACACAATGAACACAAAATATAACCTAAGAAAAACCAATACCATAAAAACCCAACTAGAATTGAGGCCTATGCTATGTGCTTTTCTTCTCAATTGTGGAATGCAAATACAAAGAAAGGGGCAATCACTATGGAATTTACATGGACACTGTGGCTAGTATGGATTATATAATATCTTCTACTTCCTTTCTTCTACCTCAATATCTCACTTTCAATGCTTTGCTCTCATATGTAACAATCCTCAATACAATAAGAATTTTTAAATTTCTGCAACCCAATGCCCAACACTCGACAATTTACTTCATAGCAAACCCTTACTATAATAAACTTCCATATGTTAGACACAAAACCAATGTGGAAGTACGTGTTTGATGCTACAAACATCAAAAAGAATAGAACCCCTTCCTTTTCTAATGAAAGGTCCAATGTTTGACATAACCTAATGGTCGTTTAGGGTCAGGGTTTTTGCATGCCTCAGCCCCCAATTAATGTTAGACTTTTGAACCCTTTAGTATCTTCTTGAAATCCCACACATGATTAGATTCACATGATATGAATAATGGATGTTGGCATTGCATCCACTCAATATCAAGGTGGTCAATAGGATAGGTCAACTTGTGAGAGGCATAACTTCCACATATGAACTCTGATTGAAGTGTTCTTCATATAGTTGGAAAGCTCCCAGAGTGTAGAACATTGTTAAGGCAATTAGAGCTATTCTTGCAAAAAAAATTCTCCAAAAATGATCGTTTAAGGCCTCAAAAAATCTCTAGAAGGTTATGAACCGAAATCGCCAAAATAGGTCTTGCCCATATAATGGGCACTACAAGCCATTAGGTCCAATTTTTCCACCCAAAAAGGACCAAAATAGTGGAAAAATTATATAATGATCCACTCCAAATCGATAAAAGATTTAGTAAAAGGAGGATCCCCAATTTGAATGACACCTCAACAACCACAAATATCATTCTTCCTACATTATTTAATAACTTCAAAAAGGTGTACTCAAAGGTCAACCAACTTTGAATGATACAAGTGGTGTTAAATGCCATCCAAGGAAGTTCATATGCTCTCATTTTTGTGACATAATATTTATGATTTGTTTTCATGAAGAAAAAAAAAATGATGAGTATAAGAAAACAATGAAACTCATTAAATATTTATAATTATCATGTTAAAAAGCAAGATTTAGCCTCGAGGGTTAGCTCAACCGGTCACTAGCCAAATGAGATCTCCCGCAAATAGTTTGGGACATCATATATTCAAAACTCTTGATCCCATAGAGGTGAACTTATGTAATCAAAGATGACACTTTACTCCATTTACCATCCATGGATCATGGGAAGGTGCTCAAAATATTTTCAACAAGGTGTTTTCCTTGGAAAAAGAAAATTGTTAAAAAACAACATTTAAATGTATTAAAGAAAAAAACAAGTCCAAAAGAATGTTGCTTGATAGAAATATTTATAGCTTCCTATTCCATAAAAAATGTTTCTTTGATGTGTTTTACATGTCAATAGATTAAAAAAATAATTATATAGAAAATGTTTTTTTAAATGTTGCAATTATTAACATCTTTCATAGTTACCTAGTTTCGATAAGTTACAAAACTTGTTGTTTTTTTGTTTTTGTTTTTTAAATATTGCTAAAAATTTTATGGTTTTGACATTTTCTAATTGATCATTGTTGATGTTTTGTAGCTTCAGGCATGTATTCTCACATGGCCTTGGTGTCAAGCATGTGAGAATATTCGTTGACACCCAAATTCGCTTTTGTTTTGGTGAAAATCACCTTGGATTGGGGCATGGGGCTTCATGGGCTCATTGATGGGCTTTGGGGGGGCTTATGTTGGGGCTTCACACCCACATGGGAGAATAAACAAGTCTAATTTAATGTTGAGTTGACGTATGGCTCTTAACTTACATTTTTGAGTTATATAAAAGGAGACCAAGGATGATGTGATGATTCATTCTTTTGTGGACTCTTGGTGACCTCATTCCATCCATGGAGAGGGGACGAATAGGCCTCAGGTCTGAAATTTTTGTTGTCTTGGGAAGGTAGCTTAGAGAGGATACTAGCCACAAGTCTCGACCAACAAAGGAAAGAGCGGTCGTAGCCTAGGAGAGGCTTGGCCTGCTAGAAAAGGTTGGCCACAGGTCTTGGAAGGCTGGAATATCCTAGTTGTGGTGAGAAGGTAGTCGCAGGTTGTTTTGAGGTTCATACTACAAAAGGAGGGAAACCACAGGTCTGTAGGGTTTCCAAAGGTGGTTAGGACCCTCGAACTATAGAGAAATACATGTATGTGCAGTATTGAGGACTTCTACAGGTGGAGGACAACAGTTCTGGAGGATTGTTACAACAAATTTTGTATGTTGTAACAACAGCCTCTTCGAGTAGACTTTGAACAACTTCTAAGGATTGAAAAATCATCTTCAGTCACAGAGTTTTGGGACAACCTCTGAGGAATGCTTCAGCTGAGTTTTGGGACAATTCTGAGGCAATCGTGAGGTTTGTCACAACAGTAGTTTGAGTGTTTTCATACCAACATATTACAGGGAGAATGGAGAGCTAGAAGGACTCAGCCTCAATCAAGGAAAAAGGATAGGGATGGAAGAACTCAACCTAGTGTTGAAGACCTTAATTCAAGGGTTTGAAGGACTCGACCAGACTTATGAAAAGAGTGCACAACAGAGGAGGGTTTGAAGGTGTAGGGAATGCCCTAACCCTCAGCCAACATTGCATGGACAGTTCAGTATTGAGTAAGGGTTTTCTAAGTTTATGGTTTCCCTTGTTTTGTCATTTTTTAGTCTAAGAAAATTGGGCCATTTTCCCTTGTATAGAATCCCATTGTTCTGAGTTTTGTTCGAGAGCTTCAAAAAATATGACCCAAGTATGTACGTGGAGCTTGGTATGAGGACAAGGCATGCATTACAAGGATCTGGAACAGTGATATTCCAAATAGAGTTAGGAGATGTGTTGAGGGTAAAAAATGTGTTATGGGTTATAAGAGTTTTCTCTGTGTCATGCCCCACAATATTATTATTAAATATAAATAATATAACAATAATAATAATAATATCAGGAATATAATAACTCTCTTTAAAATGGTTATAATAAATACTTATTGGAATAAATAATAATAAATAAGTATATAATAATTATACTTAAAAGGGGTCACAATAAATAATTAGTATGGACATCTGGGTAATTAAAGAAAATGGTTAAATAAATAACAGTATTCAATAAAGAAACCCTAAAATAGAATAAATAATGAACCCTAGGGATTGGGTTCTTTACCAAATGGACTCTATATAAAGAAGGAAATGAATGAGGAAATGATCATCTCTCCTTGGTTCGTCTAGAGAGAAGAAGGCATAAGAGTGATGGTTGAGTATTAGATTGGGGGCTCAGGGGTGACCCTTGCTACCTTGGGTAGCAAGGTCTATGGTTAGGTGGAGAATCGTCCCCCAAAATTTTGTTGTGGGTTTTTCTACAAATCAAGGATAAGGGTAGGGATACACTTCTAAGGCTAGGAGACTTACATGTATGTTGGTTCTTCATGACAAGTATGACCGCTATCGTAGTAAGTTACTGTAATTTTATAAGTTTTCCCATGTTGAGTTTCAACGATTATGTGTCTTGGTAGTTTTCCTTGAATTGTATTTGGATTTATAATTATTACTTAGATGGGCACTACACATGGTATCATAGTGTAGGCTCCAACCCTTAAGGCTTATGGGCCTTCCTGGTTTAATATGTGTGTGTGTAAGCACATTTCCCTAATTGGATTGATTCATAACACAAAATGCAGATCTAGTTGTGATCATAACATATCTAGTTATGAATAACATAGATCTAGTTATATGTAGTTTATATAGAGCCTAATTTTAAGAACCATATGTTATCTCGGCTCTAAATTTGTGTACTTGGGATTTGGTTGGCTTTATCAATCATGAACAAAGTCTTTATGTAAACTCTATTCTACTAATGTTGTGTATTTAGCTTATACCCACTAGTGGCCACCTCTTGTGCTCGTGGTAGGGAGTAGCTTGCATTCATTTCTTTTGACCATATACATTGTGGTGATGGGATTTGGAGATTTCACCTATTTCTTTTAAGTGTTAGGATGGATCATCTACATATGATTGAGCCCGAGACTAAGTTTCGTCACCATAGAATTTACTTTAGGACTGGGTCCAGACTATGATAGTTTTCCCTTCAATAGTAGAGAGCATGGAATAACTCAAGGGAGAGATGAATTATTAGTTTGTGAGCTTTGATAAATGGAAAATATATGATTAATTAAATCGTAAACCTAGAAATAGCTTTCTTCATGGCCGAATCAGGCAATGTGGCAACCTACTAGGAAGTTGCTTTTGTATTTTGATTGTCTTGACAAGGAACTTGGCTAATTAATAAATCTCCTTCAACAATCACTTATAGTGAGGTCTATTGTGTTTTTACTATGTAACTGCAATACCCTAACTTGCCTTGAAGAAGCTAGTGTGTATATTGTGTTAATCTACAATACTATGTAACTGCAATACCCTAACTTGCCTTGAAGAAGCTAGTGTGTATATTGTGTTAATCTACACCAAATGGTCCTTCAAGGTGTGGCATGGGAAAATCTTGCTTCTTATTAGTTGGTTTATTGCTTAAGGAAACTCGTAGTTCATGATTCCAACTAATGTCTCAACACCATACATGTTACATCCAACAACCAATTGGTTTTGTGCAGATTTGCAATACTTCTCCACTTATTTGTTTGTTGAAGAGGTCTCTTTATTGATTATAGAATACCCCAATGCTTTGTATGAAAGGATGTGCCTACATATTTATAAATAGTTTTCATTTGTTGCCTAATGAATATGAATCGGTAGATGAGGTATGTTGATGGATACGTTTTCCTTGGATAATATTGTATGTCGATCATTTTCTTGTGTTGAGAAGATCCATTAACTTGTGTCGAGAATATCCATTAACTTGAACGACTTTGGTATGGTGGACTTAGGTGTTGATATTATGGTAGTTGTGGGAGGTATTAACCTCCACGTGTAACCCTGACAAGAATATAATATTCTAGCAAGAAAGAAGAAACCCTAAAGCATTGGACATAACCCTAGAAGACAAGTTGGCTAAAAGAAATATTTAATATTAAGTTTTTAGCCTCCAGATTGAGAAGTCGGCCCAGACAGATAAGGAGGAGAAGTATAAATAAAGGATGCCAAAGCTCATTTGGACACAAACAGCTCGCAACTGCAGAAATTTAGTTGTGCGCAAGTCTGGAGAGTAGCTACAGTTGCAGCTATTGCAACTTGTATTTCCGGTTTCAGTCTTGGACTCTCTCTTGGTTATGGTTTGGATTTTTTGCTTGGTATGCAACTATGGAGAGTGATACGGTACCTTGATTGGCTATTAGGCCTAGGGTTTGGTTCCAGAATTATTCTCTGCCAAGGTTAAGGTGCTCGGGGGTGGCTTCGACCTATGGTTGGGTGACAATATTGCTATATTGTCTATGGTTAAACGAGCACACCTATTATTTCTAACAGGTTATGGGCCCACACTATCTTCAAACAATCTAACCATTGGAAGATAGATTGGGAGTATTTGCTCAGTTACAGTTGCACTTGCAGTCAATTTTTTTGTTGCAACAACGAAACCCTAACCCTCTTGTTGAGGCACCTTAAGTGAAGAGATCGACCTAATTTCTAGATAGCCTAGTGTGCCCTAACCTAGCGCACCTCCTGGTACTCTTAGCAAGCTAAGACGTCAAGTTTGAGTTTTTGGTCAAAGTCAAAGGTTGACCAAGTCAAAGAAGTCGTGACCTACTCTATGAAGTCAGAAAAAGTTAGAATGGGCTTCTAACTTCAGAGCATGGAAGACAAGGATTTATCTCATCCTTGCCAGAATAAAGTGTTGGATATCGTGAAAGGAAAGATCGTAGAATCGCAGTTTGAAGAAGGAAAAGAGAAGGAACCTCAAAACGTTGCAATTATGGAGAATTTCAAAGACAATGACATCAATTCCATGAGTATCATAGTGGACTCTGTAAAAGACCACTTGATCCCCTACATCTCTCATCTTGACTCATCTAAGAAGATATACGATGCCCTAACTAACCTCTTCTCGATAAAAAACATCGGACAAGTAATGAGTCTGAAGAATGAGCTCCTTGAAATGAAAATGAATGATGATGATAGCATAACATCATACCTTGTGAGAATCTCTCAGTTAAGAGATCAACTACAAGCTATTGAAGAAATCATTTCAGAGAAGGAACCGCTAAATATAGTACGCAATGGTCTTCCCAAGACATGGGATGCACTTGTCGCAAGCATGAACACAAGAAAGGAGTATCCCACATTTGAAGAACTTTGGACTTGATGTGCACAAGAAGAATCAAGGATTAACACAAAAGAGAAATCCCAAAATAAATATGATGATCAAGCCTTCACAACAAAGTTCAAGAATTTCAGGAATAAGAAGAAGTTTGGCTCAAGGAAGAAACCAAATCAAGAAAAGGATATGTCAAAAATACAATGCTTCAACTGTCGAAAATATGGTCACTACAAGAACAATTGTCCTGAGTTAAAGGAAAGGAAGGAAACAGACGAAGCAACAGTTTTTGAAGAAAGGGAACCCTCAAAGAATGTCAAGCAAGATAAAACATACTTCTTCTTCTAAGTCAAGGTAACAATATTCTTTAGAGCTTTTGTATATATCATGTTTACATAGTTCTTGTACATATCATGTATATATATTTCTTAGAAGAAAATATGTTCAAGGGAAACAATACCTATGGAAGAATAAAAGGATAAGGATTGCTATTACAATGAATACAAGTCAAGCAATACACATGAAAAGATGAAGCATGTTGACAATCTTTGGTAACAATTCTTATGGAAGCTATTATACAAGTAACAACTGCCAGATAAGTCGAAGTCATAATCAGACCTGAAGAGACCCAGAAGAAGTCAAAACAGAGGAAATTAGAAAAAAACTTGTGACACCTTGTACAAGGCAATAAGAATGCAGATGGAAGCGTGGACTATCTTAGACGGAGGGAGATGATTAGAATTCCAAAAGAAGAGCATGCATTCATGCATGAAGAAATGATTAGGAGGGACCTAATCCTAAATAATATGATCCATTGAGGATTATGCAGTATCTATCCATGTTCCCATTGAAAGTAGCATCCATGAAAAGCAACACATGTTCAGTTTGACTTTAGAAAAAGTCTTATTTGAAAAGAATCCTTAAAGTATGCTTGGTTGTCCATCTCTATCCATGATCCTATGATGAAAAGAAGAAGTTGGAATATTCGGGGCATGGAATCTATAGAATACTCCATGGACCCAAGAGCTAAAGAGAAACATGAGGAAGAACATGAAGATTCCAAGAAACAAAGAAAAATCCAGAACAACCAGTTATTATACCGAGAATCACAAAGACTATCAGCTTGGTTTGAACTCACTAAGAAGCAATCGAGTAGAAGAAATGGAAGTTATGATAAAGAACAGTGTGAAAAAGACTTATGAATGGAAGCATTG
>ML797386.1:19623-38030 GCA_009831015.1 Picea engelmannii
TGTATGTCTCTGGACAGTAGATGTGACTATGTGTCGTTTATTAGGTAGGTGTGTGCTACTTGGTGTGGTTGTGTACCACTGGATAGTAGTTGTGTACTACTATGGATAGACACAGTTGTGTTATATTGAATGAAATTGTTCTGATTTCCATGTAGACTATCAATAGTGTTGCAAATGATTAGTAGCTAGATGGATAGTTGGTGTGGAGATGGACAGACATTCTCCAAATGGAAAATGGTCCAGGACATTTATTTTCTAGGACGTATGTCTGGATTAGAAGAATAGTTCTTGTAGCCCATGGTGTGGCTTCCAACATCTGTTGGAATAGTTATTCTTCTAGGACATATGTCTGGATTAGAATAATGGTTCTTGTATCACTCTGTGGAGTGAGTGACTTATTCAGCATCATGCCCGATTAATCAGATGGAGTATGGCTTCGAGAGATGATGCAGTTGATGCTATCAGATGATATTGATAGTGATGATGGTGCTCGTGATCTAATCATGAGATATTTTGTATAGATATGATGATTCTACCGATTGAATGGTATGTTTGTGCTCAAGAGCATTGCCTTCAATACCTCTCTAGCTAGGAGGGAGTGTTGATATTATGGTAGTTGCGGGAGGTATTAACCTCCACGTGTAACCCTAACAAGAATAGAATATTCTGGGAAGCAAGAATAAACCCTAAAGCATTGGACATAACCCTAGAAGACAAGTCGACTAAAAGAAATATTTAATATTGAGCTTTTAGCCTCCAGAATGAGAAGTCGGCCCAGATAGCTAAGGAGGAGTAGTATAAATATAGGATGTTAGCACTCATTTGGACACACATAGCTCGCAACTACATAAATTTAGTTGTGCGCAAGTTTGGAGAGTAGTTGCAGTTGTAGCTACTGCAACTTGTATTTTCGGTTTCAGTCTTGGATTCTCTCTTGGTTATGGTTTGGATTTTTTGCTTGGTATGCTAACTCTGGAGAGTGATACGCTACCTTGATTGGTTATTAGGCCTAGGATTTGCTTCCAGAATTATTCTCTGTCAAGATTAAGGTGCTCGAGGGTGGCTTTGGCCTATGGTTGGGTAGCAATATTGCTATATTGTCTATGATTAAATGAGCACACCTATTATTTCTAACATTAGGTATGTTGCATTGTCTCCTTAGTATTTAGTTTGAAAGTTGGAGAAATTTGCATTATGATCACAGCCTAAGTATGCCTCTGAGCTCATCTGAGTACTTCACATGGAGGATAGCAACCATGACATAAAATTGTAACCTGGATGAGATCCCAACCTAAAGGCCACTAATAGACCAATCAGACCATGACTTAGATTGTATCTTAAAGTTCTGATCGTCCTTAGGCTTACTTAATGGTTCATCCCACTATTGGATAGAGGAAAATTTTAGGGCTTTGGTCTTATTTTTCTCAAGAAAAATCTCATACATTGGAAAATCATTGGAAAATCAATGTTCCATGGCGTCAAACGAATTCATGATGACCACAACACATGGATGCTTGGTCTTCAGCTGCATCAATAAAGAAGTTGCAACATCACACCTTGTATTCCACTAGGAACTAACATGGAACCCAAATCATCATGTGCACATATGGATTAAACTATTAGTGATTTAGTTGCCAGAGGTTTGGACGTAGTTGAGTTGGTTCCCACTGCTCAGGTTCAAATGTTGTGGAAAAAAAAGGAGACCAGATTGAGAATGGGATTTGGCCATTTCAACAATTTCCTGCATAATAAGATTCCAAAGGCTTCTAATACAATTAACTTAATAAAAAATTGTGGTGGTTTGACTCGTGTTTTCTCATTTGGCATTTCCTTCCATAGTTACTTTTGATGTGCACTTTCATAACCATCGCCCCAGGGTTACTCCCAGAGTTGATTTATGTCATATATATGATGAATGGTGATATTGCATATATGATTTCTATATGGCATAGAGTAATGAGTTAACAAAAGACATGGTTCTATATCCCTCATTTCTATCATGAGTTATAGCACTAAGAGTTATGGTAACTGTATTTATTTATGAGTAAATGAGAGTACTCGCGCTTCCGTGATGTTGTGATGTGGACTTTCGATGCCAGTTGTAGTCACTTGGGTGGCTTTATACTTGTCTAGCAGAGGGTGTTTTGGAAGGTACAAAAGATAATAGAAGGTGTTGTGGAGGAAGGTGAGTTAATTAAAAACCTATAAGAAACATAATCAGGCTAACTTCGGGACGAAGTTCCTTGAAGGAGGGGTGTATGTCCTATACCACAATATTATTATCAAATATAAATAATAATAATAATAATAATAATATCAGGAATATAATAACTCTCTTTAAAATGATTATAATAAATACTTATTGGAATAAATAAGTATATAATCATTATACTTAAAGGGGTCATAATAAATTATTATTATGGACATCTGGGTAATTATATAGAATGGTTAAATAAGTAATTGTATTCAATAAACAAACCCTAAAATAGAATAAATAATAAAATAATGAACCCTAGGGATTGGGTTCTTTACTGAATGAACTCTATATAAAGAGGGAAAATAATGAGAAAAGAATCATCTCTCCTTGGTTGGTCTAGAGAGAAGGAGGCATAAGAGTGGTATTTGAGTAGTAGATTGGGGGCTCGGGAGTGACCCTTGCTACCTTGGGTAGCAAGGTCTACGATTGGGTGGAGAGTCTTTCTCCAAAATTTTGTTGCAGGTTTTTCTCCAGATCAAGGATAAGGGTAGGGCTACACTTCTAAGGCCGGGAGACTTACAGGTATGTTGGTTCTTCATGACAAGTATGACTGCCACCCTAGTAAGTTACTATAATTTTATTAAAGTTTTCCTATGTTAGTTTCAACGATTATTTATCTTGATAGTTTTCCTTGAATTGTATTTGGATTTATAATTATTAATTAGATGGGCACTACACTCTCATCCTCGGTGATTGAGGAGAAGGGTTATGCAATTTTGTTCTGGGATGGACAAGTGTTGTTCATGCCCAGACGATCTAGCTCGAACACAACAATGGTTCTTGGAGTTAGAGATAGCAACTTATATAGGCTAAAGGGTCAGCATATACCAGTCATGGAAAGCAACAACAAAATCACAATGAACAGGGAACATATAGCTCTGAAATTTGTGTAGAATCGGAGGGAGCTTGACTTTATAGGGAGTCAACAGATTCAAAGGAAGTCTGACTTCAAAGGGAGAGTCAACCATTCAGAGGGAGTTTACCTTCAGGTTTAGATGGAAGAGAGGAGTCTTCCAAGATTGTCAAGAAGGTGTCATGGGTTGAGATGGCCAGGCAGGATGCTTAGAAGCGGGAGGCTTCTAGGAGCAAGATGTCTTCCAAGAAGGGACCATGTGATACAACAGGATCTGCTTCGGTGACAGAGGGAGCAACCAATTAGGTGGATTGGAGAGCAGTTGTGGTAGCAGATCCAGTATGGGAGACAAAGCTACTTCCAAGTAGTGGTGAGAATACTTCCCTCGCTAAGAGGGAGTGCTGATGTTTTGTAGCTTTGGACAGGGATTCTCACGTGGCCTTGGTGTCAAGCATGTGAGAATCTCCATTGACACTCAATTGCACTTTTGTTTTGATGAAAACCCCCTTGGATTGGAGCTTGGGTATTCATGGGCTTGTTGATGGTATTTGGGGGCTTGTGTTGGGGCTTCACACCCACATGGGAGAATAAACAAGTCTAATTTAATGTTGAGTTTACTTAAGGCTTCTAACTTACCTTTTTGAGTTGTATAAAAGGAGACCAAGGGTGATGTGATTATTCATTCTTGTGTGAAGTCTTGGTGACATCATCCCAACTATGGAGAGGGGCCGAAGGACCTCGGCTCAAGGGCTGGAAGGACTCAACCAAACTTTTGCAAGGAGTGCAGGGAAAAGGAGGGTTCGAAGGTCCAGGGGATGCCCTAACCTTCAACTAGCATTGCATGGACAGTTTAGCATTGAGTAAGGGTTTTCTGAGTTTATGATTTCCCTTTTTTTGGCACTTTTTAGTGTAAGAAAATTGGGCCATTGTCCCTGGTACGGGAGCCCATTGTTCTAGGTTTAAGAACAATTGTTTTGGGCATTAAATTCATGTGTACTTGTGTATGATTCGATTGCTAATTGTATTTTTCGTTGTGCTAAGTTGTTAGGCATCTCAGTGTGTTTATGTTCACAATTCAAATTGTATTTTTGTGTACATTATTGAAAACCTAGACTAAACTTGAGGTGTGTGTGCACCAAATTTAGGTGCACTTTAAAATCTAACAATCATTAGCAAAATCAAGCCACCCAATCTTTACCTTTTCAATTGATGAAATTGTTAGTTTTTAATTGGAAACAGATTCACTATCCTTAAATACCCTTACTACAACTAGATTATGCAATGTTAACATTTACTATCTACAATTCCATCAAATCCAAAATAAATCTTTCTGAATTTCAAACCAAAAATACCGATTTCCCTTTCTGATATTTTGAACCACCACAAAAGTGATAATTCATAGCATATTTAAGCTATGACAATGATTTGAATTATCTAAATGTTGTTGAATTACAAAACTAGTGAAAACATACGTTATAATGAAAGAAAAACGATTCCTAATGTTGTCATTGAATGTCAAAACATATGTTATAATGAAATAAAAATGATTGTTAATGTTGCCATTGTTAACATTTTTATCTAATTTCAATAATTGAATTACGAAACTAGTCAAAGCATATCCTATAATGAAAAAGAAATGGCCACGTGCAAGCAAGCACGTAAATAAAGGAACTCCATAAATCTTAAAACGTCATCCACTAAGAATGCCTTAATCATTAACTTATCAAAGGCCTTTGATATTTTATTACTTTGAACATTATCATGACACAAATAAATGTGTCATGCAAAATATAGTAAATAAGCTGAAAACTTTGGATGTAAATCCTAGCCAGCTTTGCATATTAGGAGGTTTGTGCATTTCCGAGGTGCATTAATCTCTTTTCGCTGAAACTATAATCTTGAACCAAAACTCCACTTCAGTTAATTTACTGATAAGCTCTTCGTATCCTTGAGAAACCTGTATTGAATCTCTATTACAATTCACCCTCTATTCCAGAAATTATGGGTTTTCAAATACAATACTGCGTGCCTATAATGACACCACAACAATCTTGTTTCCAAATATTAATTTAATAACCAACTTGAATTCACACTATGATCATGGATAACTCTGCACCCTTGTGTAATGGGCATGAATCCATTTTTTATAAGACTGTCCACCCCAAATTATCCCAAGCAAAGCACTGCTACTTTTTATTTTCTCTATTATACATGTCAGCTTCACAGTATACAGACTTGCGAGGAATTTCAACATGTAAAACAAAATATCAGGATAAATCCTAGGGGTGTCCATGGATGTATGGGTTGCACCCTTCGAAGAGAGTGCACATCCCCGGGCCATTGTTTGCAAATGGGGAAGACAATTTGCAAGTCCTTTAAACATCCCCTAGTCATCATTTGTTATTGGGGACCTCTAAGGACATTTCCCCAAGATCCCCACATCCTGACATATAGGGTACATGTCCACTAATAACATTGTTGTCATCGATCTAGAAGTAGATGTGGAGATGTAGCCAAGCATTCAGCCCAGTTTGAAGAAATATTTAGAGTTGTGACATATCAGATCAATAATGGCATACATCCTTCAATAACATTTCACAAAGGTACTTTCCATTTCTAGAACAGCTCCCATAAAATAATTCCAGTTCCAAATCACTCAAATACAACATTTTTTTTTTGTAAGTAAGCTTCTATATTAATATGGACAAAAATTTACATATAAGCATACAGGGGAGGCTTTACAGTTCCAGTCCCACAAAGACCATGACAGTCCCTAGGGCTCCATATCACAAAAAACAAAAAATATTGTCTGTCGCTGAGGGGAAACCAGGTCTTAACCAGTCTGAAATTGTAATGCCTATCCAGTTCAAGTTTGACTATACTTAATGCCATATCTAAAGTCCTAGATAGCATAATAACAGAAAGAAAAACAGAGAGAAAGATGTCACTTTCCATGCTGAACCTGGGAGCTGGTAAGATCCACAGTCTCCCATTGAGCAGCAGCAGCCGAGGTTTCAGTACCCGCATAGTTCCTTGCAGGAGGAACGAAGTTACCTCCTTGATGTCTGGCGAGCCAGGTAACCACTTCAGTCAAATATGTATTCTGGATCTCCAGTGCTTCCTGCCTACTCTTTAACTGGCAAAAATCCTACTCATTGGGAAGCATGCCAATGGCCACCATGGTTTTGGTATGCCAGTATAGCTCAAGGGTGCGATAAAACTTTGAATTTCAGCTCCAGGTACATCCCAAATCAGGGATGAAACTCCCAAACTGAACCTCCACATCGTCGTCATCTTGGAATTCCCTAATTTGATGAACTTCGTCCTCAAGATCCTTCATCTTGGCTTTATCTACCTTTTGAGACAAAGTCCTCATAGAATTCGTCCGCATCAATGGCAGCTTTCACTGCATGGGAGGGCTGCGTTGAGTGAGGACAGGAAGGTTTTCTTCCTCTCGGAGCCATTTCCAAACTGGCAAAAAGGATAAATAAACTAGCAGCAGAGTCAAGAGCAGTGGAAGAGTGATCAGTATACCCGAGGAAGGATGAACCTGAATCTCTGCCCTCGCAAATCCAATTTAACGCACTCATAATCAGAGTAAAACCCCTTTGGTTAGCCATAACACCTTCCATGATTGAGCTCATCATGAGGGGGGAGATGATTTGCAATCGTGGGTTCTTCCTCTTCATCATGCAGCTGGTGTTGCTCCATGGCCGAATGACGTTGCCCACCTCCATTCCTAATGTTGTTTCTGAACCTAGAGACCTCGCTAACCTCATACCCATCATGCGAATGCAAGGTGTGAATGAGATGGTCCTCTGCATCTGCCCGATCATAATTACCCACCAGCCTATGTGACCTCAAAAGGACCTCGATGTGAATAGGGGTGTCGTCCGGAGCAGCTGCCAAAATGACAGGTGTGGGATGTGGCTGGAAGCCCGCAACCATTTGGTGTCTCGGGCAAGGCACCTCCTCGGTTGTGCCCACCATGCAATCATGAGAGCTGACAAACACCCCATCCGGGGACGGGAGATTGGCTTCAGCTAGATTGAGACAAGCTTGCCTCAAGGGGAGGTTAGGAAGATCATCCCATCCAACATCAAAGTGATTATCAAGGCGAACGTTGGCTAAAAGGTCAGCAACTTTGTTCGCCTCACACTTTATATGGGAGGGAACCAGACCTGAAGTGTTCGATATAAGAGAACCTAATAAATCAATCAAGGCCTCCAATCACCAATGGGTGGAAAGCTTAAGATGAAGATGAGCCCCATTGAAGTTTAGTTAGCAAGTTGATGGTGATCTGGGAGTCCCCCTCCACTATGAGTTGATGAAACTGACTCTGGTGGGAGATTTGTAGACCTTTAATCAGAGCCCATAATTTGGCAGCATTGTTGGAATTGATTCCTAAATATCTACAGAAGATATGAAGAATCTGACCATTGCTGTCTCTGAAGATGCCACCATAGCTTGCCGGTCCAGGATTATCTTTAGAAGCACCATCAAAATTCAGTTTGATACAACCTGGCAATAGAAGGTTTGGGGGGGCGAACAAGGGAGGGGAGAGAGGGTGAGGGGGTTGAGGATAGCCAGAAAGACAGGAGGTGGTCCTCTTGAGGAGAACAATGAAGGTCAGCTGAGTCCCAATTTTCTTTAGAGATAGTTTCCTCGATATTGCTTGATCTTCCTCCAGATTACCTCCTTAGATGGGGATTTATCCTTGAAGATTCTGTGGTTGCGCTCTTTCCAGATTTCCCAAAGGATGAATCTTGGAAAGAGCAGCCAAATGCAATTAAGGATCGGATTGATGAAGCAAGTATCTAGCCAAGAGGAGATTGTGGATCTGACAGAGTTCTTAATGTGGTCTGATAGTCTGAAAGCAATAGCACCTTGATCTGAAAGAGGGTTGCTGAAGGGACAGGAGCTAAGGAGGTGTTCCAATGTCTCTTCATGATGGGTGTAGAGGACACAAAACCCAGGCTCTATGAAGCATCTTCTGCATCCCAAGTGAGAATCTTTTCACTCAAATACAGCATAAACAGAGATCAAGTATGAATTAGATTTGGCCTCTAAAAGAATGAGCACTGGTAGGTATGTATTGTTGACTCGAGACTGCAGAACCTAATTTTTTGGTGCAAAACCACTTACTTAGAAGGAAGCTTAGTTTTTCTCATGCCAATTAAGTTATTAACATATATAGAATAAACAAAAAGATGTTTCAATCTTAAACATCAGTCCCTAACTTTCCAAACGAACCAGAGAGTTTGGCAATTTAACCCCTCTCCCATATCATACTACAATGTTCTAGAACATACATCACTGACAAAGACCACCATACTCAACATCATAAATCTTTCCATGATTTAAATAAATTAAAATTAAAATTCCAATCTGCAAATTTTGATGTCCAGTTATAGCTTGTCCTGTTTCTTGATTACATGAACAGATTCATGTCAAAGTTATCGTTAATGCATTTAATCCTAACACAGAATGAGGCAGCAGTTTGCCTTCTATTTATCTGTCATCAAGATTAATTCTCTGCATTTGCACTGCCCGTTTTTACACTGATCTCAGCCATTTAATTCTGCTACCATCTATTCAAGTAGACCAAATTTATCACCATCCCAAATGCATTTTGTAATGAATTATACTGATGGCATTGCAATTTATAAAAAGAGCATATAGCACTCACAAAAGTTGGCAATTTGCACAACACTCATTTGCTTAAAGCACCTTTCAGATAATGCATCAATCCAAATAGGTAAGACAACAGTACATTGCGATGTGTATATCAAGAAGAAACCAATGTACAGGTTTGGCATGGATAGCCAATTGATACTAAGTCAGAAATTTTACAAAATTTCAAGCAGCCACCTCTTGCACCTTTGAAGAAAGTTGGTTTTGAATATGCTGAGGTACCACATCAAACATAGCAACTTGCATAGTATAAGATGCACGGCCTTTCGTCATACTACGGAGTGTACTCACATACTGAAACATCTCTGCCAGTGGCACCAAAGCATCAATCACCTGCATCCCTTGTACTATTAGCACAATCCTTTCAAGGTACCACCGTGTTAAGGAAAACATGTTTCAAGCATAAACTTCAGTCCATTTGCCTAGATTTGTGTGATTTATTAGAAATCTAAGTGATCTATATTTTAACAAAAAGACAAAAAACAAAAACAATAAAATTGTCACTATCATAGAATGCATACCTTCAGTCCTCCTGGCTTGTCATCAAAAGTGTTGATCTGACCACGCCTTGAATTGATATCACCAATAACATCCCCTAGATGCTCCTCAGGTGTTACAACTTCAACCTTCATTATAGGTTCTAGCAACCTTGGACCTGCCTTTCTGATGCCCTCCCTGAAAGCGCCACGAGCTGCAAGCTGGAATGCCAATGCACTGGAGTCCACCTCATGATAGGATCCACTTGTTAGGACAGCCCGCACATCGACTACAGGATACCCTGCTAGAATACCGTTGCTCATACACTCTTCCAACCCCTTCATAACACCTGGAATATACTCTTTGGGCACTACTCCACCCTTAATCTCACTCTTGAACTCATAGCCACTGCCAGCTTCCAGAGGTTCAAATCTTACAGTTACATCTGCAAACTGACCTTGACCACCTGATTGTTTCTTGTGCACATACTTAGTCTCTGCAATCTTTGAAATGCTTTCTCTGTAGTTAACTTGAGGAGCACCCACATTAGCCTCGACCTGGGAAAAGACATTAGGTATGATATATTTAAATGTGCAGAGAAAGACAATTTATTCCATCAAAGTAAACAAATGAGAAAAACTTATTTGCTCATGTATAAAACCAGAAGAAAGAAAAAAAAAGTGATACCTTGAATTCTCTCTTCAAACGGTCAACAATGATTTCAAGATGCAACTCCCCCATACCTTCGATAACAGTTTGATTGCTCTCTTCATCTCTTGAGAAGTGAAAAGAAGGATCTTCCTGAGCAAGTTTGACAAGACCCATAGACATCTTGTCCACATCAGCTTTTGTTTTTGGTTCAATTGCGACTTTAATAACAGGTTCAGGAAAATCCATTCTCTCCAGCACAATTGGATTATCAGGATCACAAAGACTCTCTCCTGTTATTGTATCCTTCAAACCAGCAAGTGCCACTATATCCCCTGTCACAGCAATCTTGACATCATCTCGACTAATTGCATGCATTTGTAATAAACGTCCAATTCTTTCCTTCTTCCCTTTGTTGGAATTAAGCACATATGATCCAGCTGTTAGGACGCCAGAGTAAATTCGGACAAATGTAAGAGATCCTACAAAGGGATCTGTCATAATTTTAAAAGCAAGTCCAGCAAATGGTTCATCATCACTTGCAAGCCTTTCTAGGGTTACTTCTGGATCATCAACATCTGTTCCCTTCATTGGTGGCAAGTCAAGAGGGGAAGGCAAATAATCCACAACGGCATCCAATAAAGGCTGCACACCCTTGTTCTTAAATGCTGAGCCACAAAGAACGGGAACAAAACTGATAGATATGGTGCCCTTTCTGATCAATCTCTTGATTGTTTTCTCGTCGGGTTCCACTCCCTCAAGATATTTCTCCATGGCATCATCATCAAGTTCTACTATAGTTTCAATCATTTGATTCCTATATTCTGTGGCTAAATCTAGAAGATCTGCTGGAATGTCCTCATAGCTAAACTTCGCACCCAATTCCTCTCCAGACCACAACACAGACTTCATTTTGACCAAATCAACAAGTCCCTGAAAACGGTCCTCTGCCCCAATTGGAATTTGCAGAACAAGAGGTTTTGCCCCCAGGTTTGTTATTATCATGTCTCTCGTCCTGAAAAAGTTTGCTCCAAGTCGATCCATTTTGTTAACAAAGCAAATTCTGGGAACACCATACCTATCTGCTTGTCTCCATACAGTCTCTGACTGTGGCTCAACACCGGCAACACTATCAAATAGACAGATAGAACCGTCAAGAACTCTAAGAGCACGCTCCACTTCCAATGTGAAGTCCACATGACCAGGAGTATCAATAATGTTTATACGGTGATTATTCCATGCACATGTAGTTGCAGCAGAAGTAATAGTTATGCCTCTTTCTTGCTCCTGCTCCATCCAGTCCATTGTAGCAGTGCCATCATGAACCTCCCCAATTTTATAGTTTTTGCCTGTATAGAAAAGAATCCTCTCTGTAGTAGTGGTTTTCCCTGCATCTATGTGGGCCATAATTCCAATATTTCTATAATCGGACAGTGGCACCTCCCGTGATGGTCCTGTTCACAAAAAAATCAGAAGAAAGGGAAATAAGGAATACATAACAAATGCAGAGAAGCTCCTAAACATGAAATAAAGAAGAATTGCTAAGGGAAAGAAAACTTCTGAGATGAATCATGGCTCATTCCTCTTAAAGGAACACAAGATAGTATAAAATGGAATGTCAGAGTTCAAGAGACTGAGGCTTGTTGAGATAGTACAGTAGTTACGGACATAGAAACAGGACTCTTTATAACTCTGCGAGTACTTGAGTTGACTCTGTTATCCACCATTCTGTATGAGGGTTCCACGTGTGACATAGCTCAGAATGTTGCTGGCCAGCAGGGTAACCCTAGCCCTCTGAAGTTTGGAGTTTCTCCATGTGCACGAGTTTGGTCGAAAATCTCAGTGAACATTTGGTCATAACTCAGAATCAAGTAGCAAGTCTTGTAGGAAAACTTGGGATCAAAAGTGCCACCATGAAAGAATTCGTTTTCTCTCATAACGAGAGTATCACAAAGGAAGAAGTATGACGAATCTCAGAAAGATATCATTTGTTTCTAGTAGAGAAGACTTTGTTTGCATAGCAGTATGACAGCATAAAAGTCCATGGATGGTGACAGTATCACTCAGTGACAGTTTCAGCCATGCTTAGCAGCAAGAGGAGATCATCATCTAAGCCAGCAGAAAATCATTCCCAGCAACCGCATGATTAGTTTGTGATATGAAATATACTTCTTCAGCTCCCTAATACCTTCGATGAGACAGCAGTGATCCATAGCTGATTCTATGATTAGTTTGGCACTGGTTCAAACTTTATGGAGAGTATTGCATGTGACGAGCCCTGGTACATTGCTACAGCATGAGGAGACAGCCAACAAGATGAATCAAATTTGGGCCTGCAAAGATGACACACCATTGGAAGGATATCTCCAGCAGGCACATGTCACACCATTGGAAGGATATCTCCAGCAGGCACATGTGGTAGACCCTTCAAAATCTTGTAGGTAACAAGATTTACTGCAGATAGGTTATTGAAGAGAGCAGTTCGACCCTCACTCAGACTGTGGATGCAGCTACAGCAGATTGGATTTCAAGGATGGAAGAATTGGTCCAAGTTATTTGAAGAATGCTCCTCTTTGGAGGAAGCAAATAGTGTATGACATAAAGCAAGACCAAACATTAAGGAACGCTCAGCCCTTAAGGAGACATATAAACCCATCTTGAGGAGAATTGGGCATCTTTGCTTGCACAATGTGTGGAGGTTGCACCCTTTTGAATCTTTTGGAAGATCGTTGACTTAAAACATTCACACACATTTTTGAGGGCTGCTGCTTGAGTTTATGGGCATTTTGGAGGTAACGACCCAGCTTGGAGGCCTTTTCTTGAACATGCTTTGAGGATATATCTTGGTGAAGCTATAAAAGGAGGTCAACCCACTTATGGAGGAACCCTAGGAGGACTGATTTGCATACCGTGAGAATTTCACACTTGATTTGTAGACCTGTTTTCTGAGGGGCAGCCCGTTTGGATTTCTTCACTCATGCTTTGTAGGCACATTTGGGCTTGGAGCCCCATATGTCCACATCTGGAGAAAGATTGGAGGACTTGATCGCATGTTTTAGAGACTTCATGAAGAAGACATCTTTTGGAGGCCAATGTTGCATCTTAGACACTCGGCTTTCCCTCATTTTGAGGAGATGTCTTACTCTTTGAGGGTTTATGCCACTTGATCATTGTACATCTGGCCTGACCACTTGATTTTTTAATGTATTTTAGGTTAGCTAGTTGGAGAAGAGTGTATTTTACTCTTCCTTAGGCTTGATTTTAGGGGATCTCATGAGATATTATTATTTACTGTAAAGGAAGTTGAGCATCAATCTAGAAATAGAGATGAACTTCCTCATTTGTACTCATGGTTGGATTGGGGGAGAAATCCCTTAGCATTTCTGAGTTGGAGACTTTTATCTTCTTCTTTGTGCTATGGATGGCTAGCTAGTGTGCTCTCATGAAGGCATTATTTTGTGGATGCTTCAATGGATGTTCAATGGATGAATGGCTTTGTGTGTGATGAGATGAGTAAGTGGTCTCTTCATTTCCTTATGGTATTTTATCTTGAATGGTTGTAAATATGGTGTATTTCTCTAGTGATGGTGGTGTGCCCTCTTCTACCTTCTTTGATAAATCCCTTCTCAAAGACATTGGAAGAATTCTAGTGGAGATTTTTCCCCTTGACCTTCTTGAAATTTATGAAGCAACTAGGGTGAGTTATTAAGGTTTGCAATGGACTACCTTAATCATTATTTTGGTTTCACATTGTAATTCCAACATGAGTAGCCTTAGTTGACCTCATATGCCCAATGGAAAGGCACTAATTTCTGGTCCTCCTGTCATTTTTTCTATTAATCCTTTCAGAAAAAAAAACATTTTGCTGGATTTACTCTTCATATCACCCTGAAACTCATTGTCCTAAATCCCAGCAATCTTATCTTAGGGAAGCCCCCCCTTGAACCGGAGAAGAGCTGGCCTGAAGTGAAGAATGTTGAAATATTGTAACTTCGAAGAATATTCTACCTGAGAGAGAGTTGAATAATATTATTATATTATATTTAATTAGGCCCTATTATACCTTAGTAAAAGTCGTCCCTATTGTGCCTTGACCATTAATTGTAAATTAAGAGGGTAAAGTGACAGGTCGGCCCAAACCTAATTATAGGCTAGCCAGACCACTATTTATAAGAGAGGCCAATGTCTCATTTGGACACACATAGACTCACCACACTAGCTCTGCATCTATGAAGAAGTGCGCAAGTCTTGGAGGAACTGCTACTGCAACTGGGGGTGACGTCAAGGAGGGTTTTCGTCTATCTCTTGGTATTTCTTGGTTAAGTGGTGTGCTACTCTTCCTAGTGAAGGAGTAGAGGAGGATCTTCTATTCGATCTTTGGTCTATCTATATTGAGGAAGTTTTTGTTGGGTTTTCTCCCCCATGAGGGTTTCCCAGGATAATTTGTGTGTCTCTAATGTTTCTGTGATTGCCTCTCTTTCGGTGATCTTATTTATGCAGCTAATGTGCTAAATGATTATAATAATAAAGAAGAATCATAACTGCTAGTTGTATAAGTAAAACTTTAACATGGTATCAAAGCATGCCTAAAAGAGACCAATTCACAGTTTATAAAGAAGTAGCTAACCTCAGCGCACCCTCTCCTGGATTCAGTTTTTCAGTATCGCAGCGGCTGCAGAATTAGGGTTTCTGCATAAACCCTAAGAGTGACATTTTTACCTTTGTTGGAGGACATTGGTTAAACCAAGACCATCTAAGAACTCGCCCTAGGAGGAAGCATCTAGTCCCTAGATCAAAATTCCAAAATTTGAAGTTTGATAAATTAGGGTTTCCTCATAAAACCCTAAGTTGCAGTTGCAGTTGCAGTTGCAGTACCAGTTGCAGTTGTTGTATCAGTTGCAGTTACAGTGCCAATTCCTTCATGCCAGTTGCAGTGCCAGCACCAGCTGCAGTACCAATTGCAGTGAAAGTTTTTGTGAAGTGTTGGGACTGATTTTTATTGTCCTAGTGTGCCTTACCCTAGCAAATCTCCAACTAACTTTAAGTTACAAGTTGAAGCACCTTTCAAGTTTTAAAGGTTCCTTATTGCTTGCCACTACTGTCGTATGGTGCCACTACCTGTCGATGCTATCGGAGGTATGTACTTACATATGTTTAAACTGTATCATTATTTTAAAGGGTATTTGCAAGAGAAAGAATCTTTTGTCTAAACAACAATCATAGATCTATAAGGATCTCAGATCCAGCACATTCAGAGGAACAATGCACCCCAGGTCCCCAGGTTTGATTAATTTGATATGCCTCTATTTGTTATGGAATTATTGTGATCTTATGAACATCTAGATTGTATTTTTGATCTGTTGAAATTATGATTATCATACTAATCATTGGTCAAAATTAAAAGTCAAAGTATTAGATTGATTAAAGTTGAGATTATAGAGTTTATTCTCTAACCCAGTTTTTTGTCAAGAAAGCATATTATCTTAGTACAAAGGATAGGTTGAAGAAAATACTTGTCATCTTGAGTGAAGGAGACTCGAAAGAAAAGCAACACACTCATTCTTGAGGACAAGACTCCAGGTTCCAGGTTTGATTGTTTAAATTGATAAGATTCAAATTTACACATATCAAGTTTGATAACTACTAAACACTATAGTTGTGATAGCAATCTTTGAAAAGTTTTATTATTGAATACTCGATAGCATGTGAGCATTATTGAGATAAATGCTCACTGTAATCATTTACTAGATATAACTAACATATCCTCTACGAGAAACTTCTTGTTTTGTTTCCAGGTTACCATGGAGGAATGATTGATCACAACACTAGAAGAGTGTTTCTCTCATTCCTTATTATTGTATTTCTTACTTTTTACCCTTGTTTCAAGCAAGTCACAAGTGATAGCTCTAAAGGAGATACTGTGACGATTGTTCTCGCTATTGTTTTATTATTATTATAAAGAGTATTATTCTTGTCTGTTGTTTCTCCCTTGTTGTTCTTGTTCCGGGCAGGTCACAAGTGATAACCCTGAGGAAGCTATAGTGAAGGTTGCAGGAGGCAACATATTAGAAGAGACATGGAGCAGAGTATCCAAGTTGTATACATGATCGTATACATCCATGTACCAAAGAAGATGAAGAAGAAGCCACTTTTGAGATACAGAGTATCTCATATGGAGATTGATTGTAAGGATCAAAAGGCTCCAAAGATGACCGAACATTAGAATAGAACTCACGGTAGACTTGGTCAATGGATAATGAAGCCACCTTGACAGGAAGCAAAATTCGTTTGAATTCTGACTCATCTTTTCATATTAAAACTTGGTATTCAACACCAAGTAAATCCTGCAAAGACTATGAAGTTTTTGTAGACTCAGAAGAAATCAAGACTCAGAGTAAGCCCGATCTCAGAAAGGATCAGATGGGAAAAAGAGACATCTTCCAGGACTGGCAAACAGATGCCATGAGTTGAGAAGACTAGATCGTAGCTTCAGAGACGTCTAGGAGACATGAAATCTCCTGAGAAGATTCCCTTGTTTCAATGACAGAGGAGGAAGCCAGTCAGAAGGACTGGGATATGGATTTTTCCTTAAGAACAGAAGGGAAGTTAGTGGTGACTTCCAAGATTGATCTAACAGATCAAGCATGTTGCAGATAACAGTATAAAGATGTACAAAGCTTGATTTGTGTCTAGAGGATTCTCCCAGCAAGAGGGAGAAGACTATGACAAGACACTTGCTCCAGTAATCAAAGAAATAGTTCCAGTGTTCATGAAGACATCTAGAACAACCATGATTCCGATACAATATGAGATTCAGAGGGAGCAGGTCTGAAAATCCCTGTATTTGAGATTGAGTTATCTCCAGTGCTACTTGGTGTAGTACATGAGTTGGGCCATGGACACATGACTACAATAGAAGATTGAGTTACCTCCAGAGAAAGAGGATAAGCTACCCTTGGTGTCATTTATTGAGCCACTCTCAGTTTCAGATGAAGTTGTTCGTGATAGAGTAGAAGAGTTACTCTCAGAGTTCAGCAGCCACAGTGGGAATGGAGCAGTCATTCTCAGCTTAAGAGCAACTGCAGGGTAAGAGTCCCAATCCTAGAGGAACAATTGCAGAGAGAGTAGAGAACATACTCTCAGGCAGTGAGACAGATAGTGCTTTGCAGAAAGCACATAGAGCTAGCACATGATTTTGCAGATTGAGTTGCAGCTAAGCAAGTGTACCAGGTTGGTACAATGTGATGTGAAAATTTGGTTTCGAAGTACAGGACAGGAAGACTCATGTCTGCAAGTTGAAGCAAGCTCCAAGAGCTTGGTATGGCAAGATTGATAGTTTTTCTGATGAGCTTGGGATTTACCAAGAGTAAAGTTGATCCAAACCTTTACTTCAAGATTGAGAATGATGGACCAGTTATATTGTTGCTATATGTGGATGACTTATTCTTGACAGATGAAGAAAAGCTCATCACAGATTGTAAGAAGAAGCTTGTCGTTGAATTTGAAATGGGGACCTACGCCTGATGCCCTATTTCTTGGGTCTTTAAGTATGGCAAAGCCCAGAAGATATTTTCCTTAGTCAAAGAAAGTATGTTGTGGAAATCCTGAAGAGGTTTGACATGATGGATTGTAAATCCATGTCCACTCCTATGGAGATGAATATGAAGTTGTTCATTGATACTTCATCAGAAATAGTTGATGTTACTCTATATAGACAGGTGATTGGTTCATTGATGTATCTAACGAATACCAGACCAGATATATGCTTTGCTATGAACACCTTGAGTCAGTATCTGGTGGAGCCCAAACGTGTTCACCTTGTAGTTGCAAAGCATGTGATGAGATACCTTAAGGGTACGTTGGACTATGGCCTCTGAAAAACCAGAAATTGTGACTTCAGATTGTATGGCTATACTGATTCAGATTGGGATGGAAGTGCTTCAAACAGAAAAATCACTTCAGGATGTTGTTTCAGTTTAGGGTCAGCCATGACTTAGTGGCAAAGCAAGAAGCAATCCAGTATTGCTCTCAGCACGGCAGAAACAGAGTACATTGCAGCATGTTCCGCCAGTTGTGAAGCCTTATGGCTTCGAAAGTTGTTGACAGGTCTATTTGACCTAGAGATGGATGCTACCGTGATCTTTTGTGATAACCAGAGTTGCATAAAGATGACAGAGAACCCAGTGTTCCATGATAAGACGAAGCACATTGAGATCCAGTACCACCACATTCGTGACATGGTGCAGAAGGGAGTTGTAAAGCTCCAATATGTTGGCACAGATGAGCAGGTTGCAGATGTGTTGACTAAGCCTCTATCGCTTGTGAAGTTTGAGTACTTCCGAGACAAGCTTGGTGTAGTCCGAAAGGACCTCCCTTGAAAGGGGGAGTGATGTTGATGATACTATGGTATCCTGACCAACAATAGGTAGCTCAGTTAGGATTTTATATCCTAGGGGACTGATCATCCCTAGATAGATC
>ML797386.1:50564-81724 GCA_009831015.1 Picea engelmannii
CCCCCCTGCAGTGACTTTGCGGGATCTTGTTTGATGAAAGTGAATTGGAAAATGCCTTGGGTCAACGTAACTGTGATGGACAAAGTCGTAAGTAGATAAACTATGCTGATGAAAACTTTGTAAGTGGCCTATGTGACTCTTCCAAGCCATGGTGAAAACATGAGTGCCTAATAAGCATCCATGGTGGTTAAAATTATACCTGACTTCTTGTCCCTAGATTGTTCTACTAGCATCCTCCCTCATTTCGATACTAACATCACTCGATAGTTTTGCAAGTTAAGTGGATCCCTTTGGCTTTATTACTAGTTTATGTGTGCATTTCTATGTGTGTGTCGTGTAGGTATCCTATTCCAAGTACAGGAAGGATTTGCCTTCTCTTCAAAACGCTCAGAGGCAGACTAATTAACATCGTTGTTCTCCTACCCTCCCCCCCTGCAGTGACTTTGTGGGATCCTGTTTGATGAAAGTGAATTGGAAAATGCCTTGGCTCACTTTAACTACGATGGACAAAGTCGTAAGTAGATAAAATGTGCTGATCAAAACTTTGTAAGTGGCCTATGTGACTCTTCCAATCCATTGTGAAAACATGAGTGCCTAATAAGCATCCATGGTAGTTAAAATTATCCCTGACTTCTTGTCCCTAGATTGTTCTGCTAGCATCCTCCCTCATTCCAATACTAACATCACTCGATAGTTTTGCAAGTTAAGTGGATACCTTTGGCTTTGTGACTAGTTTACGTGTACATTTCTATGTGTGTGCCGTGTAGGTATCCTATTCCAAGTACAAGAAGGGTTTTTCTCTTCAAAACACTCAGAGGCAGACTAATTAACATCGTTGTTCTCCTACCCTCCCCCCTGTCGTGACTTTGCAGGATCCTATTTGATGAAAGTGAATTGGAAAATGCCTTGGGTCACCGTAACTACGATGGACAAAGTCGTAAGTAGATAAATTGTGTTGATCAAAACTTTGTAAGTGGCCTATGTGACTCTTCCAAGCCATGGTGAAAACATGAGTGCCTAATAAGCATCCATGGTGGTTAAAATTATCACTGACTTCTTGTCCCTGGATTGTTCTGCTAGCATCCTCCCTCATTCCAATACTAACAACACTCAATAGTTTTGCAAGTTAAGTGGATCCCCTTGGCTTTATGACTAGTTTATGTGTACATTTCTATGTGTGTGTCGTGTAGGTATCATAATACAAGTACAGGAAGGGTTTTCCTTCTCTTCAAAACATTCAGAGGCAAACTAATTAACATCATTTTTCTCCTACCCTCCCCCCCTGTAGTGACTTTGCGAGATCCTGTTTGATGAAAGTGAATTGGAAAATGCCTTGGGTCACCGTAACTGCGATGGAGAAAGTCGTAAGTAGATAAATGTGTTGATCAAAACTTTGTAAGTGGCCTATGTGACTCTTCCAAGCCATGGTGAATACATGAGTGCCTAATAAGCATCCATGGTGGTTAATATTATCCTTGACTTCTTGTCCCTGGATTGTTCTGCTAGGATCCTCCCTCATTCCGATACTAACATCACTCAATAGTTTTGCAAGTTAAGTGGATCCCTTTGGCTTTGTGACTAGTTTATGTTGACATTTCTATGTGTGTGTCATGTAGGTATCCTATTCCAAGTATAGGAAGGGTTTTCCTTATCTTCAAAACACTCAGAGGCAGACTAATTAACATCGTTGTTCTCCTACCCTCTCCCCCTGCAGTGACTTTGGGGATCCTGTTTGATGAAAGTGAATTGGAAAATGCCTTGGGTCACTGTTGTTAGAAAAATAGGTGTGCTCGTTTTACCATAGACAATATAGCAATATTGTCACCCAACCATAGGCACAAAGGCCACCCCCGAGCACCTTAACTTTGACAGATAGAATAATTCCGGAAGCAATCCAATAGCTAATCAAAGTAGTGCACCTTTCTCCAAGGCTAGCGCACCAAGCAAGAATAACCAAAGACCAAGCAGAAAGTCCAAACCATAACCAAGAGAAAGTCTAAGCTAAAACCAAAATACCAGTTGCAAGAGCTGTAGTTGCAGTTCCTCTCCAAACTTGTGCACCACTAGTCTTATGTAGTTGTGAGAGTGAGAGTGACAAATGAGCTCTAGCGCCCTCTATTTATACTAGTCTATCTCACTTGACTGGGTCGACTTCTCTTTCTGTAGGCTAATGACTCAATATTAAATATTCTCTTTAGCCGACTTGTCTCCTAGGGTTATTATCCAACGTTTTAGGGTTTCTCTTGCTTCCCGAAATATTCTAGTCTCATCAAAGATTACACGTGAAGGTTAATACCTCCTGCAGCTACCATAATATCAACACTCCCTCCTAGCTAGGGAGGTATTAAAGGAAATGGTCTTGAACACAAACAGACCATTCAACTGGTAGCATCATCATAGCCACACATGCTATCTCATGATCATGTAGCTCAACTCACGAGCAACATCATTACTATCAGTATCATCTAATAGCATCAACTGCATCATCTCTCGAATCCATACTCCATCTGAGTAATCAGGCATGATGTCACTCCACAGAGTGATACAAGAACTATTCTTCTAATCCGGACATATGTCCTAGAAGAATAATTGTTCCAACTGATGTTGGAAGCCACGCCATGGGCTACAAGAACTATTCTTCTAATCCGAACATATTTCCTAGAAAAATGATTGTCCTGGACCATTTTCCACAGGGAAAATGTCTATCCACCAATAATTTGTCCTTCCTAGACCATTCTCTGCCTGGAGAATGTCTATCCATCAGCATACTAACTATCCGTCTAGCTGGTAATCATCTCCAACACTAGTAATAGTCTCCATGGCAATCAAAACAATGCCATCCAATAGAACACAATTGTGTCTATCCATAGTAGTACACAACTACTACCCAGTGGTACACAAGCACTCCTAGTAGCACACGGCTACTAACCAGTGACACACAGTCACTACCAGTGGATCACATCAACCACAGTAGCAGACGACTATTGTCCAGAGACATACAATCTCCACAACAATCATATCATCTGATATCAACAATATCATGATACAAAATGAGTCATCTGGGCCATTCTTCCACTCACATCTGTGAGATCTGGAAGAGCATCTACCCTCAGAAGGTAAAACATCAGCCATGGGCTATCTGGACTATTCTTCCCAAGCATAGAAGAATAATTGTTCCTGATTTCTGAGCCTGGACCATTCACCTAACTGGGTCATTCCTCCGACAGTAATCATAGTGCAACCTAGAGAGAATGAGTCTGCCCTAGGGAATGTCTATCCTTGATTGTTGAACCTAGACCATTCACCTAACTGGGCCATTCCTCCGGCACTAATCACAGTGCAACCTAGAGAGAATGAGTCTACCCTAGGGAATGACTGTCCGGCACCAACCTCCAAAACAGACCATTCTTCAAAACTGCTCACAACTGTGAACTTCGAAAGAATGACTGCCCGACGAGGCGGACCATTCTACTTAACCACTACTCAGAGTGACTACCAAGAAGAATGATTGTCCTAGACCATTCCCCCACACTGGCCACAAGGGGAATCATTGTCTATGGTACATCAGCAATCTATCGGACCATTTTCATTACGAAAATGATTGTCCGATCTAGACCATTTTCCGAACTAGAAAATGATTATCCATCAGAAATCTCGAACCACTTTCCAAACTAGAAAGGAACTGCCCAACCGGACCATTTTCCGAACTGGAAAATGACTGTCCATAAATCAATAACATATCAGTGCTCCCTCCCAACCTGGGAGTAATCACTTCCTTTTTCAATAAGGAAGTCGTCTCCACGAGCCCCAACTTGTCCCTTAAGTATGCAAACTTTTCATCTTGGACAAAGGCTTTACCAAAATATTTGTTATCTGCTCATCTGTGGAGATATACTGGAGAACCACTTCTCTCTTCTGGACTTTATCACGGAGAATATAATGCTTGATCTCAATGTACTTCGACCTGTCATGGAACACTGGTTTCTTTGAAAGCTTCACATAGCTCTGGTCATTACAATATATCATGGTCGAATTCAGCACCTGATCAGATGATCCAGAAACCAACTTACCACATCACAAGCTGCAATATACTCTGCTTCTGTAGTGCTGAGTGCAACAGACTTTTGTTTCCTGTTATCCCATGACATCGTGGCAAATCTCAAACTGAAACATATCCAAGTAGCATTTCTTCTGTCATCTGCACTCCCTGTCCAATCAGAATCGATAAATCCATGCAGCTGTATATCATAACTTAAACGTCCCACAAAACAAATATCCAGCTGAGTATTCTCCAAATACATTAACGAGCCAATCAATTGTTGATACAGAGAAGAGTCTATTCGATTAGAGTCTCTCAACTTCTTCAGATATGTCATCATGGGAGTTTGCCATGGATTTGCAATCCATCATCCCAGACTTTTGAGTAACCATTATGATACACTTTCTCTGTCATACGAAGTTTTCGCCACGCTTCTGTTGTATATAAGATACTTTGCATCAAGTTGCTTGAATCCATACAAGGTCTTCTTCCATTTGCATACATGGGTCTCTTTCTGGTATACCTCAAAACCTTGAGATTGATGTACATAATCTTCTTCCTCAAATGCTCTATTGGGAAGAACAATCTTTTACATCCAACTGATGTAAACTTCAATCCATGGATACTGCAAGAGATATATAATAAATCAGATAGAGGTATATGTGGTTTACTGGAACCAGTTGTCGTCATAGTCTTCTCCCTCCTTCTGGAAGAACCTCTAGTTCTGAATCTCCCAATGCTTCCATTCATAAGTCTTTTTCACAATTTCTTACACACATTGTTCTTCATCACAGCTTCCATTCCTTCTGCTTGACTGCTTCTAGTGGGTTCAAACCATGCTGGTAGTCTTATGATTTTCGGTATAATAACTTCTTGTTCTGGTTTTTCTTTCTTTCTTGAAATCTTCATGTTCTTCCTCATGTTCCTCTTTAACTTTGGGGTCCATGGAGTCTTCTATAGATTCCATGCCCTTCCTTCCTAAAGATTCCAACTCCTTCCTTTCATCATAGGAACATAGATGTAGATGGACAACCAAGGATACTTAAGGCTTCTTTTCAAAGAAGACTTCTTCTAGAGTCAAACTGAACACGTGTTGCTTATCATGGCTGCTACTTTCAATGGGGAACATGGACAAATGCTTTATAATCTTCACGGATTCTTCAATGGATCATATCATTTAGGATTATCTCCCTCCTAATATCGGCTTCATGCCTGAATGCATGCTCTTCTTTTGGAATTATGCAATCATCTCCCTCTATCTATGAGAGTCCATGCTTCCGTCTGCATCCTTATTGCTTTCTGCAAAGTGTCACAAGTTTTATTCTAGTTTCCTCTTGATTACTGACTTCTTTCTGGTCTGAATCCTTCTGGGTCTCTTCAAGTTTGATTCTGATTGTGGCCCATCTGGCAGTTGTTACTTATATAATAGCTTCCATAGGAATTGTCACCAAAGATTGTCAACGTACTTCATCTTTTTCATGTGCATTACTTGACTTGTAGTCATTGTAATAGCAATCCTTATCTTGTTATTCTTCCATAGGTATTGTTTCACTGACCATCTTATCTTTTAAGAAATAGATATGCATGATATGTACAGGAACTATGTAAACATGGTATGTACAAGAACTATGTTATAGAAGAATATCGTTACCTTGACTAGAAGAAAAAGTTTGTTTTATCCTGCTTAGATTTCTTTGAGGGTTCTCTTTCTTCGACAACTGTTGCTTCGTGTGTTTCATTCCTTTTCTTTAACTTGGGACAGTGGTTCTTGTAGTGACCATATTTTCGACAGTTGAAGCATTGTATTTTTTACATATCCTTTTCTTGATTTGGTTTCTTCCTTAAGCCAAACTTCCTCTTATTCCTGAAATTCTTGAACTTTGTTGTGAAGGCTTGATCATCATATTTCTTTTGGGATTTCTCTTTTATGCTAATCTTTGATTCTTCTTGTGCACAGCAAGTCCAAAGTTCTTCAAATGTGGGATACTCCTTTCTTGTGTTCATGTTTGCGGAAAATGCATCCCATGTCTTGGGAAGGCCATTGAGTACTATATTTACTAGTTCCTTTTTTGAAATGATTTCTTCAATAGTTTGTAGTTGATCTCTTAACTGAGAGATTCTTACAAAGTATGATGTTATGTTGTCATCATCATTCGTTTTCATGTCACGGAGCTCATTCTTCAGACTCATCACTTGTCCAATGTTTCTGACTGAGAATAGGTTAGTTAGGGCATCGTACATCTTCTTGTAGGGTATCAAGTGGTCTTTTACAGAGTCCACTATGATGCTCATAGCGTTGATGTCATTGTCCTTGAAGTTCTCCATAACTGCAACGTTCTAAGGCTCCTACTCTTTTCCTGCTTCAAATTGTGGACCGTGGTTCCATGATCTTTCCTTTCACGATATCCAACACTTTATTCTTGGGAAGGATGAGGTCAATCCTTGTCTTCCATGCTCTAAAGTTAGAAGCCCCTTCTAACTTGTTTTCTGACTTTATAGAGTAAGTCATGACTTCTTTGACTTGGTCAACCTTTGACTTTGACCAAAAACTCAAACTTGACACCTTGGCTTGCTGAGAGTACTAGGAGGTGCGCTAGGATAGGGCACACTAGGCTATCCAGGAATTAGGTCAAGATCTTCACTTAAGGTGTCTTAACAAGAGGGTTAGGGTTTTGTTGCTGCAGCAAAAACTTTGACTGCAACTGCAACTGTAACTGAGCAAATCCTCCCAATCTATCTTCCAGTGGTTAGACTGTCCGAAGATAGTGTGGGCCCATAACCTGATAGAAAAATAGGTGTGCTCGTTTCACCATAGACAATATAGCAATATTGTCACCCAACCATAAGCACAAAGGCCACCCCCGAGCACCTTAACCTTGACAGACAGAATAACTCTGGAAGCAATCCAATAGCCTACCAAGGTGGTGCACCTTTCTCCAAGGCTAGCGCACCAAGCAAGAATAACCAAAGACCAAACAGAAAATCCAAACCATGACCAAGAGAAAGTCCAAGCCAAAACCAAAATGCCAGTTGCAGCAACTACAACTGCAGTTCCTCTCCAAACTTGCGCACCACTAGTCTTATGCAGTTGTGAGAGTGAGAGTGACAAATAAGCTCTAGCACCCTCTATTTATACTACTCTATCTCACTTGATTGAGTCGACTTCTCTTTCTGGAGGCTAATGACTCAATATTAAATATTCTCTTGAGCCGACTTGTCTCCTAGGTTTATTATCCAACGTTTTAGTGTTTCTCTTGCTTCACGGAATATTCTAGTCTCGTTAATGGTTACACGTGAAGGTTAATACCTCCCGCAGCTACCATAATATCAACAACCATAACTATGATGGATAAATTCGTAAGTAGATAAGCTATGTTGATCAAAACTTTGTAAGTAGCCTATGTGACTCTTCCAAGCCATGGTGAAAACATGAGTGCCTAATAATCATGCATGGTGGTTAAATTATACCTGACTTCTTGTCCCTGGATTGTTCTGCTAGCATCCTCCCTCATTCTGATACTAACATCACTCAATAGTTTTGCAAGTTAAGTGGATCCCTTTGGCTTTGTGACTAGTTTACGTGTACATTTCTATGTGTGTGCCGTGTAGGTATCCTATTCCAAGTACAGGAAGGGTTTGCCTTCTCTTCAAAACACTCAGAGGCTTTGTGACTAGTTTACATGTAATTAACATCGATGTTCTCCTACCCTCCCCCCTTGCAGTGACTTTGCGGGATCCTGTTTGATGAAAGTGAATTGGAAAATGCCTTGGGTCACCGTAACTGCGATGGACAAAGTCATAAGTAGATAAACTGTGCTGATCAAAACTTTGCAAGTGGCCTATGTGACTCTTCCAAGCCATGGTGAAAACATGAGTGCCTAATAAGCATCCATGGTGGTTAAAATTATCCCTGACTTCTTGTCCCTGGATTGTTCTGCTAACGTCCTCCCTCATTCCGATACTAACATCACTCGATAGTTTTGCAAGTTAAGTGGGTCCCTTTGGCTTTGTGACTAGTTTACGTGTACATTTCTATGTGTGTGTCGTGTAGGTATCCTATTCCAAGTACAGGAAGGGTTTGCCTTCTCTTCAAAACGCTCAGAGGCAGACTAATTAACATCATTGTTCTCCTACCCTCCCCCCCTGCAGTGACTTTGTGGGATCCTGTTTGATGAAAGTGAATTGGAAAATGCCTTGGGTCACCGTAACTGTGATGGACAAAGTCATAAGTAGATAAATTGTGCTGATCAAAACTTTGTAAGTGACCTATGTGACTCTTCCAAGCCATAGTGAAAACATGAGTGCCTAATAATCATCCATGGTGGTTAAAATTATCCCCGACTTCTTGTCCCTGGATTGTTCTGCTAGCATCCTCCCTCATTCCGATACTAACATCACTCGATAGTTTTGCCAGTTAAGTGGATCCCTTTGGCTTTGTGACTAGTTTACGTGTACATTTCTATGTGTGTGCCGTGTAGGTATCCTATTCCAAGTACAGGAAGGGTTTGCCTTCTCTTCAAAACACTCAGACGCAGACTAATTAACATCGCTGTTCACCTACCCTCCCCCCTGCAGTGACTTTGCGGGATCCTGTTTGATGAAAGTGAATTGGAAATGCCTTGGGTCACCGTAACTGCGATGGACAAAGTCCTAAGTAGATAAATTGTGCTGATCAAAACTTTGTAAGTGGCCTATGTGACTCTTCCAAGCCATGGTGAGAACATGAGTGCCTAATAAGCATAGACTTTGCTACTTCGTTTGGGATCTCAAAAAAACTCTGGGGAATGCTGAACAGTTTGCTACTTTGTTGATAATACTGAGGTAATGTAGATTCTAAATTTGTTTTCAAAGCATACAGAATACAAAATAATTAAATAAACTACCAATATATCCATGATTCAAACAAAAGGAAATTACAACCCATTAAGGAATAAGAGGATAACAACAATGCACACAGTCATTCCGATGAAAACCAAGTAGGAAAATTGCAACAAGAACTAAAAGGCATAAACAATAATACTGACCATCTGCAGCCATGGAAACAATCGGTGTTCTTCCACGAACACTGGTGGAGGTTGAAACAGAGGCCTTGCGAAGCAACAAGTCATTGGCTATGAAGCCCTGGATTGATGGTGTGCGTAGAGGAAAACCAGCTAAAGCCTTCAATCCATTGAACGAATTAAGCGAAATCCCTTCCTTGATCCTCCTGCTACTATACTTACGACGGCTACTGTAATTATGCAAACTGTAAGAGAAGCACGGAGAGAGCTTGAGGGCTTCCGCCATTGATAGAATTTATTGTTAACAACCATAAACCCTGCAGAATTGCTTAAGCCTTTGTCCTGGTGGAGGCCTTCATGAAAGGGGCAGCAATGTATTGAATTGCTTCACCGAATGGATAGTTTTCTTATAATTTGCGGTATGAAGATATGGAGGAAAGTACGTTTGCCCTTGTCCAAGCAAACAAACATGATACGTGGGGTTCAGCATTTGGGAGTGGCTATGAGATAAGGTGTATCGATGATTAAGAAGTAAGACCAAAGAAGAGCCACGTAGAGCACATCTCTCTCCCTTGCTTGTTATGACTTCATTTAGAGATTTCACTGCATTTAGAAAACATAGGTCTTTTTGCATCGAGAATGTCGCTATTGGAATGTCGCTTTCCAGTTAGTTATTAGTATGGTTTTTGGCCCACTCTTTAATGTGTAAGTATGCAGTGAATATAGAAAGAAGTGTGGTTTCATTTCACCTTCACCATTCCCACATATCCTACACAATCTTTCCTCTCATGGTTTTTTTTTGGTTGCTCTCGTCTTCCTATTTCACACTATAGCATGTGGATGCTAGTTCTTGGCGAAGCCATTTTATGTTTTAGATAATCTTGAATTTCGATTCCTTCTTGCTTATTGAAATTTTCTATGTCGCATTGTTGTTTCCTATTGGCATGTTTCTTCCATTTCCCCTTGTTGTATCATTCTTGGATAAGGCTTTTGAGTTATTTAGCAATTGTCTTCTTCTATTCCACAATCCTAAATACAGTATCTACAAAGGTCAAGCAATTGACATTTATCTCTTTTTCCTTTATCCTCAACCCACTTACTAACTTTTATTTCCATAATCCCACCTATCAGTTTGGCGAACAACAAATTGATATGATAGTCCTATGATTCACTAATATTTGGAAATCCTTCTTTAACCAATTTTGTTGAGGAGCATTGCAATGTGGAAGCTAAGGGAGTCCCTCCCCAACTTCAAGAATTTCACTTGTAGCCCATTGATGTCCCTTGCTTTCCCTACTGCCATCTTTCGTATGCAAATCCATACATCCTCCTAGGTGAAAAGATACTTGACTATGTTTATTCTAGGTGGTTGTTGTCTCACTATCGATATTTTGTAAAAGTTTTTCACATGGGACAACCATTGCTTGAGTGTAATGTCATTTTCCTAACATTGCTTAATGGTCTATAGTGGTTTCCAAAATGTTTATGGATTTTCCTTTGCCATCTTCATCATTTCTTGTTGTCATATTCTTACAAAAACGTCTTTTGGGTGTTTTACTTCATTTTGTATTGGTTGTCATTCCCCTCGCTCTTATCTCACTTGTATTGGTTATCGTTCCCCTTGATCTTATCTCACATGTATTTATTGTCTACCTTTATACACTTTTCAATGAACCACGAGTTCATTGGGAAGTTGTTAGATGCGCCACTTTCTCTCCTTAGTTGCATGGGTTTGCACTTTCTTGACCCTGGTTCGATTTCCTTCATCGTTTTTAAGAAATAGATCAACCATTTGGCATTTTCTAAGTCTTCCATCTACATATTTTTGTTTGATTCTTATAGTCAAAACATTAAGTCTAACAACCATCTTCAATAATCCCCCCCTTGTTCGTTGAAAGGTGAAAAGTCATAGGTTTTCATGTGGGTTACTCTAAACCAATTCATCATTGTATTGAGTGTTTTTGGTTGACCACTAACCATCTTCACTTGATTTGTGCACTCCCCCCCCTTAAGGTGTAGGAGAGTTTTCATCATTGTACTCCCTCCTTTGAGGTGAAATAGAGTACCATTCTCATTTCATTGTCTATTGCAAGACATGTCTTTACTTGAGATTGAATTCTACGATAAGATTGATATTATTGCTTCGTTGTTGATGACCATTGCCAAGGATTGATCCACCCCTAATGAATCTTTAATATTGCAAGTTTGTTTCATTTGGAGCATATGTTTGATGAATGATTATTTTTGTCGCAATGCTGACAAGGATGGAAACCAATACACTGATTATCCATATGACCAACTCATTTGTAATATTGGCACTTAGCATTATGATGTTGAACTCAAACATGTGAAGTTGAAACTTCTTGAAGGAATCCAACACTTTGGAATTGAATTGGTTTTGAATAATCTAGAATATGAAAGGTAACTTCCTTTACATATCTAATACTTGTTTTGTGCTTGTTTTTCCTAATTTCTTCCCAAAGTCTGATGATGGGCCTAGAAAGATCATGTTGAACTTGATTATGCACAACTTCATCCTCACCTGCAATTGAATTTATTTTATTGATTGTATCTTGTGTCGACTATTGATCTGAATCATCATCGTGATTATCATCAAAAAGTGGGTTGTTATGAATAAGGACTAGTTCGGAATGTTGCATTGACCCCTGATTTTTGAGATCTCTTATTTCATCATTCAAGAGTTGGGATTGAGTTTGAAGATGTCTAACTTTAGCTTGTGACACTTGAAAATAAATTAGCACTGATTTGAGAGCATATTTATTAATTAAGACTGGGTTGTCTTCAATGATGATTATTAGAGTATTCAGTAACTCTAATAATTCAAGACTTCACTCTTTTTGAAAAAAATGAATGACACCTCCTTGTGCAATTAGGTCCAAAGTGCAATTGATTTGACAACAAAAGGGATTCTTGCAACTCCACCATGTATACGATTCAATCACTCAATATTTTCAATGTAATGTCTCGATCATTTTTTGGGTGTCAGGTTCAACCAAGAGTGCACCCAATAAGTACAATGCAATTCAACTTAATTTTGAATTCACACTTACAAAGGAACTATTGCAAGTATATTTCTCAAAATTGATATTGATTTTGAAGTTGAATTGATGTAGACTATAATTAATGTTGATGTAGATTTGTCGTTATATGTTGATGTGATTGACAACTTGATATCTTTGACTATGCTTTGCAACTACTTGTGTTTGATTGACATTAACCGAGTTCCCTCTCAGTTATCTTATGTTAAAAATTGTGAATGGATAATTATTACTCCTTGTGAAGCCAAGAATCTAGATGTGAAAGACTTGATGTGTGTTGCATGAAATGATAAATTGCAAGTGTGATTATGTCAAAACCAGACATAAAAGAGAGCAACATCATAATCCAAAAAAATATACACCGTCATAAATGTACTCAGGGTGTACCTAACATCCCTTTGTTCATATTTCGAGAGGATCTAGGGCACATTCACCACAAAAGATGATAATTTTATTATACCTAATATAACTAGCTCTTAACATTGAAGACCAATTTTCTTTTCAATGAAAATTTAGCCTTTGAATATTTTCAAATTACAAACAAAGACTTAAATCTCCCTATCCTTTTATACCAATTACAAAAATGATTACCACTCTTTTTCAATGAGGAAATAAGCTCTTTCTTGAAAAACAGAGAAAATCTTTCTCAAAGTGATTTTGAGAAAATCAATAACTAATACACATCCATGCTATACAATGTGAATCTCCTTGTTGGGAAATAATCACAATTACAATACTTATCTTACTCGATCACTTCATTGACTCAATAAAAAACATTTTTCAAACTTTTAACAATGACCAAAAAATGATTACCACTCCTTTTCAACGAGGAAATAAGCTCTTTCTTGAAAAACAGAGAAAAGCTTTCTCAAAGTGTTTTTGAGAAAGTCAATGACTAATACACATCCAGTTCCTTTTTAATGAGGAAATAAGCTCTTTCTTGAAAAACAAAGAAAAGCTTTCTCAAAGTGCTTTTGAGAAAATCAATGACTAATACACATCCGTGCTATACAATGTGAAGCTCCTTGTTGGAAAATAATCACAATTACAATACTTATCTTACTTCATCACTTCATTGACTCAATAAAAAACATTTTTCAAATTTTTAACAATGACCCGTAAGAAGCAATTTTTTATTTTTATTTTGGTTATGGATCTTGCAAAAAGTAAAATAGTAAAATACACCCTCTTAGGGCTGTGTTTTCATGTTTGCTTGGAGTTTGTTGGTCAATGAAGCCATTCTTTCTTAGCTGATTTGTGGCATGTATAAAAGTGATAGTAATAAATCTCTCCCACTAATCATGCAATTAAGCTTAAAGAGATTGATTCCGGCTACGAGTGAAGCGATTGTTGTTGCGACAACCATGTTCAGTCAAGATTGAGAGATCCCCATTATGAACAGATCTGAGTGTGTGTAGAAAAGGAAACCACTTGACACTTGTTCATGCTTAGTCACTTTTCAGCTATGTCGGGTTCAATGGTTAAATCAACTCTTGTCCCCCCAGGTTTGTGATCCGTGCCTTCCACTGCTTCCATGAATAATACAATTAAACTTGACATGAAGACTTATTGATTGTCAAGGTAAGCCATAGGATAAAAATCGTCTCTTCACATTGGCCATTTACATCTTTGTCTTTCTTATGAACTCCGATTGGGAGGTGATTCTTTAACTTGTTGAACAAAAAAAATCATTTTTTCTAGTAACTTCCACCCAATTTTGTGTTGTTTTGTCTATCCTTGGGTCTCCCTTTCATCCACCTTGTTTCTACAAAGAGTAGATTGTGATTCTATGACATTGTATCATGGAAATCACTAATTATGAGGCATATTACCCTATCCATCCCACTTTCTAAAATCATTATGTAATTAACCACACTCTTTTCATTGTGTGTGTGACAAGTGGCTTTGCCTGATCCTTTACACCTCTAAAGTATGTTACATGTAACAATGTTGCAATCATTTCATAAATGTAGGATCTCCTTCTCAAAGGATGTAACTTCTTCGTTGTCATCTTATAAGTTCCTCCTGTTTGGCTAGCCACATTGTTTCTACACATTCTATGAATTTTGACATATTTAGGTTCCTTGTTATGACATTAAAGTCTCCAATCAAAACTACCTCACCTTCTCTTTATGTTATACTATGTCTCATGTTAGGTGGTGGTATGGATCTGTGTTGTCTAACCCCTACTTCATGTAAAAATTTGATGATTAGGAGGCAAAATAATATGTTTCCAAGAAGGTGGGGGTGCCCCATCTTATAGTTTGAGCTAGATATATTGGTTGTTTTTGTCTGCTTTATTCATGATTATGTTGCCTCGATGCTCTTCTTTTGTAAAGAACACAAACCCCCCATCCTTTGTGGTTTTTTGTTTCCTTAATTTGGGTAGTCCAAAGTTTGTATCATAGAACTTGTTGGATCCTGCAACTTTCATGTTCATGGGTTTTAACTAGGACCATAATATCCTACCCTTTTGTGAGAGGCCCTAAACTGTGACCTTTCTTCCACAGATAACACCTACAATTTCCAAACCATTATTTTTAGTTTTCCTTGGGTCACGTGGGCCATGTTTCCCTATTTCTGGTTCATGCCTTTGAACTCTTCGATCTTGGTTTTTTATCATTCTAGAGGGAATCTTAGTGGTAACATTTTCATAGAGCCTAGAAAAAACACATTGGATTTTAAGAGGGGTGTAAAGGCTCCATAACTTGGATTAAGGACAGTCTTGAAGGCTTTTCTAAAATTAAACAAAGTAATATATGAAATCTGAAACTTTCTTTTGTCTAGAAACCTCAAATCTGAGAGTGGTAATGTGCTTAGTTGTAGCATGTTCATTCATGAACCTTGCTTTTCCTTTGTTCCTTTTAATATTGTCTTCAGAGCATTGAATCATTTTTATTTCAAGAATTAAGTGAAATAATTCCACTGAAAGGCGTTCAATCATGATAGTTAGATGATTGGATGTTCATCCTATTTCCATATTTGAGAATAAGAACAATTAAATTTTCAGTACATTTTTACGAAAGCCTTGCTTGAGAGTTTGATTGAAAATATAATTCTGTAAAGATGAAAATCACAAGTTTTAATATCTTGTCTTGATATCCTTCGATATCTTTAACTTTACCATTAACAAAAGTTTAGATGTCAAATTTTACATCTCACTTAAAAAAATCAATATAAAATGTATCCAAACATGAACATAAATATAAACCTTTTCAAATTAGAGATTCCCATCATTTATATACGTATTATATGTTTCAAAGTGATTTGTTTCTACCACTTATGAAACTTTGCGACGTAAGGTTGTACAATCATCATCAAATAATGTTTAAGAAAACAAAATAATAATAATAATAATAATCTAATTTTAAGGTCACAACTAAGTTGGACACCAAATTTGTGTATGAGACCCTCTTGTTTGTGGGACAAGGGACCCCCTCCGTGTAGCGATTTGACTACTACATTCTACGGAGGTATACATACCCTACCCCCATCTGCATTTCAACTTGTGACCTCTTACAAGGAAACACATGTTCTTAACCACAATGGTGCTTTATTTGACAAGTCATTGATATGTAAGTTGTTGATTTGGAACTTAGCAATATATAAAAATGAGTCATTGATGTGTATGTTATTGATTTGGAACTTAGCAATATATAAAAATGTTTCATAGGTATATTATATGTTTATTTTATTTTTCTAATTAAAATTTGATTAAATATATATTGAAATAGCAATTTGGATGGGGATGAAATTCTATTATTCAATATATAAATAAATTCAATATCTGTAAACACTCTTATTGCATATTATTTTTATAATGTTAATATTTTATATATAAGATTTTATTAATCCAAAAGAATATCAAAATCAATAATCAATATCTTTAAATATTTTTGTTGGATATTTTTTATGTATTGTTAATATCTGTAAAAAAATATTATCCAAATTATCTCTCAATTTCAAAATATTTGTCACAATACTGACGTTCCTAACCTTCTAAGTCATCAATACTTTATTGATCTTGGAACGTTTCTCTTAATGTTTTTCAAGTATCATAATAACATTTTAAAGAAATCCAAGTAATATCTTTCTTTCTTAAGGTTCAATAGATCCATTTTGATCTCAATAGACACAAACCATCATTATCATTAATCCAAAATAATATCAAAATGAATGTTTTTTTGAACATTTAAATAATCATTCATCTTCATCTATTTGTAAAGTAAATTTTAAAAATAAACAAATAGACAAAACAAAACATTACTATCCATATGGATATTTATATATGTAAAAAGAATATATATATATGTGTGTGTGTGTGTGTGTGTGTGTGTGTGTGGTGGGGGAGTAAATTCATTTTAATAAACAATTTATTAAGTATTTTTTCTTGTATTTTATATATTTAAAAAATTGAAGATTTAAATTAGTGTTAAAATTTGACATCTAGTTTTATTTATCAAACACAAAATTTGTGATCAATTTTTTGTTGGGTATGTTATATTCTTTGCATGATTAGATTTAGTGTTTCCATTGTATTAGATGCGTAGGGATTAGAGGGGGGGCGCTATCCCCTACCCAAGGGGTCACAAGGGGGGCAAGAGCCCCTTTGCATGAAAAAAAAAATCGTTTTTTTTTACGTATGTTTTTTATGGTTTTTTGGCACATGATTTTTACTCATGGTTTTCTAATTATGGTCAAGGAGTTAAGGTTGTTGACTAATCCGGGTCAATGGATTAGGGGTTTTGGATGCCATGAGATCCTATATTGTATTGTATTGTAAACAATGAAGTTATGATGAAAAGAAGATTAGAGGCATGGCTTTAAAACATGTTGCTAGTTTTCTCAATTTGGGTTTCCAGGGTAAAATCTATGTGTAATATGTGTGTGTGCTATTGTATCTTTTTCATTTTTACTAAGAATATGTCTGCATTAAATAATTGTACAAGATCAAAATCTACAATTTTTATGTTTCAACAAATTATATATTCATAAAAATGTTTAAATTATCAAATTTTAAAAAATATAAAATCAATAATGATTTTGAATTTATGTATTTTTAAATTATTTAAAAAGAAAATTTAAAACTAGGAAAAGGAAAATTATATTAATGTCCACATCATCACATAATACATCTTCAATAAAATAAAATAGTTGTTAACTTATAGACTTTTTTTTGTATAAGCTATCATGAGAACTTTATATTACCATATTTGAAATGGACAAAAACTTTGTTGTTGGCCTGCCACTAGGGAAACCAGACAAACAAAAATGCATCAAATTGTCTGGAGTGATATGAAAATATAGTCTTCTAAACATAAAGGTTTGGAAATGTCTAAGAGTAAAGTTGTCTTCTATGATTGTAGAAAAATCTATCTATGAATTTCTCTTATTCTGGCGTAAATGAGATTGGATTATAATCCTAGAACCTCCAATAATAAACCACAAAAAAGGAAACCTAATGAGCATCAATGCTAAGTGGAGGGTTGGCCCTCATCTGGAGTTGCATGAGCATTGTCCAAGTTGAGAGTTGAGAGATCTAATCCCATGAGCTTCTTAGCAAGGAGGTTCATTTTGAGGTCTTGGAGTTGCAAGTGGGCATGCATCTCGTCCATCTGAAGCAAGATATCATCCTTTTCATCCTTCTTCTCTATCAAAACACATCCAAGCAGGAGCTTCATGTGCCAGTACAGTTCAGTTGTATGCAGGTATTTGGAGACTCGGGATTTGGTGTTTCTCGTGTCTGGAATCCAAGAGTGGATCGAGTCTAGGACTTCATCATCATAGATGAAACGTCGTAAGACTCAGACATCATATTTTGCGAGTTCGATTTATGCTTGAATGTGTGGTGGAGTGTGAGTTTCAGAAGAGTCAAGTGACTCTTCAACTGTAACAACAAGTCGTGAGCTGGTATGTCGAGGGAGGTGTTGAGAAGAGATTTCGCGGCCTCATCGAGAGCCTCTTCCTAGATCCATGAGAGTTCTGGACAGAGAAAAAGTCTTGGAGAAGGTTGGGGATATGGCCAACAGTAGGTGAATGGAGTCGTGTCGATGTTTGAGCGAGGAGGGAGCAAGGTGGTAAAGCTAAATGAGGCTAGGAGAGAAAATAATAGGGTGAGGTGTATTGAAGGAGGTGGAGATGGTGTTTCCATTATGAACGCAAAGTGGACATTTAGTTAGGATGAATGTGAGGTAGCTTCCATGATAAGGAGATAGAAGGGAGGGATAATCTAGGAGCAGTGGTCGTACCTTCGTCTTTCCAATTCGATGTGATGAGTTTGAAAACCACAAGATGTGGAATTTCAGGTGGAACACGAGCCTTTAGTGAAGTCAGGATTCATTATGAGAAGTGACGAGAGTGGAGGGAGGTGGGAAGGCGTTGATGGGAGGGGTGGCCACGTGGGTGATAGCCTCGGTGATCGTCCCTTCTTGATATATCTTCCCAAATTACCGATACAGGGAAGCAAGATCCATTTGGGCTAGATACAAGAAGTTCGTGTACAAGATCTCAATTTAGGTCCAGTGGTATATTCATTCTACTTATTCCTTCGTTGACCAAATGATCAACAAGTTTATCGACTGAGTGTTTCACATGGGAGGGGATAAAGACTTCGATTATGGGTACTAGAGAGTGAATGCATTTCAGAGTAGTGGAGAGTCTCTAGTTGGTGGTGAGTTTGCTCAAGGAAATGTCGTGTTGAAGCTTGTGGAGTATTTGAATAATGATTTGAGAGTCCCCTTCTATGATCAAAATATGGTAACATTATCGAATGGTGATGTTGAGGCCTGCTTTCAAGGCTTGTATTTTTGTTGTGTTGTTACTTTCAGTTCCGATGAAACTAACATAGATTCTGAGGATTTCTCCTTGGCTATTTCTAAAAATGCCTCCAAAGTTGGTCGGGCCTAGATTTCCTTTGGAGGCACCATCGAAGTTTAGTTTGAGGAAGTCAGGTGGAGGAGGAGAACATGTTGTGAGGGAGGAAGGGTGAGTGTGGAGGTTGGGTGGATAATAAGGAGGGGTGGGGGCTTGCATGCGAAGGGTCTGGAGGATGAGGGTTTCATGTTGAGTGTCATTCCAGTCTTGAGGCTGTCAAATTGAGGATAGGATGGTTTCCTTGATGCATTGTTTGACTTTTCCCGATCTCATCTTCTAATGAGGAGTGATCTTTGAAGATGCGCTAGTTTTTTTATTTCCACCTTTTCCATGAGAGGAAGCCAGAGAGAATTTGTCAAGCTCAATTCACTAGAGGGTTGGAGTGGACAGTTGATCTCCATTGTTGGATGGTGTTTGGTATGGTGTCCCTCTTACATTCTGAAGTTCTGAAGAGGAGAAACGCTTGGTCCTGTTATCGCACAATTTGTACTTGCTCCAAAATCCCAAGGCAAGTGGGTACATAATTGGTGTAACTGGGAATAACCTATCACTATCACCTTAATAGGAGATCCCTTTCTATTTAGGAGTATGTTTAAGCTACCCCAGGTGAGACGTCACCGATGACTTGGGGGGTTTGAGAAGGCTAAGGAAAATAGTCACAATGAAACCCTTCCCCTCTCACATATCACTCTAATCAGAGGTTTCTTTTATGTCTTAAGGATGAAGCAAATGAATAGTATTGTGTACCTGTCCAGAACAAGACAACAAGGCAAACGAGGCACTTTCCAAGTACAAGATGATTGTTAGTACTTCATAAGACAATAAACCTTCATAAAATAATCTAGTTGATTATGAATTTGCAGCCATGCATCAATTTATAACAGAAAATAATATCTTATAACAGCCACAAGATTCAAGCCTTGAAATTGCTTGAAAAAGACAATAAAAAGTGACTTTAACTAGGCAAATTGATAGTAAATTGTCACAAGCAAAATTGGAAATGATAGGCTAGCTTTTAATGTCACTTTTGCAAAGATTTTGCTGCAGTTAGATGGCTGTTGCTATCTTTTGCAACAACATCAAATTTGAATGGTCAAAAGTGCAAGAAAAATACACACAAAACTAGCACTTACCTAGTAGATTCACTAGAAATTATCACAATTAAATTTTGATTGGTCCTAGTGTGAGTTATTGTAGGTAAATGTGCCAAATTAATGTATGTTTAGATGGTTGTAGCAATGTTTTGCTACAGCAGCAAGTTAGCTTAGGAATTAGTCTAATTTAGGGTTAGAAAGAGTTAGTAAAGAGTTCAAGGCTAAGAGTATAAGTGTTTGTTTGCTCAATCACCACTTGTAAGAGGTAGTCTAGTGCCTTTCTAGGGTAAATGGAGTCACTAATGGCAACAACAAATTCTTAAAGGAAAGATAGCAAATAATAATAATATGTTAAAGGATGGAGAGGACAAGAGAGGTGTTGGTATCCCAAGGCCTCAAAAATCATTTTCCAAGAGAAAATTGCTAGAAAGTAACAAGGGTTAGGCCCTAGCGATTTTCTCTTTCCTTGAACAAAATGTAATAAATTATGCAATGCAATTGGCAATGAAAGTAGGGTTATAGAGTGCTACCATGGTAGGGCTCTAGTATCTACTTCAAATTAGGTGCCTTTCAAGAGATTTTAACACATGTAAGATTATAGGGGGGAAAATGATAACATATGTCATTCCCCTAGGGTTCCAAGCTAGCAATTTCATAATCATAGACATGAAACAAGTAAAAAATAACCATAGCATTCATTCACAATAACGAAATGCAGAATTTCCACTTACTTCACTAAGAATAATCTAGCAAATCACCCTAGTTGAAGATCCTCCACAAGAAAAAATCCAAAATGCACCAWAAATTGTCTCCTTCAAGAAGTGTGCACCACTAGTTTTAGCCAATAACACTTAAGGGAGGCYGAATTTCAGACCTCTACTTGAGTGATGAATGAATGATGAAAAAATACAAGAGTTTTATCTCTTATTTATACAATGACAATGACCTTTAATTGTCTTTTAGGTCACAAAAGGCCGACATGGCCAATTTACATCAAAAATCCATTTTTTACATAAAATCAACAATTAAAGCCCTAATTTGTCTTTAAGGATGATGTCATGCCCCTCTTAGGGTGACATTAGACCCCATCATGGAACGTTAGGCCTCAAAAGGCCTCAGAAGCTGCCACACGTGCCAACCAAGTTGTCCTCATGCCAAAACCCTAACTGGATGATGTCAAGGTTCAATATGATGATGTCAGGGACCTTCAAGGGCCAACGTCATGGTAGAAGGGAAAGACCCCCCTGGGTCTAGGCCTATCAGAGTGTCTTGGGGGAAACATTCTTCTTCTTTCCTGGTGCCATCCTCTGGTGTCTATATCCCCTTGGTTGGGGTCATAACATCCATCTGGTGGGATTTTAGCCCCATGGAGGTCCGAGCTAATCATATCCCCATATGTACCTGTCCATCAGGCATGGTCCCAAAGCAACAAAAAGTACACCCTCCATGGGCTCACAAGTCACAAGGATCGTATCAATGTCAATCACATCCAATATAATCAAATTACCCAAAGATGTGCATCAAACCCCCCTTTACCCAGACAAATGCTCAAAGACATTATGTAGTTTAACAAGCCAGGTTTGGAGAGGGTCTCAAGATTTCCTATTGGGCTAACCCTCCTCAAGTTTGGGGTGTTTCCCATGTGAATACCAATCTAGGTCATGTAGGTGTATGAAATGGTATAGGGGAATGTTTGGGAAAGGGGTGCGGTGATAACAGGGAAATGTAGGTCTTACCTATGGGTGCCTCTGTAGAGGGAAAGCTACACCTTGTCATGGATGACATTGTTTCCTAGCCCATTCAATGCCTTTTATTCTTTACCTTATTGTTTTTTCTTTTCAAAATAATAGTTGGGGGACATTGTCCTGGCGTGGTAACCAGTGGTGACAACGTTACCCACAAGCAATTCACGAAAATGAGAAGGTTGGCTCATGATGAGACCCCCTTTCTCTTGGTTATGCCACCAAGAGACACTACCCTGGTTTGGTGACCAGATAGATGGTAGTTTCATACTGCTACATTCCCATGGACCTAATACGACGACTCATGATGAGACCTCTTATCCACCAACTAGATCTTGAGTTTTATTTTATTTTACGGGTCCCCTTTTCTTACTAAGAAGCCTTTTATGGATTTCTCAGGAATCCCTGGGCGAATCATCTCAAGGTTTCAATTTGGATTTTGACTTTTTCCAACCACGTTTTCCCTCTCGGCCTTTAGCCCCTTCTTCCCACAATGCAAGGCATAACCCTTACTAGCTTGGAAAACCCAATGCTCGAACCAAGGTAGGGGAAGATGAGAGGGACAATGATGAAAAGTGGTATGTATGGAAGGAATGGACAATGAACTTTCATAGACCCACATAGTGGAAACTCATCCCTAAGGGAACCAACTTACTAGAGCATTCTGTCACCCCCCTCCCCAGGTATGAACATGTTAACGAGCATAATTTCCAAGCAAATGTCATGAAACAAAAGAGAGTTTAGTGCACATATTCAAATGCTTCAAAAATCAAAGTGACACATACCATGATACCCAGACTAATTACCTCAAGGAGCAAGACCCACTGCTACTTCATAATCAGGTCGATGGGATGGATGTTGTTGTTGCTAATAGATAGGACGCACTGAAGAAATGATGGGCCCTTCGGGGTGAACCTCAAGTCATATGGCTCTCGGCACTCCATGTCTAGGACCTGTGGGTCTCGAGACATAATCTCCTTAGTTATCCCTAGGATAGGAGATAGCATCTGGCTCCAACTCGGGGACTTGTGATCATCGTAGAGCGCATGAGAACCTCAACATCTCTGGCATGACATGTAATCTGTTAGATCTCAACAAAAAATAATTAGTAATCTTTTGGGGTGGTGATATCACCCCTGGCTCATATACGATACAATGAAATAAAAGTAAACAAACATATATACAAATGGAAATGAAACTACAACTACACTACTCTAGCATGATATGTAGATGGTATATACAATGAATGCAAATTCCTACCCTACCTCTACTTACCTATTGGTTGAATGCTAGTTGTAGTTAAATAACCAATGAAACCATCCTAGTAATATCTCATAATACATCCCTCTGTGCTTGATCATAAACCAAAACAATGATAAGTTAAGCACACAAATAACATGAGTTAGCAAATGTATTGCATCATCAGAAATCGTAAATTCTAGCTCATGGAGGCGGGTGGGAGGGACAAAATGGTGCCAAGTCACACTCTCAGGAAAGTGCTCAATCCATCTCAGAAAGGGATCGTGAAAAATAAAAGGTTCAATAGACTAACTTAAAGGGTCTAAAGGTTGGCTACCGTGGATGTCTTCACAATTTGAGGTCTAGGAAGGGGCTAGCAAGAACCTAGAGGATGACTGACAATTTATTAGGGGAAGGATGAAAGATTGAGATAACAAAGTTCATCTTGAGGTATTCAACCTACCCTTGAATTCTAAAAGTAATATTTTCCTCATAGAAAACTTAAGACAAAGGACATGCTTCCAGACTACACCTTTAGTGACATAGCGAGATAAGATTGTCGAAGGGAGCTAGAAGGAATTGTCACAAGGATCCTTTTCTGGGAAAGCAATTCCCTCACCTTTATCAGTATCTAAGCACAATGGTGGTTGATAATATTCTTCATGGAATAAATCCAAGTGCTCAAAGGAATATTCATCAGAATCCTCAAGGTATGACTGAAAATCACTAGGAGAATATAGCCCCAGGTCATCCTTGGGTGTCTGAATTTTTTTTGTAATCGTACCATCTCCTTGTTTCCAAATGTCAAAATTAGTAACCTCGTATGATAGTTGTAAAGGCAACTTTTGGAAATAACCCTCAATGTTGTAAATCAGATCCCCATCATATCCAATCACCTCCCATTTATGTTTTCTGACACGTATGAATTCATCAATATTATCAACACAGTCATCACCTTTATCATAACATGAAGGGTTTAAAACATCCAAGGGCTCCTCTAACACTTCTTCACTTTCCAAATCATAAAATAAAGCATCATCAGACTCTTGGAAAGGAAAATAACTTATCGTGTTTACTTCTTATTGTGCAGGAGCTTCAAGGATTTGGATAACTTCATTAAATGGAAGAGCATGCATCGTTGTTTCATCCTCATGAGTTGTCTCTACATCTTCAACTTCATAATAAGGAGGATATGTCTTGTCCAAAGATTCCATTTCTTCTTCCCTCTCTGAATCATAGAATAAGGCATTATCAAAAACCTGAAAAGGAAAGTGACTAACCTCATCCTCTTATTCTTGTGTAGGAGGAATAGGCTTGTGGATGGATTCATCAGAGGGAGTATCACACATCAATACTTCATCATCGTGTTTGATATCTTCAAGCTCTCGCTCTTCAGCCATGTCTTCGTTATCCTTGGTAGAAGCATGAGTAAATTTGTGTTCTTCCTCATGGGATTGGAAACCCTCATTAGGATCCCTCTCCTCAAACTCTTGTCGGCTGATGACTTGTTCCCTTCCTTCAAATATATCAAGGGAAACTAATCTCTCCAAACTAAGAGTATCTAGGGTACCTTTGAGGTCATAAACTTTGGTTTCTAGAGAAAAGATGTGTTTTTTCTTGAACAAAGTGATATTCGCCTCGATTTGTATGGCCATGTAATAGGCATCATTGATGGTTTTTGGCCCCTTTTTATTGAGGAGGAACCCTAAATGCACTAAGAGCACATTGGTATAGAGATAAACGAGGTACTTATCTCCACGACGATGGATTCTAGGAATCTGATACGACAAGTTCTCAAACCTATCATGGAATTTCCTGACAGTCTCATTCTTAGTTTGTTTTATATACTCGAGTCTTTTTAGTATCATTTGGATATCTTCCAATTTAATACCCCATCTCTTAAGAAAGGTTTATTCTAACTGGTCCATAGATGTGATGCTCGCATCAAGGAGATTGTCATACCATTTCCTAGCATTTCCATGAAGAGTGGCAGAAAAAATCTTCATTGTCAAATCTTCAGCATCATCATTGATAGGGTGGAGTTAAAAGAAATCCCAAAAGTTATCCATGTGATTATCATCTCTAACCCTATCACTACCAGTAAATCTAGGGATCCATTTTTCATACCTCGGAGGCATTTGTCGAGGGTAACTTGGAATTTTACTCATATACAAGGGTTTAAAATATCGTGGGTCTCGTTGAGAAGCCATGGTTGGATTTTTCATTAGTGGAGTCTCTAGATAATCCTTCTAGGGATCATCAAAGAGAAAAGAGGGAATCACCCTTAGTGGAGTCGCCAGGTAAGCTTTGTGTAGTAAAGGCTTACCGAAAAAGTGTCAGTCGAGGAAAAATTGACTAAGTATTCCCCAACAACGGTGCCAAAATATTATCGCACAATCTGTACTTGCCCCAAAATCCCAAGGCAGGTGGGTGGATAACTGGTGTAACTGGGAATAACCTATCATTGTGACCTTAATAGGAGATTCCTTTCTATATAGGAGTATGTTTAAGCTACCCCAGGGGAGACGTCCTCGATGACCTGGGGGGTTTGAGAAGGCTAAGGAAAATAATCACAAGGAAACCCTTCCCCTCTCACAGATCATTCTAATCAGAGGTTTCTTTTATGTCTTAAGGATGAAGTAAATGAATAGTATTGTGCACCTGCCCAACACAAGACAACAAGGCAAACGAGGCACTTTCCAAGTACCAGATGATTGTTAGTACTTCATAAGACAATAAACCTTTGTAAAATAAGCCAACTGATTATGAATTTGCAGCCATGCATCAATTTATAACAACAACTAATATCTTATAACAACCACAAGATTCAAGCCTTGAAATTGCTTGAAAAAGACAATAAAAAACGTCTTTAACTAGGAAAATTGATAGTAAATTGTCACAAGAAAAATTAGCAATGATAGGCTAGCTTTTAATGTCAATTTTGTAGAGATTTTGCTGCAGTTAGATGGTTGTAGCTATCTTTTGCAACAACATCAAATTTGAATGGTCAAAAGTGCAAGAAAAATACACACAAAACTAGCACTTACCTAGTAGATTCACTAGCAATTATCACAATTAAATTTTGATTGGTCCTAGTGTGAGTTATTGTAGGTAAATGTGCCAAATTAATGTATGTTTAGATGATTGTAGCAATGTTTTGATACAGAAGCAAGTTAGCTTAGGAATTATTCTAATTTAGGGTTAGAAAGAGTTAGTAAAGAGTTCAAGGATAAGAGTATAAGTGTTTGTTTGCTCAATCACCACTTATAAGAGGTAGTCTAGTGCCTTTCTAGGGTAAATGGAGTCACTAATGGCAACAGGAAATTATTAAAGGAAACATAACAAATGATAATAATAAGTTAAGGGATGGAGAGGACAAGAGAGGTGTTGGTATCTCAAGGCCTCAAAAATCATTTTCCAAGAGAAAATTGCTAGAAAGTAACAAGGGTTAGGCCCTAGCGATTTTCTCTTTCCTTGAACAAAATGTAATAAATTATGCAATTGGAAATGGAAGTAGGGTTACTAGAGTGCTACAATGGTAGGGGTCTAGTATCTACTTCAAATTAGGTGTCTTTCAAGAAATTTTAACACATGGAAGATTATAGGGAAAAAGATGATAACACATGTCATTCCCCTAGGGTTTCAAGCTAGCAATTTCATAATCTTAGACATGAAACAAGTAAAAAATAACCATAACATTCATTCACAATAAATAAATGCATAATTTCCTCTTACTTCACCAAGGATAATCTAGCAAATCACCCTAGTTGAAGATCCTCCACAAGAAAATAGCCAAAATGCACCAAAAATTGCCTCCTTCAAGAAGTGCGCACCACTAGTTTCAGCCAATAACACTTCAGGGAGGCCGAATTTCAGACCTCTACCTGAGTGATGAATGAATGATGAAAAAATACAATAGTTTTATCTCTTATTTATACAATGACAATGACCTTTAATTGTCTTTTAGGTCACAACAGGTCGACATGGCCAGTTTACATCAAAAATCCAATTTTTACATAAAATCAACAATTAAAGCCCTAATTTGTCTTCAAGGATGACGCCATGCCCCTCTTAAGGTGACGTTGGGACCCATCATGGAACGTTAGGCCTCAAAAGGGCTCAGAAGCTGCCACACGTTCCAACCAAGCCATCCTCATGCCAACACCCTAATTGGATGACGTCAAGGCTCAATATGATGATGTCAGGGACCTTCAATGGCCAACGTCATGGTGGAAGGGCAAGACCCCCCTGGGTCTAGGCCTACCAGAGTGTCTATGGGGAAACGTTCTTCTTCTTTCCTAGTGCCATCCTCTGGTGTCTCTTTTCCCTTGGTTGGGGTCACAACATCCATTTGGTGGGCTTTTAGCCCCATGGAGGTCTGAGCTAATCATCTCCACATATGTACCTGTCCATTGGGCATGGTCCTGCAGCAAAAAAAAGTACGCCCTCCATGGGCTCACAAGTCACAGGGATCATAGCAATGTGAATCACATCCAATAATCAAATTACCCAAACATGTGCATCAAACCCCCCTTTACCCAAACAAATGCTCAAAGACGTTATGCAATTTAACAAGCCAGGTTTGGAGAGGGTATCGGGATGTCCTATTGGGCTAATCCTCCTCAAGTTTTATGTGTTTCCCAAGTGAATACCAATCTAGTTCATCTAGGTGTATGAAATGGTATAGAGGAATGTTTGGGCAAGGGGTGCAGTGATAACAGGGAAATGTAGGTCTTACATGTGGGTGCCTATGTAGAGGGTGAGTTGCACCTTGTCATGGATGACATTGTTTCCTTGCCCATTCAATGCCTTTTATTCTTTGTCTTATTGATTTTTATTTTCAAGAGAATAGTTGGGGGACACTATCCTTGCGTGGTGACCAATGGTGATAGCGTTACCCACAAGCATTTCACAGAAATGAGAAGGTTGGCTCATGATGAGACCCCCTTTCTCTTGGCTATGCCACCAAGAGACACTACCCTGGTTTGGTGACCAAATAAATGGTAGTGTCATACTGCTACATGCCCATGGACCTAATAGGTCAACTCATGATGAGACCTCCTATCAACCAACTAGATCTTGAGTTTTATTTTATTTTACGGGTCCTCTTTTCTTACTGAGAAGCCTTTTATTCATTTCTCGAGAATCCCTAGGTGAAGCTTCTCAAGGTTTCAATTTTTCTTTTAACTTTTTCCAGCTACTTTTACCCTCTGGGCCTTTATCCTCTTCTTCCCACAAGGCAAGGTACAACCCTTACTAGCTTGGAAAACCCAATGACCAAACCAAGTTAGGGGAATATGAGAGGGACAATGATGAAAAGTTCTAAGTATGGAAGGAATGGACGATGATGTTTCATAGACCCACCTAGTGGCAAATCATCCCTAAGGGAACCAACTTACTAGAGCACTATGTCACCCCCCCCAGGTATGAACAGGTTAAAGAGCATAATTTCTAAGCAAATGTCATGACACAAAAGAGAGTTCAGTGCACATATTCAAATGCTTCGAAAATCAGAGTGACACATACCATGATACCCAAACTAATTACCTCATGGAGCAAGACCCTCTACTACTTCAGAATCAGGCCGATGGGATGGATGTTGCTGCTGCTGATAGATAGGATGCACTAAAGAAACGATGGGCCCTCCAGGGCCAAGCTCAAGTCATATGGATCTCGGTACTCCATGTCTAGGACCTGTGGGACTCGAGACATAATCTCCTTAGTTATCCCTAGGATAGGGGATAACATGTCCCATAAGGCTAAGGAGAAGGGACAACTATTGAACAAGTGTTCTATATTCTCCTCGTTTTTGTGACAAAGGTAGCAATAGGGAAGCCCTTGAAAACCTCTTTTTAGGAGATTATCCAAGGTCAAAATTTTACCCCTACTTAGAAGCCAAAGAAAAAAGGAGACTTTTGGCCATAGTTGTTGATTCCATATTTTTTTCCATAAATTTTGTGCCGAGATATGCTGATCATTTGTGATTAAGTTGTATGATTCTTTTATAGTGAAGGAATATGTTGGTTGGTGGCCCCATCTGAGTATGTTTGGTCCTGTTTGTATTCGAATTTTCCATTGTTGAAGATCATGTTAGAATAGTTCCCAATCAACTTGGGAAGTGTGAGGGTTCCAACGATCTTGTGGAAGCCATGTTCTCCATATAACTTGGTGCTGAGAAGGTAGCCAATAGTGATGGGTCTAGAGCGCATATTTGGAGGTTAAACAACATCACCAAGTTTTGGCACCAAGGACATAGCTAAGATTTTTTGGGTCTCTAAGCCCTAGACCTCCTTTGAGTTTGGGGAGACATAGCTTGTGCCAAGATACAAGTGCCCATTTTCTTTATTTGTGGGATCTCCCCAAAAAGAAAGATTGTTGGAGATTTCGAACAACTTTCAGAATGGATTTGGGTGCAGCTAAACTACAAAATAGGTAGAGAGGCATGAATTACATAATTGATTTGAGGAGAATTAAATGTTTGGGGGCATTGAGCTTTCTCAAGGACCACTTGGAGAGATTTGTATTCATGCTATTTAGCAGATCTTCCCAGGAGGAATTTCAGAGCCCGTTGTCGATGAATGGGGCACTGAGGTACTTAAAGGGGAGGGTTTTGTGTTGGAAGCCAAATATTCTTGAGATATTGTTTTGAATGACCGAGGGGGTGTTAAAAATCAATATTTGAGGTTTGGTGAGTTTGAGAGAGGTGCACGAGGCTTCTTCAAAATTGAAAAGAACTTGTTGTAGGGATTTGGCCTCCTTGACTGTGGGTTGGGCCATAAGCATAGTATCATCTACAAACAATTTATGTGAGATAGGTTGAGCCATATTTTGAATTTAGATGCCTTTGATCTTTTGAGTTTTGATAATAGCTTTAATAGATCATCCAAGACCTTCGGCTAATAATATAAAGAGGAAGGGGGAGAGGGGATCTCCTTGCCTTATTCCTCGGGAGGGGGAGAAATTTTTGTATAGAAAACCATTGATTAGAATGGAGAAGAAAGAAGAGGATGTAAGGGGGAAAATCCATTTTGTCTAGGAAGGTGAGAAGCCAAAAGAATTGAGTACCTGATGAATGTATTTCCAACTGAGCTTGTCAAAGGATTTTGAGAAATCCAACTTTAGGATCATGCATGGGGTTTTGGTGGTCTTGAGGAAGTGTATGAATTCATGTGATAGAATTATTCCATCCATAATTTATCTTTCCTCAATGTAACCAATTTACTTTGGGGAGATTAGAGAAGGAAGGAGGGGTTTAAGGCAGTTGGCTATGACTTTGATGATGATTTTGAAATGACATTGTAGAGAGTTATAGGGTGGAATTTGCTTGGATCTTCCACTTTGTCTTCTTTAAGAATGAGGGCAAGGAAAGTGGCATTGAGTGCAGGCAATACATTGGTGTGAAGTTGAGAATATTCTAACACAACCCAAATATCTTCTTTAAGAGTGGGCCAACATGCTTGGTAGAAATCGGCGGTGAATCTGTCAGGGCCTGGAGATTTATTTTTAGGCATGGAAAATATTGTGTGTTCTACCTCTTCATGGGTGATTGGCCTCATGAGGGATGCATTTTGTTTAGAGGAAACAAGGGAGGGAATATGTTGGGTGATTTTATGAAAGGAAGGTTGATGATCTTATTCGGGTTCTGATAAGATATTTTGGAAGTATCGAACCAGTTCCTGCTCAATTTTTTGTGTTCCATTAGAGATTTTCCCTGATTGTGTTTAATGGAGAGGATGTGATTGTAATATCTGTGCTGAATCATTAATTTGTGAAAGAATTTGGAGTTTATTTCCCCTTCTTTGAGCCAACAGATTCTTGATGTTTTCTTCCATAATATTTCTTCCTGGTTTTCCCGTGTACTAAGCTCATATTGGAGACATCCTTCCTTTTGAACAATAATCTCTATTATGCCTTCTTGGATAATTTCTTGTTGCAATTGTTCTAAATTATCTATGATTAGTTTATTCTTGTGGAAGATGTTTCCAAACTATGATTTGTTCCATATTTTAAGTTGTTGTTTGACGTATTTGAGTTTCTGTTGGAATCTAAACATGGGGGAATATGGATGGGGGATTATAATCAGACCACCACTTTTTAAAATTTGAAGGGAAGGA